>VBSM01000949.1:962789-973587 GCA_008086735.1 Cheirogaleus medius | reverse complement strand
CCCCCATTAACCACCACCAACACCCGGCCCCTTCCCCATTAACCACCACCAACACCCGGCCCCTTCCCCATTAACCACCGCCACCACTTACTCGAGCCTCTTCAGCCTGCACTTCCCGTCAAGGGTGCGCACCAGCGCCGTGGTGCCCTCCTCCACGAACTGATTGCTAGACAAGCTGGGGAGGACCGAGCACCGAGCACCGGTGAGGGTGAGATGAGTGTGCTCCGCCCCTGGAGCTGAGCTGCTAAATTCCCCCAGCCCTCAGTCCCCAGGGTGCTGCCTCTGGGTCTGCAGGTCCTAGCCCACCCTGCTGTCCAGACGCCACGGGGCATTCCTGCCCCGCCCCCGGGGTCAGGCTCTGGAGTCCCGCAGGTGGAGGGCATGATGGTTGAGACCAAGAACATGGTGCTCAGTCTCCCTGGGCAACACGCAGAGTTGCTGCTTTCATCAGGGAGAAAGGTCGTTAGCCGAGGCCCCACTGTCCGCCTTATCTAAGGACTGTCTTCTCCACCCCTTGCCCTCAGCTGGGCAATCCCTTCCCGCATCCTTCCACCCTGCGACTCACTCCAGCTCCTCCAGGTGGTGGCAGTGGCTCAGACCGGAGGCCAGGTGGGTGAGGCCCTTGGTGCTCACACAGCTGGAGGTCAGCCTAGTGGGGGGGAGGTCAAAGGGCAACAGGTCAGGCAGGAGCCCTGGGTCTTGGGAGCTCTGAATGCTGGTGGCAGAGGGCTAGGATGTGATTCCTGGGGGCAGTGGGTGGGGGCCCCCTTCCCTGCATAAATCTCTTCCACCATGGACTCATGAAGCCAAGAGAGAGCTTGCAGGCAGGAGCGTGGGCTAGCGGAGTATTCCCTACACCACGGTCATTCAGGTAGCAACTCCACTACTTACACTGTATCTTAGTATCACTGTAAAGTCTAGCTCGCTACTATGTTCACCACCAGTTCTGCATCTTTAAAGAAGTCCTGGAGAGGTGTCAAAGATCAATCAGTCCCAAAGAGTTTCTTCTTAATGTAATCAGCTGGATTGAAAGAAAACTGAAGGGCCAGGCGTGGTGGTTCACGCCTATAATCCTAGCACTCTGGGAGGCCCAGGAGGGAGGATCGCTTGAGCTCAGGAGTTCAAGGCCAGCCTGAGCAAGAGCAAGACCCCGTCTTTACCAAAAATAGAAAAAATTAGCCAGGCATGGTGGCACATGCCTGTAGTCCCAGCTACTCGGGAGGCTGAGGCAGGAGGATCGCTTGAGCCCAGGAGTTTGAGGTTGCTGTGAGCTATGATGCCACTGCACTCTAGCTGGGGTGACAGTGAGATTCTGTCTCAGAAAAAAAGAAGAAAGAAAACTGAAAGTTGGGAAAACGCCCTTCTGCCACCATCATACTGACAATGGATTCAGGGGGGACTTATGGATGGATGCTAAAATTTGTGGGTGAAAGATGGAGGAAAACCAGGATATTTACATAGTCAAAGTATCACCCCATGCCACACATATTCATTACAAAGGGAAAAACAGTAACTTGGCAAGTGAAGAAACCTGGCAGACATCACCTGTACAGGTGATCACAGTTAACTCCACCAGCAAGAGGACACAGAGACAGCATGTGCCCCTGCTGCGAGGTGCTGAGAACACGGCGTCGCCTGTGTGACATTCCTGCCCCAAATGCAGGTGCCAAATCTAAGCACTAGGAAACATCGACAAATCCAGGTTGAAGGAAGTTTTATAAAACAACTGGCCTGTAAATGTCAGAGACAATTCCATGCAAGACAAAGAGGGGCTGAGCAAGTGTTCCAGGCTGCAGGAGACTAAAGAGGAACAACACTAAATGTGGTGTGCGACCCTGGATTAGATCCGAGACTGGGAAAAAAATGTCATAAACATTATTGAGACAATTGGTAAAATTGGAGTATAAACTGTGTTTTAGATCCTGGTAGTGTATCACTGTTAAATGTCCTGAGTTTTATCATTTTACTGGGTTATAGAAGAGAATGTCCTTGTTTTTAGGAAATTCACTAAAATATTATGGGGTAAAGGGGCACGATTATGCAACTTACTTTTAAATGGTTCAGAAACAAGACAGCGGAAGAAGAGAGGGGAACGGGGAGACGGAGGGAGGGAAAAATGAGCAAATGTGAAAAATATTGACAAAGGGTGAATTTGGGCAAATGGTATGTTTAAGTTCTTAGCCTTCTTGCAGCTTTTTTATTAGTTTGCAATTATTTCAAGAGAAAACAAAGAAAAACGAAGAAAGGGCATTGAAAAGGGAATAACTTTCTTGCCATGTGGCTGTGTTGCTAAGGTCGTGTCTAACATCATCTCAGAACCACCTGTGGCTCTTGTCCACAGGGTGGGACACAGGTCCTCTGAGCCTTGGGCTGGGGCTAACGGGAGGGGGCGGGGCAGGGCAGGGCTACAAGGGGCCTGGGTGAGCATCTTATCTGCGTACCGGAATGTCTTCAGCTCAGAGAGGGACAGCAGGAGGCTCTGCAGCAGCAGGACGCTGGCATCATCGTCATCACAGAGGTTAACCTGGGACAAGCTGAAAAGGACCAAGGATATTCCAGAAAGTTTCAGACTGGACACACTGAGGGGTTGTCACACACAGACGGGGCAGCCAAGGGACGGGAAAGGGCCCCCAAGAGCTCCTCTTTGCCACCTCGGGGCTCTCCCCTCACTGGCTGAACGTGATTCTCTCCTGCACAGCAAAATGACAATGCCAGGGTCACACGTGGCCTGGAGTAGGCGCTGGGGTCAACCAGAGAACCCAGGGCCCCCAGTGTTTCCGGGTGCTGACCTGAGCTGCCGCAGCCTGGCACACGTCTCCATCAGCTGCCTGAAAAGAAGGCTGTGGTGGGTCCCAAGGTCACAGTGAGCCAACCTGGAGGGAGACAGGGAGGGGGGCCATTTCTGAACACCTGCTCCCGTATGGGCAATTCGGTCCCTGCCTGCAAGGACCTCATGGTATAGGGAAAAATAAATGCTGATCAAACAAAGTCCCATCATTTGCTATTCAGTTATGAGATACGCCAGGGAGGTGGGGTCCCAGCGGGGCAGCCGGTATGGTTGTACAGGCTGTTTACTGCACAAGGGCACCCAGCCAAGGAGGTGAGTTGGGGCTGAGATCATGCTCTATTTATTCCCCAGGGTGTATACATGGAGGGCTGCATTCGCTCAAAAGAGGTGGCATTTTAATTTCCCAAACTGTGCTGTATGGATGAGAGGTGCTGTGTCCAGGCATCTATGAGACAGGAGTATGTGACTTAGTCATGGGGTTCAAGGGGCCTCCATGAGGTGGTGGCGTTTAAGCTGAGACCTGAAGGATGAGGAGGAGGTAGCCAGGTAAAGGAGGAGGAAGAGGGTAGGTGAGAAGAGAACATTCTGAGCAGAGGGAACGTCCTGTGCAAAGGTCCTGAGGTCAAAGACAGCAAGGTGGTGTTCAGGGAGCTAAAAGCTGGTGGGGATGACAGGAGCTGAGGCGGGGGGTGAGGCGGGGTGGAATGCAGAGTGAGGGGCTGGGCCAGACCTCATAGGTTGAGTAAAGACTTTGGACATCGAAGGACTGGGCAAGGGAACGAGGAACACAGGTCAGAGGCAGCCATGCCCCTCCCAACGCCAACTGCTCCCCGGCAGCCCCAGCCGGCGGTCCCACCTGAGGGCCACAGCCTCCGGGTTCTCTTCCTGGTGAGGAAATTCCAACTGGACGCAGAGCTGCCGCTGGGTCTCGGAGATGCTGAGGACGGAGGGGCAGCCGGCGTGAGGCCCCAGGCGGCTGTCCCTGGCACCGGGGCCACCTGGCCTCTGACTCCCAGACCCTTTGCCTGGGTCCCCTCCTGCCCTCCAGGGAACAGCTTAGGATGGCAAGGCAGTCGCCTCCCTGAGTCACATACACTCAAAGTGGTGCCTCTGCAACAATTTTAACTTAATAAGTCGAGGAGGCTTTTCAGACCACGACAGAAAGCCGCCAGACAGGTCCAAGGAGGGCAACAGGATTTCCCGAGGGAGGGGACCAAGGCCACAGTGTGGTGGAAGGGGCGTGGCGGGCGCGTCTGGAGGCTGGATTTGCACTCCGAGCTCCGCCTTTACTTGAAGGTTACGTTAATGGGGGTGGTTATGGGGAGAGGGCCGAGGGGGCTGTTAAAGTCCCCAAGTGTCTCCTTGGTCACTCCTGGAGGAAAGGGGGAAGCAGCAGGGACGGCTGTGTAGCTGGTGACAGCACGCTGGTCGTCTTTACCTGCTCCCATGAGGGTGTGATTATACCCCGTTTAGAGCAGGAGGGGGCTGAGGCCAGAGCGGCCGAGCTGGGATCTGAACACAGGCGAGTGGGATGCTGAAGCCTTTGCTCTTAGCTACTCCATGTCATTCTGTCATCTCTGGTCGCAGAGCCATGATGTGTGTTACTGCGTCCAGGGGCCACTTCCCAGCAACCAACATGGACTTCCAGCCACGGCTGCCTGGACCCAGCAGGCCTTCGTCTCGACTCTGGGGAAGCTTTGCTCTGACACTGCAGCTTGACTACTGCACGGGTCCTAACAAACATGTAGCACCACACATATGCCCAGGGACTCCTGCCATCTCGAGGACACAGAGAACTCACTGGCGACACAGCTGTTACCCCACAGGACAAGAGGAGGGAAGGTCCCAATGTCATGAAAAGAAGAAGAGCTCCAAGAATCCCTCCTCCCTGGACTCACCTTATTTCAGTGATGTTGCCCGAGGCCTGGGTGCAGACTTCTAGCAGGGCAAGTACCCCAGCTCTGCCCACCCACGGCTCTTCCACCCTGTCACAGAAAGGGACACAGGTAGGGCCCCAGGGTGAGTAGCAGCCAGTTGGCACACTTGGGGGGGGGGGAGGAGTGACGAGGGGGACGAGAGGCTTTTTGGTTTTGTGCTTATTTTAAAACTATAAAATTACACAGCTAGGCATAAGCATAAGAAAGGAAATTAACATCACCCTTATTCCAACAATTATTATTGCGATGATCAAAACAGAAAATGTTATTTTTAAAGTTACGTAGAATTTTTCTAAAGCACTATTTTCTAGTTTATGCTCTCCTGGATTTTCTACAAGTTTCTACAATGAGTTCATATTATTTTTAGACTAAGGAAAGTTTTATTTTAAAATGTTATTTTGGGTGATCTAGCAATTCTGGAGATATAACGAAAATAATTAGAAGCAAGGACTCAAAAAGATATTTGTATGCCCGTGTTCATAGACGCATTATTCACAATAGCCACAAGGGGGCAGCACCCTGGCGAGTAGCTCATCACAACGTGGTCTAGCCACGCGGTGGAATGTTACTCAGCCTTCAAAAGGCAGGACATCTGACACCTGCTACGACATGGGTGAACATTGAGGACATTATGCTAAGTGGAACAGCCAGTCACAAAAAGACAAATACTGTATGATTCCATTTGCATAAAGCATCTAGAGTAGTCAAACTCACAGAGCCAGAGAGCAGAATGGTGGTCCGCACAGCCTAGGGGGAGGGGAAACAGGGTATTGTTTCATGGGGACAGAGATTCCGTTTTAGAAGATGAAAAGAGTTCTGGAGATTGGTTGTGCAAAAACATGAATGTACCTAACACTACTGAACTGTTCACTTACAAATGATTAAGATGGGCTAGGGCTGGTGGCTCACGCCTGTAATCCCAGCACTTTGGGAGGCCGAGGCAGGAGGATCGCTTGAGCCTAGGAGTTTGAGACAAGACTGGGCAACAGAGTGAGACCCTGTCTCTACAAAAAATAAAAAAGTAGCTGGGTAGGGTGGCATGTGCCTGTAGTTCTAGCTTCTTGGGAGTCTGAGGCAAGAGGACTACTTGAGCCCAGGAGTCGAAGGCTGCAGTGAGCTGTGATCGTGCAATTGCACTCCAGCCTGGGGGACAGAGCGAGACTCCAACTCTTAAAAAAAATGATTAAGAGAGTAAATTTTGTTATGCGTATTAAGATCACAATTTTTTTAAAAAGTCATTTTGGGGAACAACTGGATCTCAAGTGCACAGCACTGTCTGTGAAGTAAGTTTTTTTGGCACAAATATGTAAACTGACTGTCATTGAGCCTTTTGATCTAACTTCCAGTTTATAGGAAGATCAGAGTTTAGAGGAAAAAACTCCATGACATCACGAGGCAGCAACCAGACAGAGCCAGAAGGGGACAGTCTACTGCACGGTGGCTGGTTTTGTCAACTGACACGGACTTGGAAGAGGACACTGGGGGGTGATTCAGATTAGAAGAGTCATAAGACTGCCACTGCCCCATGCAAATGTGGACCCCAACTGGATCCCGGACCCAACAAGCCAGCTGTCCTATTTGGGGGACACCGGGGAAATTTTAGATCAGACTAGGCAACACCTGACGCTAACGATGGCTACTGAGTTTCTTTGGTGTCCTAACTGAACTGCGATTATGTAGAAAATGTCCTTATTTTTCAGAGGTTTGTAGTAAATTATTTAGGAGTGATATTTTATGAGGTCTATAATTTACTAAAGTAAACACTTCAGCATCCAAAATAAAATATGAAAGCAAATATGGACAAATATGAACAATTGTCAAACCCAAGTCATAGCAATATGGGTTTTTAAAAATTAAGCCCTCTACCTTTTGGTTATCTTTTTATTCTGAATGTTTTAAAATTAACATGGTGAACAGACAAACACCATATTTGTTTTATGTTATTTTTGTCATCAGTTGGGCAGACTTTGGAGCTTTTTTCTTTTTTCCCCTTAAATCCCAAAGCACAGTCCCCACCCTGGGAGGGACAGCTTCTCTGGGTGCCTTGCGAGGTCTCTGGGACAGATGGCAGGGTCTACTCTGGGACAGATGACAGAGTTCTGGGTGCAGGAAATGGCAGTGGCCATAATCCCGGGGGGGCCCTGTACTCCGTGCCCCCCACTCATGCCATGGCCGCTCCCAGGGGCGGGGAGGAAGACTACCTGAGGCAGAGCGGCCCAGCTGGTCGCCTCACCAGGCTCAGAAGAACCATCAGCTGCTCCCGGCTCAGGCAGCACTGGGTCAGTCTGGGGACAGAGGTCAGTCACTGGGGTGGCTCTCCTGGGGTAGCTCTGGCAGGGCGCCCCCACCCCTCAACTGTCCCCATGGGCTGCGCCGGTCACTCACGTGAGCTCCGTCAGCTGGAGGGACTGGCTCAGGCCGGTGGCCAGTCTGGGCACATGCTCTGGCCCGAAGCTGCACTCGCTCAGCCTGAGGGCAGAAGGGCCGGGCAGGGGTGAGGCCTGTGGGGGCCGAGTTCCGCCTCCTCTCGGCCTCCCCCGAGGGCCTACTAGGGGAGCCCCCTGAGGGCAAAGGCCTGGGCAGGGCCTGAGCTTCCTGTCTCTTTGGGCAGAGCCCCCTCCCTCAAGAAAGTGTTAGGAGTGAGTGACGCATGCCGGCGCCGTGCAGCCTCGGGGTGCACAGGGGCTGCCTGGCCCGCGGTGTCTCACCCAGCGTTCATGGGAGCATTCGCAGCTGGGAAACAGACCAGGCCCAGACACAAAGCTGGCGGGAAGGCGGCTGAACCGGGGTTCAATCCAGGTCAGACCATGGACCCCAAGCCCTTAACACTCCCTTACCCTACAGCCCGCTCCACCCGAGCTCCCTCGGGAGCTGGTGAGCCTGGGATCCTGGCGACAGCCCTGCCCTCCGTGTGCCCCTTCATCTTAGAGGACTTGGAGAATGTTATCTCAGAAAAGGCAGGGACGACAGCGTCAGACCCAGTGCCCGTGTGCGCAGAGACAGGGCCACTCCTCGGGCAGACCACGTTCCATGACAAATAGCACGGTCCCCTTGTGGCTGAAGTGTGTGTGTGTGTGTCGTGTGTCCATGGCATGTGGGGGCCGTGTGTGCGTGTGGCGTGGGGTATGGTGTATATGTGGATCGTATACGTGCACACGCGGACATGGTGTGGAGCATGTGTGTGCGGGTGTGCGTGGGGCGTGCGGCGAGGTGGGGGAGGGGACAGCTGATCCGACTGCGGGAGGGAACCAGGGTAAGGAGTTTGAACTTTGTCCCGGGGCAGTGGGGGCCCCGGAAGTGCCTAGAGCAGCAGAGCGGCATAGTCAGGTGTGTGTGTCGTGAAGACCCTTCTAGGTGCTGTGGGTGGATGGCTTGAAGGAGGCCTGTCCAGAGCTGGGGGCAGTTCAAGGCCATGTCCACAGCTGAAGTTAGACATGGACAGGAACCGGCCCCAGGCAGGGACGGTGAGGCTGACGGAGAGACAGAGTTCAGGGCTACCAGGAGTGGCAATAATAATAATAATAATAATAGATGCTATAATACTTTAAGGAGCAAGGCCCTTTCCAAGCACGTTACACGTATGAACTCATCCAATCCTCACAATAACCCTAAGGGGCAGGTTGTACTATTATCCCTACTTTCCAGATGAGGAACTGAAACAGAGAGGTTAAGTAACTTGTCCAGGGTCACCCAGCTGGTGAGTGGCACAGCTGGGATTTAGTCTCTGGTGGTTCCAGAGACTAACTGTTAGCTTCACTAACTGTGAAGCTCAGAAGCCTCAAGACTTACAGATAGTATGTGGCTAGGAGGCACAGGGACAATGCCAAGGCCACCCAGACTGGAGGCCTGGGGGCATCAGGGCACATCTGGGGGGCCAAACCCAAGCAGTAAGCTTGAAGCAGGCTCTCTGAAGGAGGAGAAGGCCAGGGAAGGAGGAGGCATGGAGGCCGCCACAGGCCCAGCCTCCTCTCCCGCCTTCTCTCCCCCATCCCTACATCCCCAGGGATTACCTAAGTGTCTTCCCAGCTTCCTCCTGTTTGGAGAAGTGAATCCGGAAGCTCTGCTCGGAGCCCAGGCTGCGGAGAGAGGAGGGTGGGGAGGCGTGACGCCCAGGCGCCTGGGGACACAGAAAGGGACGGGGGCTGCACCCAGAGGGACAAGGGAGGGTGGAAGCCACAGACAGAAAGGCCCTAGCTGACCAGCGGAGACCCCCAACTCATCCTGTGAGATGGTGACACCTGGCCTGCCCCACCCCCACAATCTCTGGTCCCCGTGGCGCCTGGGCATCAGGGGATGGGCATCGTAAGCCCACGTTCAGGGAAGTCAGAGAGAGGCGGGGGTTGCCCCAAGTCACACAGGCGGAGGTCGCGAGTGTGGGAGTCCAGCGTCCCCACCCTCAGCCAGCGGCGCTGACCTCTTACCTCGCCGAGGCCTCCCGGGCCCGCGAGCAGGTGGGCAGGGTCTCCACCAGAAGCAGGGCACCTTCCTGAGAGATGCTGTTGTGACTCAGACTGGAAGGGAAATGAGGCTCATGGGATTGGGGACAGGACCTCCGTGGAGCCCTGCCAGCCCCCCAGCCCCTCCGGCTGTCATTTCTGGGGAAGAGAGGCCTCCGTGTCTAAGCGTCCACTCTCCAGATGGAGAAGCTGAGGCCCAGAAGGAGGCCCGGAAAGGACACCACACAGGCAGAACTGGCCCCAGCCCGAGTCCTCTGAGCTGCAGTCCCTGCGCCGACCGCCCTTGTGGTCCAGCCCCATGTGGGTCGGGACTCCCAGGGCACAAAGGTCAGTTGCCTAGCAACAGGTCGCATCCTGGCTCTGGCTGTCAATCTCCCAGGTCACTGGGGAGATTAGGCAAGCATGCGGGTGACTTCCTAAGGACTCTCCCCTGCTGCAGGGACACCTCCAAATTCCTGTCCCATCAATTGGGTCAGAGGAACGTCAGGGAAAGGATGGATCAGGAGCCGGGGTGGCCGAAATCCCATGTCAGCTGGTTAGGGATGGAATGTCGCTTCCCCGCCCTGGGGTGGGCTTGGCTGAAGGGGTAGGTTGAGGGGCAGGTTCAGGAGTCATAGTCTCCCTTGGGTGTCTGGTCGGGGGTCCACCCATGCGGGATGGAAGACAGAACACAAGGGGTGGGTCAGGGTAAGAATCGCCCCTTTTCCCTCCGCAGCCTTTGTCCTCTGGGGGTCCCCAGGGACGCCCCCAGAAGAAGCCCATCCATGCTTTCATGCTCTTGGCCCAGGGAGTCCCTCCTTCCCCACTCACTCTAGTGAACCGGAGACGGGCACCCGCGGCAGACATTCCAGAAGGCACCTGAGCCCGTCGTCGCCCAGCAGGTTTGCTGAGAGGCTGCAAGACGCAACAAGTGGTTGTTGGTGGTCGGACGTGCCCCCTCCACCTGTGTCTGTTCCCACAGCGACCGTCTGCCATCGCTGTCACTGTATGTCCCCGTGCGGCCACTGCCACCTTCATTGTCACCAGGACACAGCCCCACCATCGGTACCAGCCCCACCATCGTTTCTGTCACCACCAGAGTTACCACTGACCCCTGTATCCCTGCCACCCCGCTCACCGGCACCACAGTAAACCTGTCCCCAGTGTCCCCTCCCATAGCTAGTGACCAGGGCCCGTGTGCCTCCCGCAGGCTTTCGGGGGTAGAGAAACACCAGTCAGCTTTTCCCACGACCTGGGCCCGCACCCGTTGGGAGCCACAATTTTCGAACAAGAGGAAATTCAGGAAAAAGAAAAATAGGGGATGCATCGACCCCATAGATTTTGTCTTTTGATTTGGGAAGATGATATTGGAAACCACCCCTAAATACCTTCTTACTTCGCTTCATGTAGCATCCGTTTAGCTACAGTTTCCGAAAAAATATAACCTTGTGCCCAGGAATATCTGGTTTTCCTCCTATGTCTTTGACACATTTGATGCTTATTTTGTCTTTTGCTGAGAAACTTCATTTAAACATTGGTTTATCTCATGAAGTCACTTAATAAAATAATCTTTATTATTATTATTTTTTTTTGAGACAGAGTCTCACTCTGTTGCCCGAGCTAGAGTGCCGTGGCAT
>VBSM01000949.1:934975-962689 GCA_008086735.1 Cheirogaleus medius | reverse complement strand
GAGGCTGAGATGGGAGGATTGCTTGAGGCCAGGAGTTTGAGACCAGCCTGGGCAAGATAGTGAGACTCCATTCCTATCAAAAATTTTAAAATTAGCCGGGCATGGTGGCGTACACCTGTAGTCCCAGCTACCCAGGAGGCTGAGGTGGGAGGATCGCTTGAGGCCAGGAATCTGAGGTTACAATGAGCTATGATTGTTCCACTGCACTCCAGCCTGGGTGACAGAGTGAGCCCCTGTCTCTATTAAAAAAATAAAAATAAAAATATACTGATTTTCATAAGCCACATTTATCTTCTTGGCCACATCACAACAGAAATTTAAATTGTTTGGGATTTTTCGTAGACGAGCTCTTTCTATTTCCCACTGGTCTGGGCTGGACTCTTTACCACAGTGAGCACAGACTCGGCATTGCTCTAACTGCGTGGCCTTGGGCAAGTTCTCCAACTCTCTGTGCCTCAGTTCCCTCATCTGTAAAATGTGAGCAGTAACAGTACCTAGGGTTACTGGAAGGACAAGAAGAGCGTGTAAAGCACTTAGACCAGTGGAGCAGGGCTCAGCAGGGGTTGGCTGCTATTATTTTCCCAGCCACCCACGTGGGGGCTGCGCCACGTGGGTACACGAATACCACATCTCAACAACACAGCTGGCTCTGGGCCCCTTCTCAGGCTGAGTCCTTTGGTACTGTAACCACCTGCCGGGCCAGCAGTGGATCCTTCGTTTCAGTCCCCATCTGCCAGCAGAGTCGCACACACTCGAGGCTGAGGGGCTGCCCAAGTTAGGGGGACACCACGGAACTAGCTCTGCCGCAGCAGGAGCGGGGCGGGAGAGAGGAGATGGGTACACGGGAGCCCTAGGGATGTGACCCAAAGTCCTGGGAGTCCCCTAACAGCTGGTCCTGAAAAGTATAGGTGGGCACATGGGAATACAGACGCACACACGGTCGCTCGTGCCCCGCTCCAGAGCCACCCAGGTGTGCGTCCCACGTCTCCTCCCCCCCCCCCCCACTCACTCCAGCTGGCTGAGGTCTTCGCACTTGCTCAGCAGCCAGCACAGGGACTCCATGTGCTCCTGGCCGAGGCCGCAGCCCATAAACCTGCAGGGTGGAGGTGGCGGATGGGGTGTCTGGCCGCTCAGACCACCTGCCCCTGGCTAGTCTGGGTGCAGCCTCGGAGCGCCAGGCGGAACTGCACCCAAGCTCCGGCCCTCTGGAAGTATCCAGCACCCACCGATCCCGCCTCCCACAACAGAGGCGGCACCTCCGTTTCTGCATGTCAGGTGAAACCCGTGTCCCCACAGGGGCCGTCCAGGGGATGTTTGTGGTAGGCAGTCTGTGCTCTGCTCTGGCCACCCAGGAGGCGGGTGCACTGGTCCCAGCAGGCGCTGGCTGCCTGGGTGTGGCTTTAGAGGACTTACCCACAGCACACGCCTTCCCGCTCCCGGCTAGATCTGAAGTGCAGAGTGGCATGACGCAGGGACCTAGAGCAGACAGCACCTGGGTCAGCCGCCCTTGGCCGCAGCCTCAGGGTGTCCCCCTGGGGCCGCCACTCCTGCCCCCAAAGCCCAGCCTCTGCCTTGGGTCCCACCGCTTCCATCCTACCCCGTCGTACCCACCAGACTCCGGGCACAACCCTCCAAGGCCAGTCCCGGGTGTCCCAGGGCAACGCACCTGAGATCCACCTTCTGAACCCACGGGCACAGGCCGAAGACGTTGGCCAGCAGGAAAGGGCTCCTGGCAGACAGTCCCGTCTGGCTCAGCCTGCGATGGGAAGGGGTAGAGCCAAGCAAAGTCAGCGGATGGACGAGGCCCTGGACAGGCTGAAGGGCAGGGAAGGGAGGATGGGGAAGGCTGGCAGCTCAGCATGCTGAGAAAGCAGGTGGGGGCTCAGGAGGGACACACAGGGGCTTGGGCTTGAGTCCCAGTGCTGCTTACTCGCCATGTGACCTTGGACAAGTCACTTCACTTCTCTGAGCCTCAGTTTCCTTATCTGGAAAACAGGACCCGCCATGCTATTCCTCTGGGTGTGTGGGAGGATTTAGTTACAATGAGCTGGTGCATGGCCTGGCGTGACACCCCCGCTCGCTGGGCCCCTTACTCAGCTTTGCCCTGCAAGCAGATTTAACCGGTGGGTCCTTGCTGACTGAGGGGGGGAAGTGTCAGGCCCTTCGGACAGAACTTTCTAACCTCAGCACTATTGGGATTTGGGGCCCGACGATTCTTTGTTGTGGGGGCTGTCCCGTGCCCTATAGGATGTTTAGCAGCGTCTCAGATCTCTACTTGTCAGATGCCAGTAGGAGTGCCCTTTGCCCGCAGTGAAGGCAGCCAAAATGCCTTCAGCCATTGCTGAATGTGCCCGCAGGGGCAAAATCGCTCCCAGTTGAGAGCCACTGCTTTGGAGAAAGTGACACGGGTCCACCTTGACCATGGAGGCAGCCTCGGAACCTCCAGTTTCTGTACCCAGTAAACCCGGCCTCCGTTTGTCTCGTCACTCTGCTCGCGGGGTCCACCCTGAGTCCACCCACTGCCCCTCCCCACCGACGGTCAGCTCCATCCCCCCTCTCCCTGGCTGTACGCAGCGCCCCTGCTCTCATTTCCACTCCTGTCCCCAACCCCTGCTCTACCCAGCGCGCAGACCGAGCTTCTGAAAACGCAAATCATTCCTCTGCCTCTCGAGTTGCCTCGGACAAAAATCCAAACCGCTCACCAAGGCTGCCAGGCCCTGCGTGACCCAACCCCGGCCCACCTCTCTCCACCTCCTCTCCTGCCAGCCACTGTGCTCTAGTTGCATTGGCCTCCTCCAGGCTGTTCCTGCAGCCCACCAAGCTCAATCATGCCTCAGGGCCTCGCACATGCTGTTCCCTCTGCCTGGAATGCAGTTCCCTGCTCTGCACAGGACTGGCTCCCTCTCCTCCTTCAGGTCACCTCAGTGCCCCTCCTTGGAGACATTCCCTGACCACTTCTGCTGTCACCTAAATCACCTCTCCAGCCACTTTTTACGTCCCCTGGAAAAACACCATGCCCCTGGCTGAGTTCGTCTGATTTGATTTTTCGTAGGTTATAGCTCAGCGCCCACTACTGCAAGGTGAGCGCCAAGAAGACAAGCACCTAGTCACTTTTTCCTCTGCTGTGCCCCCCAGCACCCCACACTGCCCGGCCCATAGCAGGTGCACAGCATATTGGTTGAGCGATACAAGGTTTAAGCCCCGGCAAAGGTCGGGCTAGCCACCCCATTCCAACGCCAGATGAGTTGGGGGTGATGCTGTGTGACTTAGGCATACAGAAGTCCATCTCTGGTCTGAGGTTTCCCACCTGTTCACTTTAACCTGCCACCCGTTATGCCCAAAGGAGCCCTTCCTGACCCATTCTCTCCAGGCAAGGCGGGACCACGGAGGGTCCCGAGAGCAGGACAGCCCTTGCCCCTCTGCAATGTTGTCACACGTCTCCTCCCTCCCTCCCCGACAGGGCCGAGGAGCAGCGAGATCTGGAGGTGATGTGAGCTGCCTTAGGCATCCCAGAGAGCCTCGGCCTTAGCACTGTGTCACTGTTATTAATATTATATTATCATTTAATTTCCTATCGCGTTGTTTCGTCTCAGCTACAGCTGCTTTCCCCCTTGCTAAGAGAATATTTCAAGTAAATCCTTTTTAAATTCTAACCAGTCTGAGCTGAAATTAGAAAATAGAGTTTTTGAATACTTTGGGGGAAGCTGTTTCGATTCCCCTTTTGCAGAGTGAGATGGTGACCTTTGAAAAGCAGTGAGTAGCAGCTGTACAGTCCCCTTCTAGGGGTGGGTGACCTTTCTGTGGACGGGGAGAAGTATGATATTCTATTTGTCACAGGACTTCCAATCTTTAAGGTGCTTTTAGACGACCTTGTGTGAGTCCCAACCCTGGGGAGGGGTTGGGGAATATTAACCCATTTTTCAGATGAAGAAACTGAGACCCAGGGGGGAAAATAACTTCACCCACCTCCCCAGGTTGACAAAGTGTTAGGGTAGAGCTGGAAGCAGATTTGAGTCCCCAGTTGTGCCAGATAAAATGACGAAAGCGCCCCAGGGAAAGCAGGAGGGGGAAGCGGGGAATGGTTTTGCAATACAGGAGCGCCGGGACGCAGGCGCAGGGAATGGGGAGTCTCACCGCAGCAGGCTCAAGTGAGGGAGTCGGGGCAGGCACTGCAGCAGGGTCTCCAGGCTCGGGTCACTCAGGACCGCACAGGACAGTCTGTGAAGCAAAGCATCGGAGTCAGGCAGGGAAACTTCCAGAAAAGCAGGGAGCCTGGCCTCACAGCCAGAGCCTTCCAGACATGGGACCTAACCAGTGTTGCCCCAAACATTCCCTCCCAACACTGGGTCCTTGAGTTATCCCCGGAGCTGGAAGAAGAGGACGACATTGCAGGTTTGTAAAATACTGGGTTAAACCACATTAGTTTTCTCGGCTGCAGGACTTATCTGAGCCTTTAATATGCTACTGTGCATTATGATTTTCCAAGGGGCTATGGCAGACTTTTTCCCAAACCAAATGGACCAGCAGGGTTGTTATTTGAGGGCCATGAAGGGTAGTGTTCTGCGGAACATGTTTGTTGAGAAGAGAATGCTGCCTTGAGCCAAAGTAGTGAATACGGTCGTAGAAATTCAGCATCAACAGGGCAGCGAAGGAAGGATGTGGGCCGGCCCTGGGCTCTGACGGCCCATCAAATTCAGACCGACCAGCTCGGCACTTGTCCAAATAATTTATCAGAACCCAATGCTTAGGAGAAACTCTAGATAGTCCCCCTTCCGTCTCTGCTCTGGCTGGAGGATCGGGACAGCTAGGGTCTCTGCGTGCCCTGGGGTCACATACGGCCTCTCCCCTTGGGGCCTGGAGCCGCTCCCCGACTCCCAGAGGCCTGTGGACCCCCAGAGGCCCGTGGACTGTATTCTCCCTCTGCCACCTGCTCTTCCCTCCCTCCCAGTTCCTTTGTCCCCTGCAGGCTGCGCCCTCCCCTCGCTGGGCCCACCTCTCTCGCTTTATCTCTGGGTGGCGGGGGAAACCTGGGTGGGGGATTGGGTGGGGGGAGCAGCCCGTGGTTCTGTAGCCAGAAGCCTCTGGTGGAACCTCTGCAGGGCCCAAGTTGCACATTTTCTGTCCCAGGGATGGCATGGGGTCCTTAGCAGCTGGGATCACAGGTGCATGCCCCCAAGTCTGGCTACAAGATTGTGACGGATATATCACGGTAATGTAAGATGTTAAAAACAAGGGAGACTGGGTGAGGGAACTCTCCAAACTCTCTTTGCAGTTTTTCCATAAATCAAGTCTAAAACCATTCTAAAATCGCTTATTAACAATGGATTGGATCCACATGTCTTGACACCCAGGGAAAGCCATGGTGTGCAGTTATGAGACAAACGCTAGCTGCAGGGATCTTACACGGGAAGAGCTCATGTCTGTCAAACAACGTCAAAGTTCAGGGAGTTAAAGCCATTTGCCCAAAGTCGCCCAGACTGCAGGTGACTGATCCCAAGTCCCGTCTCTGGACTCAGCCACAGGAGTTCTGGGTGGGTGAGGTGGCAAGCCCGGGGGCAGAGGAGGTGCCCTGAGGATCAGCTCCAGCCACGAGGCCCGAGGGAGTGCCTGGGTGGGGCTCAGGACGTGCCCTGAGCCGAGTGGACAGGGCAGGTGACAGCTTCCCCAGGCCCAGTACAGCACCTCCCAGCGGGAGGGGTGAGGTGCCTGAGGCTGGGGGCTGCTGGGAAGGGACTCGAAAGACTCACCTGACCTCTAACCAGGAAGCCCCCTCCTGGGTCACTAGGCAGATGCCCACATCGTGCCCCACGAGGCGGTGTCTTTGTTACTTACTGGACTTCCAGCGGCCCCGGGCACTCCTCCAGAGCCGCACAGAGTTGGTTAAGGCTCGGGGGCTCCAGCTGACACTCCCTGAGGCTGAAAAGGGGCAGTGGGCAGCGCAGGGGATCAGAGAGGACCCAGGGCCCCTGTCCAGCCCCAGGGACTCTCTCCTCCTTCCAGCAGCCCTCACCCCAAGCCACAGGCCACGGCTCCTTCCCCTGCAGGGCGCTCTCCCCTCTCCCAACAGCCCCTGTCCCCCACCCCACCACAACAGTGACAGTAGAGGACCCTGAGTGCACAGCTGTCCTCACCAGTGACTCTCCAAGTCCTTCCCGCCACCCCTGCCTGAGCCCAGGCCACCATCCCCACTCCCCTGGACCATTTGGCACCCTCCTGGCGTCCACCCTCGCCTCCCCGCAACCCCTCTCCACCCCGAAAGTGCCTCATTTGTTAACACTGTGAATCTGACCAGGCCCCTCCACTGCTTAAAACATTCTGTGGCTGCCTATTACCCCGAGGCTAAAAGCACATGCCTTTCCCACAGCCTCACTGCCCGTCTGTGCTCCAGCCACACTGATACCCTTCCCTGGGGCCCAGCTTTCCCTCCCCGGGGCCTTTGCGCTGCTTGCTTCCCTCTCCGGATAACTGCGGGGGCCTCAGCTTAAGTCTCTCTCTCTCTCTTAGGTGAGGAAATCGGGGGCTGAGAGGGGAGAGCCCCACTGGGGGTCTCACAGCCCCTCATGGTGGATGCGTGGTGCATTTGGGGACAGGCTGGGCCCACAGCCGAGGGCAACCCCAGGCAGGGAGCGGCTGGGCTGCTCTCTTTGCCTCAGAGAAACGCGGAATCTTCTCTCTAAGGAGAACGTTCTCCCTAAGGGGCCAGCAGCCCCCACCGGCCACCAGCCCTCACACTCGCCCTCTTTCCTTTCCCCTTTTCTCAAACTTTCTTCCTTCTATCCCAATCCGCAGCCCTAGGCCCCATCTCTGTCCCCTTCCTGACCCCTCATCCGCACTGCGGTTACCCCCAAATAAGAAAGGAGTGAGACGGTACCTGAAGGTCCTGGGGGCGCAGCACTGACTGAACCCCGAGAACTCGGCTCCAGCTGGGAACTCTGGCAAAAATCCACCAGCCCGTATGTCCCTAGGAGTGGGGAAACCACTTTGGAAAGAAAGTTCGAGTCATCTACACTGGAATCCTAGACGCAGAAGTCAGGGCTGGAAGGGGCACTCGAGACAATCAAGTCACTAGATCCTAGTCCAGCCCCTCATTGTTCAGATGGGGAAACTGAGGCCCACCAAGGGAAGCCAGAGTGAGAAAAGCCAGCAGCTTACACCTGTCCAGGTGGGCAGCCCCTGACCAGGTAGGGGGAGGCAGGACAGAGCCCCTCCCCTCTCTGACCACCGACGTGACATTCACATGACTTCTGCCTCCCTTGACCTCAGTTCTTTTGGCTTCAGGAACCCAGCGAGTCCCCAGAAACAGAAAGCCTAGCCTGGGACGCAAGACCACCCAGCCTTGGGCCACCCCTCGGCTTCAGACAGCCCACCTGTCTGAAAAGCCCACGCTTTTCCCGGACAGCTTAGCTGTGGATTCCCTCTGCCTGATGCCACTGCTCCCAAGTGACGCCAGGAGGCCAGCCCCGCTAGGGGGCAGGCGGGAACAGCCGCAAAGGGCTAAAACCAGTGTTGCCTGTTTACTGCAAAGATGCGGAACGTTTTTTTTCCAGAGCGCCAACGGTTCTTGGCTTCTCAAATGCGATACTCAGAGTATGAAAGGGCAGTGACTCATATGAAGTCATGATTCTGCAAAAGTCCCCGAGAGACAGAAACATGACTGCTTCCCTATCGGCTCCCATGCGGTGGCCATCTGCTAGCAACTGCTTGGCCCCACAACGCCCGGGCACGCTCCCCTACCACCACCCCATGCACCGCCTCCTTCCAAGAGAGAAAAAGGCAGCTGACTGATGACAAGTTATATGGGGACGGTGGTTACGGCAGACCTGGGTGGTTTACCCTAGAGTGAAGGGTGGTCAGCACGTGTCTGGGGGTGGGAGGCACCAGAGCAAATGGGGAGCAGAGCAGGAGGGGAGCCCACCCCACCCCAGAGCACCCCTCCTCACCTGCCTCGCTTGGCACCTGTCAGGAGGATGCACTGGCTCTCGAGGCTGGAAGCAGAGGAGGCGGCAGTCTGAGAAAGGGCAGAGGGTCCCCTTCCCAGGCAGCGGCAAGAGAGCAGACATGCCAGGTCCAGGAGGGCCCGGGGTGGTCTGCTTTCTAGCAAACATCATAAGTAGATGAAGCAGCAACTGCATCTATGGAGACACCTACGAAGCATACCACCCACGGTATCTCATTCCATTCTCACAATAAAACCATGAAGTGAGGAATTATTCTTATCTACATTTTACAGATGAGGAAACTGAGGCAGGGAGGCCTGGGAACCTGCTCCAAGCTGCACAGCAGGGAAGTAACCAAGCCTGGATGCCACGCCCCAAATGGCCTGGGGCCACTTGGCTGGCTGGGACCTTCCCTTCTATGTCCTCCTCTGCTCCAGTGGCCCACAATGAAGGCAGGTCCCTGTGCACCCAGTGGCCACCAGGGAGCTCCCAGTTTTCTTAAAAGTCTCTGCAGACAATCAGAGGGTGTGTGAGGGAGAATGGGACTCCCCCATGATGAATGTGAAGAAATTTGAGTGTCCTGGGGCCATACTCATTCATTCTTTCATTCATTCATTCATTCGGCAGACACTCATCGCATGCTCACCAGACCTGGCACCACCCAAGGCCCTGAGGATGACACGTCATGAACACGACAGACGAGGGGCCCACGTGGGCGCTGGGGGAGGAGGGGTGAGGCAGGTGGAGAGCCCCTCACTCACCTGACGTCCAGGTGGAGGAGCCACTGCAGCGTGGAGAAGCACCGGGCCAAAGCGAGCACAGCGTCCAGGGAGAAGCCATTCCCACTGAGGCTGGAGAGCACAGGAGTGACACCATGGGGTCACCCAGACTCAACACACCCCGTTGTGGGCAGAGCAGGGCAGGTGAGGGCTGTCCTTGATTCCAGACACTGAACCCCAAATGGTCAGAGTGCCCCTTTCAACCCCTCATCGTACAAGTGGGGAAACCGAGGCCCACAGGGAGGCAAGGCCTTGCCCAAGGTTGGCGACATGTTGGCGACAGAGCTGAGAACCCAGTGGTTCCCCTGGGCCGTGACGGATCTGGGGAGCACTCTCGGGCTAGAGCGGGGCCTCCGTTTCCCCACCTGCTGAAGGGGGTCGTGCCAAGTGCAAAATGAAAACACGGGGCCTCTGGTTCAGAAAGCCGGGACAGCTGCTCTTTCCTTTCGTGGTCTCCTTGCCACCTGGTTATGTTTTCTATTTGCCATTTAGTGTCCCGCTCCTCTGGCATGGGGACACGGTTAGGGTGAGTGCAGACTCTCACAAGCCCCGTGTGTCCAGGCGTCTGCTTTATTGGGAGGTCACATGGGGACGTGCCTGAAAGCTCCTCTCTGCATGTAATTCGCCTGCGATGGTGGGGCTGGGACAGGAACAGAGGAGACCTTTCCTTGGCAGCATCCCAAAGAAAGACTGCCCGGGCAGGAAGGACCCTCAGGCCACAGCACTCACTCCAGAGTGGCAGCTACAAGCAGTGGCCACACTTGCAGTTTATGTGTTTATTGACTGGGAACCAGGGGCTCAGAGAGGTGGGGTAACTTGCCCAAGTCACACAGCAGAGCAGGTGGCAGAGCCAGCCTGGAATACAGGCCCCGTGTATGACTTCTCACCAGGGCTCCTCTAGCTTTGGCCCAGAAGCTCTAGGGAGGAGGAGAGGCCGTGTGGGCCGAGGACACCAGGGCCGTTTAGGGCCCACAAGATCTGGTCTGTCCAGGCAGAGTTTGGGGACTCCTGGCCTCCCTCCCACACCCTCTCTCTACCAGGTACTCAGCACCCTCCCGCAGCCCTGGGCACCCTGCCAGGGTGTCCTCTGGGGTATAAACCCTCCCTGCCTTCCCTGCCCTAACCCTGTCAAACAGCCCCTCCCTGTACCCCGGGGCCAGAATGGCTGCCAGCCGTTGCTCAGTAATATTAATACGTCCCGCCACCCTGCCCAGCCCCAGGTGCGGAGCCACAGAGAAGTGAAACCTTGAATCAGATGCTGGATTACTGAGGCCTAGAGGCAGATCTCTATTTGAGTAAGAATCACGGTATGAGCTAGCCGTTTTTTACAGTTACCACATGTCGGGTGATTTACATGCATTGCCTAATTAATCTTTACAGCAACCCCAGGAATGAGGGAGACTGAGCACAGAACACCCCCACACGCCCATCCTGCCGGGGACAAGCCCAGAGGCTTTGCCTAAGCGGATACTCACTCCAAGAACTGCAGAGCGCCCAGCCCGGGGAGCAGCTGAGCCAACAGGGCGGCACCTTCGTCCCCTAGAGCGTTGCCTGAGAAGCTGGGGACAGGGAAGGGACCGAAAATGTTAGTGGAGGTGGGGGTGGGTGGACAGCAGCACTGTCCCTCCCCTCTCCAGCCATGTGACTTCCTGAAACTGGGGACACAGCCCTGGGCTGCCAGGCCAGATCTCACGTGGGGGATCTCACTGCTGGGGTCTCCCCCAGGTTCTGATCCTGAGGTTCACGGACCCCTGGGGTCAAATGTGGGGGACCCGTATTTTGGGAGAAAGAGTCACAACTTTCACCAGATTCTCTAAGGGGTTCCTGACTTCATCAGGGAAAGAATGGCTGATGTAGATCTTAACAAGTAAACAAGACACCAACACACTGGCACCCGATAACTCTAACGGCCACGCCCACTGGCCTTTCAACAAGCAAAAACCGCTCACTCGAGATGGAGGTGACGGAGATGATCGAGGTGGCAACTTCCTTCCAGCACCTGGCAGAGTCGCTGTAGGTGCTTGGCTTGGAAGCCGCAGTGCGTCAGCCTGCAGAGGGGCAAAACCACAGCCCTGCAGCGCCTGGCCCACCCCACGACACAGGCAGAGAGCAAGGCCTGCAGCAGAGGAGGGACTGGGGCACATTAGCACCTAGACAGGCAGACAAGGAGGGACCAACATAACCAAGCCCACAGGACATCACACATGGGGGGGGGAACCAAGATAGAGACCCAGAGATGAGAGAGAAACCACAAGCGCCCCAAAGGAGGACATACAGGATTGGGGGTGGTAGAAAAAGAGAAACTATGAGCGAGACAAGGAATGAGGGGAAGAGACAGACAGACAGACAGAGAGGGAGATCAGACAGACACAGAATAAGAGAAGGTGATAAGTGCATTGGTGGGAGTCCCCCAGGGGCCGAGCTGAGCCGGGACCTAGTCCCCAGCTCAGGAGAGAAGAGGCCAGTATTCCCCACGCTCTCTGGCCAGAGTTCCCATGGCCCCTCAGCTGCTGAGTTCAGGGGAGCTAAGGGGAGTGGGGTCCCCTGGGCTGCAGAAGGTGACTGGGGTGGGCTGGGCAGGGGAGGTGGGAGGTAGGGAAGCCAGTCCACAAGCCCTGGACACAGCAGGTCATAGTGTCCCGTGCTGTGGGACTATATGGGGCCTAGGGACAGGTTTTGGGGACAGGCTCTGAGCAGAGGAAGGAAAGGGGCTGGAATGGCCCAGAGGCCATCAC
This sequence comes from Cheirogaleus medius, assembly GCA_008086735.1. NCBI lineage: Eukaryota > Metazoa > Chordata > Mammalia > Primates > Cheirogaleidae > Cheirogaleus > Cheirogaleus medius. The sequence goes on along the minus strand of VBSM01000949.1, from coordinate 951,238 downwards.
TGTACCTGATCTTTCGGGAGCTCAGGGGCAGCTCAGAAGGCACCTGGGACACGAGGCTGTCAAGAAATGCAGTGCTGGAGGGACACACGCCAAGGCCAGGCTGAGCAGTCGCCTGATCCTCAGCCTGGCCTTCCTCCTGGAGTCGGTCAGACCTTGGTTCCAATTTGGCTTCTCCGCTTCCTGGCTGTGAGACTCTGGACTCATCACTTAACCTCTCGCTAGAGCAGGTGTGTGAATTGCCCGAATCCAGCGCTTTGTGCATGCACAGTAAGCGATCAGTTAACCTCTGCTCCCTTATCATTAAGCTCATCCTCCTCCTCCTCAGCGCTCCAAAGCTGTCAGCCCTGCTCTAATCAAGCCTTCAACAGTTCAGACCCTACAGAAAAGATCGTGGGTGTACTCTGAGGAGCAAAGCGCCCAGTCTCTGCCCATGTACTGGGCTGGGGCAATCCAGGAAGCCACCCTGGAGGGGGTAGATATCCCCGAAAGGTGTCCTTGTGCTCTGGGAACCATGAAAGATGGAGGCATTCTGCCTTTGGACTCTCCCCCTCAGGGCTGCATCCTCTGCCAAGCCTGCTCCCTTCCCACTCCTTTGTGGATTCAGCCGGGTCTCCCGGGCCACAGGCTGGCACTGCAGGGGCGTGGAGGTCAGAGAGGGGACGGCCCTGAGCTGGCGGGAGGTTGGGGCCTACCTCTTCTGGGGTCCCTCCTGCTCCTCCGTCTTTTGGGCAAACGTGAGGACCACAGTTTTGTGCAGCAGGCTGCAGAGACAAGGGGGAAGGGAAGGGAGGAAGTGAGAGGCTACTGGGTCCCTGATGCTGTGTGTCATTTCCAAACCTTGGCCTGGAGGGGCTTCTCAGGTGCCAGCTGCCACCGCCACCCTCCCACCCCGCCTCCAGCTGCAGCCACTTCCTCTGACCTTTAGAGGCCTGAACTCTTTCTGCACAGAGATTGCACAAACGTATCTATTGCCTAAGCAGCCCTCCTTTCCTGCGCAAGCCCTCGAAAGAAAACTTCAATTCTGTGCCCCGTCTCTTGGCCCCAGGCTGTGCCCCTCCCCCTCTGCTAAGCAGTGTCCCTGCGCCTGGCATTGAGGGCGGCGTCCTCCTGCACTCAGCTGACGGGATCGCCACTGCCGGCCTTCCGCAGCGGGTCCTTCAAACTCTTCGCTTTCTAATGCAACAATTTTTTTCTTAAAAAAATAAGATTAAATTATAGATTCTCTTTCAAAACTTAGTTTTTTAAGGCATAGAAGAAGCAAGGGTTTTCATGGTTTCTAACTGCCGTGAGAAAAGAAAGAAAAAAAAGCAAAAAGAAAAATAAAAAAAGAAGCAAGGGTGACAAATAATTATAATTATTAATAATCGATTATTATCGATCAGAATGGATTATACAATTCTTTCTACCATTCAGCATTTTGAAAAGCTTTAAAGATGATGAATTAAAATGTTTATGTTTACTTCCTAAACCACAGTCATCCTTCCATATTAAAACAATAACTACATTATCCTTTGTACATGGTTCCATTGAGTTCTCTCTGGAAGTAACTTAGTTTAACTAATATCCAACTGTTAAACATTCAAGTTATTTCCATTATTCTCCTATTATAACCAATACTGAGATGAACATCCTTGGGGTTGCTTGGTTTGCACAGTCATGATTTCTTTAGTCTAAGTTCCTAGACGTGAACGGAGTATCATTTGGAACGCACTAGGGACGCTTTATTGAATTAATGTGTAAAGTGAACCAAGGTGCCCTAATCTACCCTCTCCTCCCTCTACGGGTGTTTAAAGCAGGGACCACCCTGTTCAGCTGAGAGCCAAGGATGGGGCCTCCCTCTGCTCTGAGTGGGAGCTGTGTTGACATTAATTAGTGTTTGTCCTCAGTTCCCCATTCCGCACAGCGAGACTCGCAGGAATGAGCCTGAGCCCCGTCTTAGGTGGGTTCCCTGGTGGCAGAGCCTGGCCTGTGGGTGGGGCAGGCACATCATGAGCTGGGGGACGGCTCTCGGGAGAAACAGGTACGGGACTGAGGAAGCCGAACAAGACAGGTCCTCGGTCTGACCTCCCAGGAGCTCTGGAGCATGAAGGGCACCACAGTTTGTCCCGCCCAGGGACAAGGGGGCTGGGGAGTTTTAGCCTCTGCCTTTCACTGGCCACTCCTGGTTGGGGGGTGGGGGCGGGGTGCCACCTCCCAGGCATCTGTGGCTCCCACCAGCCAAGGGCAGATCTCTAGAGGAGGCGTGAGCTGTGAGCAGCCAGGGCCCGCAGCGGCCGGGAGCAGGGCACCGGCTCTCACGGGGTCTGGGCAGGGCACCGCAGCATCTTCTACCGGTCCCAAAGGCCTGGGTCCAGAGAGAATTCCAGGGACTTTAGAGCACATGCCCCAGGCTAGAGAGGGAGCGGGAACCTCCAGGGGGGCCCTCACCTGATGTGCAGCTCTGCCAGCGTCCTGCACGCGCTCACTGTGCCCAGCACGCAGGGCAGCCCGGCCATCGAGAGCCCGTTGTCGCTGAGGCTTTGGAGAGGAGGGGGAGGCAGCCGTCAGCACGTGGCTGAGGTCCCCAGACCCAGACAGCTCCACCCCCCGTCCTTGTGGCTCAGCAGCCTGCTGGCTGTCACAGGGGCTCTCAAAGGATCCATGTGGGTGACACATGAGCTGCTGCCCCACTCAGAGAATAAAGCTCTCCCGCCCGAGTGGCAAGAACTGGCGTGGTGTTTTCACCTCTTGGAGCCTCAGTTTCTTCATCTGCAAAATCGCCACCACTTTTGAGCACTGACTGTACCAGGCTATGTACCGAGGGCTTTGTACACATATGGTTTCACATCATCCCATTTTACAAATGGGGAAACTGAGGCTCAGAGACATTCAGGTACTTTCCCAGGGTCATAAAGGTACTAAGTGACAGAGCCAGGATTTAAATACAAAGCCAAAGCCCCAAACCACTGCTACCCAACCTCAACACTCCCCCAGCCCAACCCACACGGCCCTGAGACCCCCATACACTCCCCCAAACACAGCACCCCATACATGTAGCGCCACAGCACAGCTAGCAGCCTAATGTCCTTCCTTTCCATCCCCACCCCACAACCTACCCCTTCACCCCAACATTGCACCTGCACCTGAACATCCCACTTCCTACCCCAACACCCCAGCACACATGCACCCAACACCCCGGGGCTGCCCCAGTGTAACACTCCACGCCAGTCCACGCAGGGGCTGCCGCAAGGACGACCTGGAACGCAAGCCACCGGTGCACGACGAACATGCTCTGCACACTCGGGGGGTTCGAAGATCGGAACTGACAGCAGTCCGGGCCAGAGGCAAAGGCAAGGTGCGGTCGAACCATCCCAACTTGGCAGGAGGTGGGAGGAGGTGGGGGTGGCAGCGGGTCAGCACTATTGCTGCTGACTGTGGGCACGGGACTGGGGTGGCAGGGACCATCCGGGCTCTCTGGGGCCCTCTTTGTTGCCCAGGGGTGGGGCGGGCAACTCACTCCAGCTTCCTGGCGATGTGCAGCCGGAGCGCAGCCTCTGCCATCAGCCGGCAGCCTTCGTCTTCCAGATGGTTCCCTGAGAGGCTAAGACAGAGGGGCCTGCTGCCCTGGACTGCCGGCTGGAGTCTGTCCCTGAGCCCCAGCACTCAGGCAGTCCTTTGTGATTTTAGTCAAAGTGTCACTCCCCTGAATGAACCTTCATAATAACTAAAGTGGACAGACTGCATGCCCCATGCCTGGCAACTCCCTAGATGCTTCCACGACTATCGGCATATTTCATCCCGACAGGGAGCCGAGTGTCTGAACTGGGGATCGAGTGGGAGGGTGGGGGCAGGTGCGGCTGGGGAGGGAGCAGGGCTCTGCACTGCCCAGGACTTCAGGGTCTGGGCTTTATCCTGAGCAGTGGGCAGGCGCGAAGGGGGCAGGCATCAGTGAAACGCAGATCACTCTGCCAGGTGCAGGTGCCAGGGTGACAGCAGGGACACCAGCAAGGAGGCCGAGGGGGTCATACGGAGGAGAGATGAGGGTGGTGTGGGTGAGGGAGGTGGAAGGAAAGGATGGTTTGAGAGCTACTGAGGGGGTGAGCTGACCCCGGGTGCACCGGCCATGAGGGGAGGCAAGGGAGCTGTGCGGTGTCTGGTGTGTGTAACCGTGGGGGCGACGGGGCTCTTTCTGCAGGTGACAGAGCTGGGGGGGCAGGCTCAGTGGTGGCGAGGTAGCTGGAAGTCCTGGAGCTTGGTAAATGCCACCTCCTAACCCTGTCCTGGTTCTCCCAGTAGGACAAGGTCAAGGATCAAGAGTTGATCACCAAGGCAGCCCTCGCCCGATCCACTCACCTCAGAACACATCAGTGCATTCCATCACCCCACCTTCATGCCCACTTGGAGATTCCTAGGAGGGAACCCTCCTAATGACGTGGCAGGACCTCTGCCATCCCCAAACCCTGCTCTCACTGGCTCTGCCCAAGAACTGGACACCCTGGACATTTCTCTATCCTGAAAAGAGGAGGTCATCCCGCTCTACTCTGGGAGAAAGACAGAGGGTGGCAGGTGGCGGGGGTGGGGGGACCCTGAGGGGCTGTGGTCTGGTAAATAGACCCAGGTGTGGTGTCACTGCAGACCTCAGTGACAGAGGTGGCAGCATGATAAGGAATGAGGCTGGGAGCCACACTGCCTGGGGCTTGAACGCTGGCCTAGACTCTTCCTCCTGTGTGACCTAGAGCAAATTTACCTTTCTGTGGCTTAATTTCCTCCTCCATAAGATGTAGATAGCAACAGTACTTACATCACAGACTCGTGGGGATTGAATGAGAGGATGGACTCAAAGTCCCTAGCCCAGCACCCGACACAGGACAAGCGCTGAATAGTGGCAGCTGTTGTGATCACTTCATTCCCCCAAATTCTTCATGAGCCAGCACACCCCTCCCCGCGCCCCACCCAAAGGCGAGGCCCTGCCCACTCTGCTCCACCCTGTCCTCCTGGCTCCTGCCACAGGGCTTCCTGTGATACTCACTCCACTTCTTCCAGGTGGGGGCCTTCCAGGAGCAGGGCTATGAGGACTTCCACGTTATCGACTTGGAGCTGACACTTCTGAAGCCTGGGGTAGGGGTGGCGGACAGAGGAGCTTAGAGCAAAAAGCTACACCATTCCCCCTCCAGCCTCCAGGGACAGACTTAGGGTCTAGTCCTGGCCACACCTCTTAGTAGCTGGGTGATCTTGGGCAAGGCACTTAACCTGCCTGAGACTCAGTTTCCTCCTCTATCCAATGAGAATAATAATGTGCACTTCCCAGAGATTTTAAAAGGATTACAATGAGGTCATGGACATAAAACGTTTAGCATAGTGCCCAGCATATATATAGCAATGGCCCTTTAAATTGTTGCTATCGTTGTCCTTATGACAGATGCTTCTTATTCAAGCCAGGATGGGTTATTCAGAGCCTTTCCCTACCCCCTTCTGCCTTTCCCTTTGTCCTCTCTGCCCCTGCCATCTCTCCCGGGGACTTCCTCCATATTCCTCTCCTTAAGGCAATAGATCCCCCCCGAGGTACCTGAGTGTCAGGCTTCTGCTCTGAGCCCCTTTCCTCTGGCTGTCATTTTCCTGCAGGTCTGGAGCTCTGGCAAGAACAAACCCAACATTGGCCTGGGCTCAGGAGTCCAGGGCCTGGTAGACCACGCACGCCTCTTTCCTTGGCTTCTAGGGGCTAAAGACCCTGCAGCACAACCCGCGGCGAATCAGTAACAAAGACGATTGCTTGAAAGTGCTCAGGTACTATGCAGATGAGCAGCAGGAGCAAAAGGTTTGAGATCAAATGGAGCCTTCATTCAAATTCTGGCTCTGTCCTGTGTAGCTGTGTGGCCTTGGGCAAGTCATTTCACCCATCTGACCCTCCATCTTCTGTTTTCCAAAAATGGGATGACAACATCTAAAACACAGAGTCCCTGAAGGGTGGAACGAGACACTGTGTGTTCGAGTGCATAGCACAGGCACTAAACTGAAGCTCAGTAAACAGGAGCTGCTACCGTCTAGGATGCGATGGTCCCCATTCGTGTAACAGTCGTGCCATCTGGTTCAGAAGGCAGGGCACGTGAGCTGTCGGTGAGTGGGGCCAGGCTGTGGGAAAACACGGCGCTTCTAGACTCTCTCCCACGGGGCCAGGTCAGCAATAGGGGTTTCAGGGAAGCTCGGGTGTTACGAGCCAGGTTCCACACACTTCTACATCAGTGCTAACAGAACTTTCTTCAGTTCTGCATCTGCGTCATCCACCGTGGGAGCCACTAGCCACTCATGGCCTCTGAGCACTTGAAGTGTGGCTAATGCAACTGATGAACTGAAAATTTCATTTCCTTCATTTTAATTAATTTACATTGAAATAGCCACATGGGGCTCAGTGACTCATATTGGCCATCACAGCTCTAGGAGGTTGGAGAGGAAAGCGACATTGGTCCTCGCGGGTTGTTACACAGGCGAGGAAATGGAGGGCCGGAGCAGGCACAGAGAATGCTCAAGGACACAGATCACCTGTCTCTGAGTCTCAGCCAGGGAGGAGTGTGGGAGGCACAGTTGGAATGTTCTTCCAGGGGAAAGCAGCTTCCCCTTTCGTTCCCCCTCCAAGACTGACCAAGCTGGAATCCGTGCATAGCTGGAACAGCCAGCAGCCGAGTGCCGATTGCACTTTAAATGTTTTCACTATTTTAATTCTCAGAACAAGCCTAAGATACAGGTACCATAGTAGCCCTCCACCTTTTTCTTCAGTGGTAAGGGTTTTCCCCACAAGTCCCGCCAGTCTAACGGTATCTTTGTGTGCTTCCCGAGGGTCTGGCTCACTCTGAGACTTCTGAGGGTGCTGCCTCCCACAGGAGCCAGATGTGGTCCAGACATGCTTGAGGAAGTTAGAGCTCTTCGCCAACTCTGAGCAGTAGTTCATTCCCCAGCACTGCAGTAGCAGGAAGAACCTCCATATTCCAGCTCTTCCTGGGCTCTAAGAGAGCCACCCTTCCCCTCAACTGCCTGGGCCCAGGTCACTTCTCAGGGTGGGCCAAGACCCGTCGCCTCCTGGCTTCTTACCTTTGTAGCTCTCCAGCTGTCTCTGCGCATGGGGAAAGAAGGAAGATGAGGTCCGTCTCCCTGCAGGGTCAGACACCGAGCCATGAACCCCCCCAGGCTGGGAACCAGCACATCACATCCCACCTGCAAACCACTTCCTGTCCCAAACATCCAGAGAAAGCTGACTTCATGATGGACCAAGAAACATAACAGAACTGGCAAAAGTGCTCCAAATCAGGCATGTAAAATCCTGACTGTGTCATTACTTGATGAATCCTGCAAGAGTGTTTCGCAAAGTCAGGAAAACAGTTTTTTAGAAGAAATATAAGAAAAATTAGGAAAGCTGAGAGTTTCTTAAAGAACAGAAGTTGTGAATGTTTTTGGATTAAGAAGCATGACATCCACCCTACCCTATGATTTGAACTGGCAATGCTCGTTCAGAACCATGGAGAGCGACACATGCCGCTTCCTTTGGCTGCGCCTGTGTTTCCTGTATTCATTCCTTCATCCACCCAGCCACGCGCCCACGCGTCCATGCGTTCATGCATCCATCCATCCACTCACTGTTTATTGAATACCAGGTGCCAGGCCTGAGCGAGGCTCTGAAGATACAGTCGTGAGTAAAACAAACTTGGGCATGCACATGTAGATCTACTATCTTTCAGATTTGGAGCCTTCTTTTCCCATTCCCCAGATCCCCCTCCCCTTTTCTCAAAGTCCCCAAGGCCAGGATCCCATTCCTTCTGCTCACCTGACCTGCAGCATCGTGACGGTAGGGCATGTGACTGCCACTTTTGCCAAAGAGAGGAGGGTCGACACAGAGATGTTGTTGCCACTCAGGCTGCGTGATTGAGGCAAAGGTGTCAAGAATGAATTCCCCATCCCATGGGCCTTGCCTTGCAAGGTAGGGGGTGATTCAGGCAGGGACAGGGGCTGGGCTGCGAGGGGAGTGGACAGACCACTTACTCGAGCCTCCGGAGCCGTGGCAAGCAAGGGAGTACCTCCACGACGTTCAGCACCTCCTGGTCCTTGAGCTGGTTGTCCTGAAAACTGCAAGGACATCAAGGCCCAGTCTCTCAGCCCTGGGGTTGGGGTACTTGGATGCCCCAGTTGGCAGGTGACAGGACTACTACTCTCATGTGGAGACATAATACAGGGGCCCAGAAAGAGTTGCTGACCTTCTCCCTGGCACCCAGCAGGCACAGCTAGGAGGAAAGACCCTCTGTTGGCCTCACATCTGTCCCTATTCATCCCCTATAGAAGAGTTTCTGCCTGATGGCCCAAGGGATCTAGACAATAGCCTGAAGTCCTCATGAGGTGGAATGATAAGACCCAGCACCCTCCTCTCAGGGTTTATGTCTGGGAACTGCCCAAGGCCCAAGTTCATCAGGGCCTCTTGGCCCCCAGGTGACAAGCAAAGTCTAGACTCACCCAGAGCCCCAGGCCAAGCATGTTCTTCTGTGACCCTACTTTCCCCATCTGTCAAATGGAGTACACAACCCAGCCTCACTTGGGTTCCTAGCTGTGGGGACAGATGAGTCAGGGTGATTGACAGCAATGGTGGGTGACGGGAGAAAAGATTAAAGTCACTCTCAGTAATCAGGAAAGAAAATTGCCAACAAGTTCAATATTTCCAAACCTTTGTCCTGACCAGAGTGATCACTGTACAAAGACACCCAGCCAAGGGGACGACAGGGGCTGTGGTCCAGCTTATGTTCCACTCAACGAGTGCCACAACCTAGTGCCAGGCCACATCTCCCTGGATGAAGGGGTGTCTTTTCTAAATCTCACAAAGGTGCCATATAAACTAGCAGTTGTCCTGCCAGTGAGCTGCTGGGGAGGGCGCTTGGCCCTACTGTTCCCCATGGTACTCAGTCCCAGATGCAGGACAGGAATATATTTGTGCACATGAGCTTAGTTAGTTAGTGTGTCTGTGTGTCTTTATGTCTGGGAACTGCCCAAGGCCCAAGTTCATCAGGGCCTCTTGGCCCCCAGGTGACAAGCAAAGTCTAGACTCACCCAGAGCCCCAGGCCAAGCATGTTCTTCTCTGACCCTACTTTCCCCATCTGTCAAATGGAGTACACAACCCAGCCTCACTTGGGTTCCTAGCTGTGGGGACAGATGAGTCAGGGTGATTGACAGCAACAGTGGGTGTGCACATGCATCTAAGTATGCATGTGTGTGATGCACATGTGCACATCTATGAATGAGCATGGGGGGGCATATGCCTGTGTAGATGAGCATGCACTTCTGTGCGAGTATATAAATGTGTGCACTAACATGAAGGGGTATGTGTGCCTCATGAATTTATGTGTGTAAATAAATACTGTGGAGTGCCCAACTCCTGCCTACCCACTGCTCTCTCTTCTCCCAAGGTTGCAGAAAGAAGGGAGTGAGCCTCAAAACTCATGTTCCTCCAACATGACCCAAAATATTAGAAGAGAGAAGCCCTGCTCTGTGGTCTTTGGGAGCCTTGTATTTGGATTCAGCCCCACCCAGTTCTTGGACTGATGCTTCCCCTCTCTGGGTCTCATTGAAAAACTGCTGATGAGGCTCTGATGGACCCACCCTGGCCCCAAGGGAGCCCCGGGCAGTGACTCCTGTCCTCAGCCAGATAGCCCTCCTGGAGATCACTCACCTGACCTCTTCTAGCTGCGGACAGAAGGGCAAAGCTTTCACCAGATGTCTGATGCCTTGGGCAGTGATCTTACTTCCCGCTAGCCTACAGGGTGAGCAAAGATGGTGGGGAGGAATGCGATGGGGCAGGGGCTAGGCCAGGGATCTGCCCCGTGTAGGATGGGGGCAGGGGAGAAGAGTGTCAGGCGTCCCCGGATGAAGACCCTTCTCCGTTCCAAGCCCTGGCTCACCCCAGCTTCTGCAGCCTCCCCATCGTTGGCAAGCTCCCGGAGAGGGCTTCTGCAAAGGCGTCCCCGCACTTCCTGCTCTTAAAGCTGCCATGGGAAGAAGCAAAGTGGCAGAGGATCGGTGCTGGGCAGGGGTTAGGGGTCACCACCACCCCCTCCTGACAGATGGGGTCTATCATAGTAGCAGCAGCAGTGACGAACACATATCACGGCAGACACTGCTCATTGTCCACCAAAATCCACTCTCCACTCCATCTGTAGCAGTAGAGCTACAACTGGGAACCTGGTCTCCCAGCCAGAGATGACATTTCCCAGCCTCCCTTGCAGCTCCGTGTGGCCATGTGACTATGTTCTCACCAATGGAGTGTGAGTGCAAGGGACGTGTTCTAGTTCCAGGACTGAGCGTTGACACATTGGCCTGTTTCCTCTGTGTTTTTTCCCTTTTCCTAAGCCAGAGCACAGACATGTCCAGGACCCAGCTTTGACTATGTAGACAAGGGTGGCCAAGAGGATGGCGGAGCGACAATGGAAGGAATCTGGGTCCCCACGTGACCACATGGAGCTGAGCCATTCCACTGACCCAGACCACTTACCGCTGGCTCTTCCATGACATAGAAATAAGATTCTACATGACTTAATCTACTGTATTTGGGAGGTTTCTCTGTAACTACAGCAGAGCCTTTTCTCTTGCTAACGTGTCTATTGAGCCTTTGCCAGGCTCTGGGCTAAGAATTTTTCGTGCATTGTCCTGTCGCATTCTCACAACTGTTCTGGGAGTTAGGTCTTAATTATTGTGAATTCATTTTAGGAACGAGGAAACTCTGGCCCAGAGAGGTGATGTAAACTGCCTAAAGTCACACAGCCTCCAGCAGCACAGCCTGGACTGAGGCTCCAGCCCAGGACGGACAGGGAGAGGCTGAGAGTCCAGAAACCAGGCAGGGGAAGGACTGGACTGGATGCAGAGCTGCTGTCGGGGCAGGGAGGGTATCCCAGGCCGGGGGCAGTCAGGGCCATCTGTTGTGATACTCCAGATTCTTATCCAGTCTCCTTGGTACTCTCCCCAAAGCCCAGTTCCCTCCCTGGTCCTCCCCCACCCTTACTCACCTGAGATTCTCCACCTGCCCACAGTCTGCCAGAGCCTCAGGGCAGCGGGGCTCCAGGGGGCAGCCCTCGAAGTCCAGGTGGATGGGGGCATCCCTGCACTCCAGGATGCTGGTCAGGCTGGTCAGGTCGGCGCAGGTCAGCGGGAAGTTGTGGAAGGACAGTTGGTAGCCGAGGCTTTGGGCGGTGAGACGGGCCAGCTCAGACTCCTGCGTCTCGTCCACGCAGTGACACAGCTCTATGACCTTGGGCCCCGTGAGCTTGCGGGTGGCCAGCTTCCTCAGCACCTGCACGACAGCAGCCTGCCTGCCGCCCACCCAGGCCTCGTCGCGCTCTGCCAGCCGGCCGAGGAAGGGGCGGCAGGCGCGGGACGCCAGGCCCGCCAGGAAGGTGGGGAGGTGGTCCGAGAGGCCCACTCTGGCTTTGGTCCGCAGCACCCAGCGGGAATTGAGGGTGACATGGTGGGCGAGGGTGTCTTTGTCCACCTCAGGGCTGGCCATCAGGTAGAGGGCAGCAAAAAACTCCTGCAGGCTGAGGTGCGTGAAAGCATAGCCCGTTTGCAGGTGCCCGGGGCCCGTGTAGACGCGGAAGGAGGTGAGCAGGCTGTGGGCGGCCCCGAAGGCCATCACGGATGGAGGGATGTCCTCTGCAGAGAAGACAACCTTCCTGGTCTCCAGGCCCCTCAGGGCCACCTCCCCCAGGCCCAGCAGGGTCGTGGTGGGCAGGCGCCCGCGGGGGCCGAGGGCGAGCGCCATCTGCACGTAGAGCTGAGTCACGGTGGGCAGGAGGGCTGCAGACTGGCCCGGGGCACTGTCAGGGAGCAGACGGCGGAGGCAGAGGCAGGCGAGGTGGCACAGCACGGGCACCGCACACATGCGCCGGAGACGGCCGTTCACCCGCAGCTCTGCCAGCGCCCCCTGCTGGGAGGGCTGGGCACTGAAGAAGTGGCTCACGTACTCCTCCACGCGCGGACTGTCGAAGCCCCACATCTGCACCACGGCTGCCTCCGCGGGCAGGCAGGGGGGCAGCTTCCCAGGACGGGACGTGGCCATCACCCAGCAGCCCGGCAGGAGGGTCCCGCAGCAGAGACCGGAGAAGAGGCTGAGGGCTGGGCCCAGGCCCTCAGGGTCCCCCGTGTCCCCCCCAGAGCAGGGCTGGAGGGCCTCGTCCAGCCCGTCAAAGACCAGCAGCACCCGCTCCGCGTTCTCCGTTAGGTACTGGAAGACAGCGTCGGGGCCCGACTCGGGGCTCAGGTACAGATCGAAAAGGAGCTGGGGCAGCGTCAGGAAACTTGTCAGCAGGTTGAGCTGTCGGAATTCAAAAAGGAACAGGGCCTGGAAGTGGTCCAGCTGGCCCTCAGCCCACTTCTGGCAGAGCCGGTGGGCCAGCGTGGTCTTGCCCATGCCAGCCGTCCCCAAGAGCACTGTCACCCTTGGGCCCTTTTTGGTCCTGGGATTGAAGAGGTCCCAGATGTTCACGTCAGCGCCATCTTCTGCCTTGATGCTTCCCATAACAGTCCCCTGCTGAGCGTCCCAGGGCACTGTGGCTCGCGTCCACTGCAGGATCGGGGGGATGTAGGGCTGCTGGGAGGCAAGATCGGGCTGCCCTGACCCAGAGAGTCTGTCACCATAGCGCTGCTGGGCAGAGGTCCTCAGGAGCTGCAGGTACCTCCTGGCCAACTCTGCAGAGGGCAGGGAGATGGCATGAGGGCAGGAGTCCCCGGCCCTCTGCCATGTCGCCCCACCCCATTACTGAGGATGGGGTGGAGGTGCCAAGAGCACAATAGGGGGTTCTGTGCCACCCAAATTCCCAGAAGCAATCGGCCCTGCAGAAGCACAGACTCTGGCAGTCACTTAAACAGGGAGGTAGGGATGGGGAAGTGAGGGTCACGGCTCTATTCGCTCTGCAGCAGTAAACATGCTGTAAGGTTTTCAGTAATGGGAGGGTGCGGGGGGAGGGAAATGGGACACTTTGCAACATCTTATTGGAATAGCCTCTTCCGGTGACATCTGAGTCCCCTGTGTCCCTCCCCAATATTTCAGTTCTGCAGGGCAATGCCCAGGCTGACAGTCTGTGGGCCTAGGCACTGACCAATCAGAACTGTGGGAGCTGGGCCCTACAGTGCCTGGTGTTAACCTTTTAATTCCCAGGTCACTGGGAGGTCTCAGGTAGCCCAGGGGAAGGACTAGGGCCACCATTAGGGGAGGCTGGGGAGGGTGGCTGAGGTAGTGGCCTATTTTGTATAGGTGTGAGTCCTCTGGTTACATCCAATGGTTGGCAGTGGTGGGGGTGGGGAGAGTTCCAGTTAGTAGGACAACCAGCCGAGAACAAGGCACATTCTGGACGACTGGTCAAGAACGAGAGAAGTTCTCTCTCCCCTCTGCCCCCTGACATGGCCAGCCCTTTGCAGCCCCATGTGCCTCCGTGGGCCCCCAGGGCCTCTGCTTGGGGGTTTGCCCAGGCATCCACATCACTCTCCATCCCTGCTCACCCCCAAACTGGTCATGTTGGTCCCCTGCCTGGGGCTCCCTCAACCCTGAGGACATAGGGTGTCCCTGGAAGAGCCTGCTGCGGTGCGGCCAGCTCCTTCCGCAGAGCCATTGTTGGAGAAGCCCTTTGCAGCCTGGCGGGGGACGCCCTTCCCTGCCACCCGGCCCTCTCCTCTGATCACCAGGACCTCCGACCCTTCTCTCCTGGAAGCTTGGACGCGGAGAATCACTGGGACCCTGGAGGCTTGTTGGCAGGGGGCAGCGTCCAGGGTCTGCGTCCTGGCTCCGAGGCAACCCCATTGCCGCGTTCAGGTCCCGCCCCGCCCTGGTACCCACCTAGCTGCTGCTTCTTGCTCTGCTTCCGGCGAGGGGAGGACCCATAGCTCTGATGAGGGCGCTTGAGGCCTGTAAAAGAGCAGAGGCAGGGTGGAGAGGTGGGACTGGGGACATGGGTCAAGGGGGTACCCAGCACCTTGGGGGACCTCCATGCCACAGGCAGGCGGCAGGCAGAGGCTGCACCAACACCAGCTTCCGTTTGCAGAGGGGCTTCCAGGCCACAGGAGGAAGGCTGGAGGCTCTGGGCCCGGGGGTCTCCCAGCCCAAGATGCAGGGAGCAGGGCCCACAGCCAGTAGCCCACTTGACACTCAGCCCCAAGCACTAAATGGCTATCTCTCAGCACGGAAGGACCAAGCTCCGTGGCGACCACCACTGGCCATAGCAGCAAAGCTTCCAGTGGGCTTGGCCAGGCCTGTGACTTCCCTCCTGCATCAGGGTGTTTTATCACCCCAATTTCTTATCACCCACATTTCCTCACTTCCCTTAATGGTTTAATAAGTCTTGTCACATTGCATGGATTTCCAAGAGTCCCTTTGATGCCATTCTGGAAGAGTCTGGGAAAGGAAGAAAGAAAGGGGAGAGAAAAGAGGGAGGGAAGAAAGGGAAGAGGACCCAGGAAAGAATTTTCAGAAGCGAAGTAGGATGTTCCTACTGCCAGGCACTGGTGACCAATCAGAACAGCCCCTGGAGCAGTGCCCGGGCCCCTTGACCTGCCAGGTGTTGGCGTTTTGGTTGTTGAATCGCAGAGAGGGGTGCCAAAGAGCTGGAACCCATTTGAGAGTACGTCCATATTTAGCCAAGTCCTATACTAACAAGGGACTCACTGGGCCAAGCACCGGTCAGACCTGGTCACGGCCATGAGACAGTCAGTGGTAAGGCCAGCACGGACCAGGGACTTGGACGAACAGCTGTGCTTTGTTGGGGAGCTGGGATTGCAGGGCGGGTGTTTTCTGAACATTACTGCCGTGCACAGCGATAATTAAGAAGTTGATACTTCTACAGAAATAAAGGTCCTGAGACTAGAGTGTGACCCCTGAATCAGTAGGTGGCCACCATTTGATCACTGACCCCCTGAGCTCCCCGGGTGCAGACAGCAGTTGTGGGTGAGTGTCAAGCCCGAAGTGTGAAGATGGGGAGGGGGTGGTTGGGGCTTCCTGGTGCAGCCTCACTCTGTGGGGCTGGGAGACCAGGCCTTGAGGCCTGGGGACAGGAAAGTGAGAACAGGCTTCCCGAGGGGCTCCAGGTTAGACCCCTGGGAACCCACAAGAGGACAGACTGAAGCCTCTAAAGTCACAGAGTGGGAGGAGGCGGGGCTGAGAGACACAGTGAGGGGCGTGGCACACATGCACATGGACTGGGGACAGATGAGGAGGATGGCCTATGGGAAATGGCTGTGACAAGCCCCCACCAGCCTCCTCCAGCGTGGAGGTGGGGACTTAGCAGTGCCCCCCAGCCCCAGGCCTCACCATGGTGGAGCCGATATTTAGGCTGGCATTCTTCATCGTCTCCCAGCTGGCTGGGGAACCCTGTGAGAGAGAGGAGACTACAGTGGACCACCAGGATGTAGCAGGATGCCCCGGGACCGGCTCCGGCCTGGTATCTGGCTCAGGGCTCATCCCACAGGGTGGGTACCCAGCAAAGGAGAAATAAAATGAGCAGTTATCTGTTGCAGGGGAAAGCTGGTGGTGAGCCTTGAAGGCAGTGGTGGGCAGAAATGTATGTGCACATGCATGTGCATGCATGTTTGTCTGTGCACGCACAGGTATGCACGTGTGCATATGTATACGTGTTTGTGCACATGCATGTACATGCATGTGTGCCCACTTGCATGAGTATGTATACATGTTTGTGCACATGCACGTACCATGTATATGCACATGTGTGTGCGTGTGCGTATGTGCCCCCAACCCCCCCTGCATTTCCCACATCTGCCTTGTGGTAGAGTCCTTGAGTGAGTTCCTACTTGCTCTCCGAGGATGCCTTCGTCCCTCAGTGTCCTCTGTTTCCCCTCAGTGCAGTGTATAAACAGAAGGTGCCCAATAAATGCCCATTGAACTGAACAGAGTTCAACCTGCCTATCAGTAGAGGTCAGAATTCTCTCCCTGTGATAGCTTCTGACCACACTGCAAAAAGAAACTTCTTGGGTATTATGGGCTAATTGGAATTTTATGTTTGGAAGGAGTCACTTGGTCCTTTCTCTCTCCGCTTCCTACCTCCCTGAGCAGCTGCAGTGAAGCCAGGTGGAAGGAGGGGTCCTCCAGGCCCCAGTTGATTTTGTGGCATTAGGGAAATTGCTTGGAATGACCCTGAAACACTGAATTTTGTTCTTGGCTCAGCTGCGCCCTCTCTGTGTGACTCAGGTGGATTCTTGGGCCTCCCCCCACCACCACGTCCCCCTTCCCGCCCCCCCCCCGCCGCCGTGACACGGGG
>VBSM01000949.1:909402-919533 GCA_008086735.1 Cheirogaleus medius | reverse complement strand
GGGCTCAAGTGATCCTCCTGCCTCAGCCTCCCGAGTAGCTGGAACTACAGGCACCACCACCACACCCAAGTAATTTTTCTACTTTTAGTAGAGACAGGGTCTCGATCTTGTTCAGGCTGGTCTCAAACTCCTGATCTCAAGTGATCCCACCTCGGCCTCCCAGAGTGCTAGGATTACAGGCGTGAGCCACCGCGCCCGGCCATGCCAGTTTTTAAACTTTTTATGTCTGCAGAACCTAAGAACCCCAACTTATAAAATCAATGGGAAAGTTGCTGAAGTTGGGGCCTTTCCTCAACTTCCCCAAATGGCCACCCCGGAGAACTCCAGGTCCTGGCATTCTGGGTGACAAAAGGGACTGAAAACCACATGGAAATGCAAAAAGTAACAGAATACCCATATAGTCACTATTACTTACGAGGCTAAAATGTGCCTTATAGTCTGTGGAGGGAAGAGGAGGGCATGGGTATATTCACACCCAGTGGGTGCGCACTGTCTGGGGATGGGCATATTCACACCCAATGGGTGCGCACCGTCTGAGGATGGGCATATTCACACCCAGTGGGTGCGCACCGTCTGGGGATGGGCATATTCACACCCAGTGGGTGCGCGCACCGTCTGGGGATGGGCATATTCACACCTAGTGGGTGCGCACTGTCTGGGGGATGGGCATATTCACACCCAGTGGGTGCGCACCGTCTGGGGGATGGGCACGCTTGCAGTTCTGACTCCGGCGGTGCAAAGGCAATCTATGTAACCTAACCGTTTGTACCCCCGCAATATTCTGAAATAAAAAAAGAAAAACGAAATAGTCCGTGGAGATTCGATAGTAAGGAATCACTGTTAAAATGTCTGAGGTGTGCTGATGCTACTGTGGTTATGTTTTTAAAAGACTCCTTATTTTGGTATATTCTGAAACACTGCGGTGGAGATGCTACGGTATCTGCCATTTGTTTCAAAATAAGGGGGAGTAGAGATGAAACCCAGTGGCCTTGGGGTGGTGACTCTCCAAGCTGAGTGATGGGGCTTCATCATATCAAAACCTGCAAGTTCACAGGGCTCCACCTAATGCGACCCTTCCACTGTTGTATAGGTTTGGAATTTTCCAAAATAAAAAAGTTTTTTACGCTAAAAAGTCTGAACTGTGTATAATGAACGGTGTGACTTCTGTAATTCTTTAGAAAACCATGCAAAGTTGAAAAGGAGAAAAACAGGAGAGGGTGGCTGCGGGAGGTGACAGGAGCTGCGCGAGGAGAGGGGAGCCCAGCCACGTCCCCAGTCCCCCAGCCTGCCCTCGCCTGCGGGGCGCAACTCGCCCCCGGACCCCCAGCAGCAGGCTGCGCGCTGCCCACCGTGCCATCCACCGGCCATCAGTGCCTCCCGCCCCGGGGCCTCCGGCACGCCCTCCTCCCCTCTCCGTGCGGGGTGCGACCCCCTGACCGCCCCGCGCCGCTCGCCCCGGCCCGGGTCCCGCAGCCCGCGGCGCGCCCGGCACTCACCCGCCGCGCTCCGGCTCGCTCCGCTCGAAACTGAAAGCGGACGCCGCCTAGAGCCGCGGCTCGCTGTGCATGGAACCCGCGGCGGCTGCCGAGAAATCACGTGGATTCGGGGTGCCAGCCCAGACCCGGCGGGCCAGGGCGCGGGCGCGGGCGCGAGGCGGGCGGGGTCCCGGCACACCTGCTTCCCGCAGCGCCCGCGCCCTGCGCCTCCCCGCCGCCCACCGTCGAGGACCCGATCCAGGGACACTCCCAGGAGACAAGAAGCGCTCGCCCTTTTCCCCTTTCGCGGACGCGCGAGAATCAGGTAGACGGGGAAGGCTGACTCGCCAGCGGAGCGCGGGCGGGCGGGAGTCGGGGAGCTGCGGGAGGACCCGGGCTGTGTCCCGTCCCCGTGCCTCGGTGGAGACCGGACAGCACCGGAGGGAGGAGACCCTGCTCTGCAGGAGAAGGAGACTAGAAGCCAGGGGTCCCGACTCCTGGCCCGCGTGCCCTCCAGGATGTCTCCTTAACTGAGCCCTTGGCCCCGGGGACCTGGGACACTGTCTACAAATTTGTCTCTAATCCTCAACGTAACTCTAAAATACAGACGCAAGTGTGACTCCGTTTTACAGATGGGCAACTGAGGCTCAGAGAGGGGAGAGGTGAAGGAACTTGCCCAAGTCACACAGAATCACAGGCACAGAGAGGGAGAGGTGGAAGGAAGGAGGGAGGGAGGGAGAGTGGGGACAGGAGGGGCAGGAGAAGGTGAAGGGGCTCCCCCAGGAGGGTCAGGGCAGTCCTGAGAGGCCACCGGTCCAACTACAACCTCCCCAGCTTTTTGCCCTGGCCCTGAGACAGGCAGCTGCCCTCCTCCTGAAGGCCTTCCACCCTCCTCCCGGTGACAGTCCCACGGTGCAGCAGCTTTCCCTCCCAGACCACCCCTGCTCCCCTGCCTCCCAGGCCAGGTGAGGGCGTGGGTGTGGGTGCAAGGGCATTTACAAGGTAGTGGTCGAGAGCTCGACCGTCAGCATCAGACATCCCAAGTTCAAGTCCTACTCTCCAACTGATCAGGCTGTGTTACATTGGCCAAATGCCTTGACTCTGCTGAGCCTCAGTTTTGCCCTCTGTAAGGTGGGCATGATGATAATAATACCTCCCCAGAGAGCAGTCGGGAGAATTCAATGACCTAACGTTGAGGCTGACGCAGTCTGTGACTGAAGTCCATAAGCTGCCCTTATGTTTTTGTCCCCTTCTGCAGGCCCCACGTCCCAGTGAGACTGGAACAGCCTCCCTCCTAGGACCAGCTCAGATATCTAGAAATGATATGACAGCTTGGAGCGAGAAGGGTTTGCATTTTGCAGTTGATCACTTGTGGGTGACTCCCAGCATCACCAACTCCTGGCTGTGTAACCTTGCACAAATGCCCTGACCACCCTGGCCTCAGTTTCTTCATCTGTCAAACAAGGTATTCCCTGCCTCCCCAGGCTGCTGTGGAACATGGCGAAGGAATGGATGAGGGTGTGGCCTGCCGCTCTATGCGTGGGAGGGATTGATTATGTTCTAAGGCAGGATTCGGCTCCAGTTCACCAAGCACCTGCAGTATGACCGGCCCTACACAAAGTCCAGGAAAGACTGTGGCCTGCCCGCTGTGCCGACAGACACGTGACAAATAACCACAATCTAGAGAGACGAATGCTGATCATTTTCACATGCATTTCACTCTGAGCAGCCCCGAGAGTAGGGTGGGACAAAGGTTATTGTCCCATTAGGCAGATGAAGCAGCTGAGGTCCAGATAGGTCATGTGAGTTGTTGAAGGTCATACAGCGATCGGGAGCAGAGCTGGGTCTTGAACCCAGTGCCCTTGTCACACTGTTGGTGGTTCCAGGCTGGCCAGAAAAGGTCATCACCAAAAGGTTCTGGGAGAGCCTCCTCCCCAAGCTCTCCCTGTCCTCAGCCCGGCCTGTGGCCTGAAAGTCTGCATTAGCACCCCGCTCCTTTGGTTGGAGGTGTGCAAGCTCCTGCAGTATCGAATAAATGGCTGTGAGTCATTTACACTTGAGTGTGAAGAAGCTAATCAGATTTTATGGGTTGGAGATCAGAGGGCATCTTGAGTGTTTGGACTTTTGGGTGGGAAACTTGAGATGTGAGAGGAAAGGTTGAAGGCAGAGAGAACACAGGAGGTGGGTGGGGAACTGAGTCTGGGAAATGGAGGATGGAGTGAGACCACGTCAGCCAGGCCCGTCTGTGTGCCAAGTTCCTCATCTGCACGAAGCATAGCAGGCTGGCGTTCGTGGAGTGCTTAGGATGTGCCAGACCAGACTCCGTTCCAGGTGTATGTGCTTTCTCCTTTAATCTTCACGGCAACTCTGTGATTTCCCTTTTACAGGGCGGGGAGGGAGACAGGGAGGCAGACAGGGGCTAAATAACATGCCCAGGTTATGAAGCCAGAGGTGGAGGACACATGGACCCAGGCAGGCGAGCTCCAGAGCCCCTGCTCTTGGCCACCATGGGGTACTCCTTGCCAGAGCCCTATGTGGAAGGTATAATTATCACCCCACTTAACAGAGGAGGAAATGGCAGCACAGAGGGACCCGGGGTGGCAGGACTAGTCACTACAGGTGCTGAAATTGGACCCAGGTCTGAAGGCCAGGCCTTCCCCTGACACTCCCCATTTGCTTAAGGTCTGGTCTCAGGTGGCAGGATGTGATTCCACAGGGCCTTGGCCTTGGGAAGGCCTTGTTTTCCCCCTGGAGGGAGCAGCAGGTACAGCCATCTGGGAACAGAGCTTGACTGATCTGCGTGGGGCCAGGACCCCACCGAGGCCGGGAGACGTCGTGGTCTTTTGAGGTAGACCTGAGTCAGAGCTTCTAGGCTTGTATGGGGGTGGGGGCAGGATTTGGGAGAGGGGCCAGGTCAGTCCTATCCTGGTAAGCCTCTGGCCCTCTGGGATACCACGTCTCCTTCTGCTGAATGTACTCCTTGGATGGTACAGTGACATGTAAGTGACCTCCCAGACCTGGGGAGATGCTCTCCAAGGACGGTGCAGGAAGCCGGAGGATGCACCTACCTTCCTTCCTGGAGCAGAAAATGAGCCCTGGGGTCTTCTAGGGTCCCAGCTGGGCTGGGGTGTACAAGGGACAAGATGCCAGTGACATCTCGGTCTGTCCCTTGTGTTGGTGAAAGTTTCTCTTCAAGGAAGGAACTGCCCAGAGCTGCCAAGTTATCCTGATTTTGTCATTGTGGCCTAAAGGGAGGGCCTGCCCAGCCCTTTCAGGGAGCACTCGGGTGGAGAATGGCTCCTCACTGGTGTCACCAGCCCAGAGACTAACATCCCAAGGCCTGGAATTTCCACATTTGACTCATGGACTGATGAGAGGGCCTTGACTCTTTCTGCCAGGGGCGCTCTGAACACTGCCTGCTCTGCCCTGCCAGTGTGCCTGTCCCTTTAGTGACTCAGACCCTTGCTTTGGGCCCTGAGGGAGGAAGAGAAACAGGCCTAAGGAAGCACCTGAAGCGGACAGGGGAGGATTTGGAAGGAACCTGGCACAGAGCACGTTGCCATCCCTTCAAGACTTCCACCTCCGAAGGGGCATCCCACTCGTTGCCCACTCAGGTATGTCTTGGTCACCCGGGTCAGAGCCTCAAGCCCGCTGAGATCAGGCCCACAAGTGGTGCACAGGTGTGTCAGTGTCCTGAACTTGGAGGAAGTGCCGGAGGGTGTGGGTGATCGTCACAGACTCCCAGAGAGGCTGGGCCTTGATCTAGCCTTGGGGGCTGGGAGGGGCTCTGGGAGGCTGCCTGGAGGGGGCCTGCCAGGGAATGGCTAGTTAGGACTGTCCTACAAAAGGAGGCAGCACCAGTGTGGCAGGAACAGCAGGCGCTGGCTGAGACTGGTGGGTTATAGGAGATGAGTTTGGAAGGTATTCAGGAGCCCGATCTGGGAGAACCTTGAGTCCTAAGGAAGCAGTTTTGGATTTCTTCCTCCAGGCACTGGGAGCTCGGAGGGTTTGAGGGCAGCTGCAGAAAGGAGTGAACTGTCAGGGCTCGGTTTGTCCGATTTGTCCAGCAAAGGAGCAGGGACAATGAGACACGTCCCTTCTCTCCTCCCCTCCCTGGTACCCCCGGCTGCAGAGGAAGGAAGTGCCCTCCAGCTCTTAGTGCAGTATTTTAACCCCAACAGGCCTTTAGGATAGGGAGGAGTTGGGAGCCAGTCTGAGGTCTCCCTGCTCCCACCCTGACCCCCAGCACGACGGAGGAGACGCCAGGGTTCTGGCTGCGAGCCAGGCGGGTGCCTTCTGGGTCGAGCTCCATCCCAGCCTCTTTGGAGCCTTCTAGCTCAAGGTCTGGGGGAAATCCACCAGCTGGTGCTCAGGGGAGCCAAAGTCCATCTGCAGCAGGAAGAAATTCTAGAAGGAGGGGCAGGAGGGGAAAGAGGAAGACTGGGCTGACTCCCAGGCCACCAGGAGCGAGCTGGTGATGGCCCCTCTGCCTGTCTCCCCAATACCCACAAGTCACCCCAGAAATGCTGTCTGAGCTTCTCTCCCCAAGAGACAGACTGGTGGGCGGCTTTGCACTCACATCGCGAGTGATACTCTCAGGGGTGATGATTTTGAAGAAGTCCATGAAGGCTGTAAACACCACCTCAAGCCCTGGGACAGGGAGGGAGCCCCAGTCAGCCCTTCTTGGGGCACAGGGCCAGCCCGAGGCCCAAGGCTCGAGGCACCCGGGTCAGCGGGACATACTGAAGCCCCTTTGGACCAACATTTCATAAACATTTGTTTCACCTGGATTTAGAAGAGAAGGCAAGTGCTTCTGGGGATGGGAACAGCAGAGTTTGCCTGGTGGCAGGACGTGTCACTCTGCTGCCCCAAGAAATTCCACTCTGTTCCAAACTTGTGCCCTCCCATCCCTCAGAGGCCACAAAAGCTGCAGGTCGCTGATCTGCCCTGCTGGGGAGGAAGCTTAGGGAGCAGCTGTCACCCCTCAGGCACACCCTGGAAGTCACTTCTTACCCCGTGGAGCTTCTCAAAGTTTTCTTTGCAACCATGCAGAGAGGTCTCCCTGCAGGGGGAGTAGAAACACAGTCAATCCGTCCCCATGGTTTTAACAGATGGGGAAATGAGGCCAGGATGCCTAGCCAGGAAAATTCCAGTTTTCACTCCTTCCTCTTTACCAAAGCCACATGGACGAGCAGATATTCAAAATGAAGACACATTCAGTGTAATATACTCTGCGGGGAAGGGAACAGAAAGCCATCAGCAGAGCCTTGTCTAAAATACACCTGGCACTCCCCTGGTACAGTGTCTGAGATTTATTCCACCACTAGAGTCTCCAAATATCCTACAATGTCAGGGTCAAGGGGAATTTGGGACTCACGTTCAACGCTGTCATTTTATAGAAAGGGAAACTGGGGCTTGGGACTAGGCTAGAACTAGGTCTTGACCTCCCAGGCCAGGGCTCTTTCTGCCACATCAGGTTGCCAATAGTAGGCCTGTGTCCTAAAAGTGGGTTGAGCCATCCCGTGGGGTGGCAGAGATAAGATTCTGCAGTAAACAAGGAAGTGACTGTGGGCAAGCATTGCCACCAGCAGGGAGAGAGGTCTTGGGGGGAAGGGACCCAAGACTACTAAGTCTGGGGAGTCACAGGCCCTTGGAGCTCTGCCTGGGAGGGGCCTACAAGGTGAAGCAAGAGCCTCTGCCAGGCTCAGCGTCCCCCAACCTCCCCTTCAGACCACACTTATGAGACGTGACCTCAGGGATGCCCATGGTGGTGATCATTGACCACAGGAAGCTCTGGACGGACTCCAGCTGCTCTGCCAGGCAGAGGCCCGTGGGGCAGATGACTGCACAGCCCAGGAGAGCATTCATCCACGAAGAAATACATCCCAACCCACCTCCTCCTCCTCCCCCTTAGAGGGTGCCTCCCCCAGTGGTCCCTCCTAGGCCCTGGGGAGGGCTAGGATTGTCAGCCATTCTACAGAGGGGAAATCAAGGTCCCGGGGGCCACATGGCTAGTACTCTTCTTCCCCCAACGCCAATCCCTACCACCACGATCCCATTTCCGCAACACAAGGGCTCTCCCAGCAGACACGCAGGGAGGGGGTCATGAGAGATGCAAAGGGATCATCTGGTCTAATCTCTTTTGGTCCTGTTTCCTGATTTCCTTTAGGCCCTCCGTCTGCTTTCTTTAGCGCATAAGGTCCGACAGGGCTCATTTCTCCCAGTCTACCTGAGAGCACCCACCTCGGTCAAGTGGGAAACGGTCTTTGGCGTAATTCTGAAGTCAAAAATAGAGGAGAGGAGAATTTGACCTTTTATGGGCCCCTCCTGTAACAGCCCTGAGAAAAGAAACCCCAGGAGCAGTACCGAGTGTTTCTGTCCAATATGCACGGCCTCCGCAAGAGCCCTCCGGAGCACACTTGGGATTTGGCGTTCCGGCTGCCAGGCCTTTGCCAGGCTGTGCCTTCCTCCCGCTGGGCCTCCCTCCATTCTTCCTGGTGTCCCTTCCTCCTCTGACTAGGTAGTGTCTCATCTCCCTGGAGTCAGGCTTAAAGCCTCGGAGGGAAGGAGCCATGTTTCCCCCCCAGGACCCAGTCACGTGAGCAATCGGACATGCGCAGCTGGGAATGGGTCAGGCCTGGCTGTTGGTCCTCTGAAAACCGAGGCAAGTTCCCCAGCACCTGTGGCTTTGGGGTTAGGACCTGGGGAGTCACGTGGGCACTTCCTCTCCTGGTTTCTGACTTATCCCCATTCCCAGTGGCTTCTTCCTGATTGGTCAGAACAAGGTGGTTCAGGACTTTCCTGTATGGCTCACTTCCTCCACCTCCAAAATGAAACCATTGTCAAAGCGGGGTGAGGCTTCCTCTGCTGGAGGTTGGACTGATCTGCATTGTTACATTCTAGAGACCGATACACTAGAGTGGAGCCACTCCCAGTGTGGTCCCTGGCATCAGCATCACCCGGGAGGGGACTTGTTAGAAATGCTCCACCCCAGACCCACCAAACCAGAAACTCTGGGGGTGGATCCTGGAGACTGCACTAGGCCCATGGCAAGAGATAATTCTCAAATAGCCTCTTGATTTTGAGCTATCAGTTGTATAAGCACCTGCTTCTCTGACCACTGGCTTTTATTTTTACAGTCCCAGGCACAATTAGTGGTTACATAGCCTTTTGTTTGGCTAGCTAGTTAGTTATAGTCTATCTCTGCCTATTAGACTATTAGCTTCATGATATCAGGAACTATATGGGCCTGGCTCAAAGTAAAAGCCAACAAATATTGTTTAAAATGAATGAATGAATGAATTGCTGGGGGTGCAGAAACTATGGACTTTAATATGAGCGTGCTGTGTGACCTTGACCAAGTGTCCCATTGGTTCCAGGCCTCTGGAGCTCCCTCTGTACAGAGAAGGGGTGGGCCCAGCTGACCCTTGAGGGCCCCTGCTCCCTGTCACTTAGCCAGGGCTCAGTTTGATACTTCCCCACTCCCACGGTCCTACACTGGAACCACCGTGTCATCTCCTCCCTCCCCCCACCCCAGAGCCTGCTGTGGTTCTCCTTCCTCTTCAGCTGGTCTTTAAGCCTCCATGAAATGGTCTCTACACACCTGTTGGCCTGACCTGCAACACTTCTCCCCCAAACAACCCCTGCCCAGCCGCACTGGTCTTGCCCTCCTCACGCCTAGTTACATTTCCTCTCAGCCAGGGCACCTTCCTATGATCTGTCCCTGCCCCTTGAGATCCGGCCAAAGCTCCCTCCTGGCCGCGCTCGCTTCAGCTCCAGCACACAGGCGTCCCGGTTAACACAGATTTCTGAACAAACATGTCCACAGCCGGACTTGAGAGCAAGAAGGGACGTCTTCACAAACCGGAAACGAGAGCAGATGCCTAGGAAAGCTTGGGGGAATGAAGCTCTTTGGAATGAAACAGGACATTCCGGGTGGTGGGGGATGGGGACAGGTAAGTGTTTAACAGGTGTTTGTTATAGTACGCGACAAAGACTCTTTGCTGGACCAAGCTTTATTTAGTCAGGCTCTCGAACTTTCCCTTGGGACCATTGTGCACTTCCTTGTGAATCCAGTTTTAGTAAGAACTCTGCTAAGTCAGTTTGGCAAGAACCCCCACCCTCAGTATTTGATCCCCCTTGATATCTGGTTGGGTTCCTCATCCTCCACCTTCCCCCAGGTGGCGTCTGGTCACCTTGGCCTGACTGCAGCAGGAATCCTGGTTGGGTCAGTTTAGCCAGAATTCCCCTTACCCCTGAGGTTTCCTCTTAGTCATTTTCCACCCACGGACCCCACCCTGCTCCGTGGCTGCAAATCTCCACTGGCCCGTGCTGTGTTCAGTGTGAGTCCTATCTGTCCCCATCACGGCAAAACCCCACTGCTGCGATCCCCACACCTATCGCGACGTCCTGAATAAAATCTTCCTTATTGTGCTTTCACAAATGTCATTGAATATTTTTTTTTATTTAACAAGTAAGCTGAATTTTTCAGATTCTTAAATAACAAAAAATAAGTAAATAAAATATAATACATCCATATCCGCAGGAGAAAGCCAAAAGAAATAAAATAATACAAAAGTTAAAGAGGGCCAGGTGCAGTGGTTCACGCCTGTAATCCTAGCACTCTAGGAGGCTGAGGCAGGAGGATTGCTTGAGG
>VBSM01000949.1:857772-902123 GCA_008086735.1 Cheirogaleus medius | reverse complement strand
GAATGGAATTTTCCAGGGGTTGGGGGAAGAGGAGATGGAGGGTTGGTGTTTATTGAGTACAGAGTTTCAGTTTTGCAAGATGAAATAAGCTCTGGAGATTGGTTGTACAACAGTGTTAATGTATTCCATGACATAAAACTGTGCCCTTAAAATGGTGAAAACGGTAAATTTTATATTACGTATATTTTACTATAATAAAAATAATCAAAATTAATGCAAAAGATCTGTAATGAACAAAGTATCAAAACCTTAAGTCAACACTGGCTCAGTTTTACTAATTTTTCTGTTTGCTTCCGGCTCCAAAGGGGCTTGTCATATCCGTTGTTGGGCTGGTCCCATGGCAGAGCAGGGTGGCGGCCCACTGAGTCCCAGCTCCTCTTCCACCCAGTGATGCCACAATCGCACCTTTAGAGGATGAGCCCAGAAAGAAGAATTTGTGGCAAAGCTGGACCCAGAACCCAGGGTGACAATTCCCATCCCACCCACAGGGCGGTTCCATAGATCTGAGGCTTGGAGGTATTAGCCAAGTGCTCAATAGCAAGAACTAGCTAATAAATCCGCTTCCTTGGAGTTCCATAAGCTCCACGAGGCGGTTTCACAGAGTTCAAGGAGCGCTGGAGGAAGCTGGTCTACTCGTGGGAGTCAATTTTTACATTTTTAGGAACTTAGTGCACCAATTATTAAACACAGCTATTCTTAAAAATTAAATTCTATAAATTACAATGGAATAAGTGACATTAAAAACAAAGTTATGGTCTCACTCACCGCAGCCGGCCAGTGCTCTGCTCTTCTGCTGATCGCCGCAGAAGAGGACATCGCCGCTCTCGTCATGACAACGGCTCCGGCATATGCAAAGCTGGCTTTGCTGGGGACGACGCCCCCCAAGCTGTGTTCCCTTCCAACGGCGGCCGCCCCCAGCACCAGGGTGCGATGGTGGGCATGGGTCAGAAGGACTCATACGTGGGCGACGAGGCCTGGAACAAGCGCGACATCCTGACCCTGAAGTACCGCATCGAGCACAGCATCATCGCCAACCGGGACGACATGGACAAGATCTGGCACCGCACCTTCTACAACGACCTGTGCGTGGCCCCCGAGGAGCACCCAGTGCTGCTGACCGAGGCCCCTCTGAACCCCAAGGCCAACAGGGAGAAGATGACCCAGATCATGTTTGAGACCTTCAACACCCCGGCCACGTATGTGGCCATCCAGGCCCTGCTGTCTCTGTACGCCTCTGGCCACACCACTGGCATTGTCACGGACTCTGGAGATGGGGTCACCCACACGGTGCCCATCTACAGGGGGTACACTCTCCCCCACGCCGTCCTGCGTCTGGACCTGGCTGGCCAGGATCTCATGAAGATCCTCACGGAGCACGGCAACAGCTTCACCATCACGGCC
This sequence comes from Cheirogaleus medius, assembly GCA_008086735.1. NCBI lineage: Eukaryota > Metazoa > Chordata > Mammalia > Primates > Cheirogaleidae > Cheirogaleus > Cheirogaleus medius. The sequence continues at coordinate 900,722 of VBSM01000949.1, read as the reverse complement.
CAGCGAGAGATTGTGCACAACATCAAGGAGAAGCTGTGCTATGTCGCCCTGGACTTCCAGCAGGATATGGCCCCTGCCGTGTCCTCTTCCTCCTTGGAGAAGAGCTACGAGCTGCCCGATGGCCAGGCGGGCAACGAGCAGGTCCAATGTCCTTCCTGGGTATGGAGTCCTGCGGCATCCACGAGACGACCTTCAACTCCACCATGAAGGGTGACATGGACATCTGCAAGGATCTGTACGCCCCACGTGTCTGGGGGCCCCACCGTGTCCCCGGGCATCGCCGACAGGATGCAGAAGCAGATCACCACCCTGGCGCCCAGCACTGTGAAGATCAAGATCATCGCTGCCCCTGAGCACAAGTACTCGGTGAGGATCCGTCCTGGCCTCGCTGTCCACCTCCCAGCAGATGTGGGTCAGCAAGCAGGATTCCGACGAGTCGGGCCCTCCATCGTCCACTGCAAACGCTTCTGAGTTGATTCAGAAGTATCGATTTGCTTTGGCAAATGTCCACACCTTGTGCTAGCCTCACGAAACTAGAAAAAGCCTTTGCAAAGAAAATTGGCCTTGGAGCTTGTATCTGGCATCAGCACTGGATTGTAGAACCTGTTGCTGATTTTGACCTTGTATTCAAGTTTACTGTTCCCTTGATTGCTTCATACCCTGCACGTGTCTTTGATTTCGACCCTTAAGACCTGTGGCTCAGTCACCTCGTGGCTGAGATGAGAACACGATTGGAGAGAAATCTGTGTGTGCCGGGTATCAGTGAGTCAGAGCTGACCCTTCCAGGATTTCTCTAGAAGAAATCAGGCAAGAGTCCTGAACCAGTCCTTTCTGTCTTGCCGGTCTAGCAGGCTTTGGGGGAGTCCAAGCCTGAGGACCCAGTTTTCCTGTCTTTCCTGATGTTTTCCTGTGGGAAAACCGTGGCGGTTCTTGGCTCGAGTTGGAAGCAGTTTGCATTTATACCTGTAAATGTATTCATCCCTTTAGTTTATGTAAGGATTTTGTATGCAATTCTCGTTTAAGAGATGAGATTTTGGTTTTCTACTGTTATGTGAAAACATTAGGCCCCAGCAACACGTCATTGTGTAAGGAAAAATAAAAGTGCAGCAATAAAAAAAAACAAACAAAAAACACCAAAAAACAGAGAAAGTTAGGATGTATCTCAGAATGAAAAAAAACCAACCAAAAAACAAAGTTATCTACTCAAAATTCATCGCTTCTGAATTATTTCACTACAGCTTACTGCTCTCCATGCTCGCAAGGTTGTTGATACTATTTATTGTCTCCGTAGAGTGGAAATAACTGCTATGTAGCAGGGAGTCACTCTGCATCTCTTGCCAACTTTGCATTCTGTGACGTCACATTGGTAGCTGGAAACCAGGCATGCTGGGAGTATTGACATCATAGAAACTGGCAAAGGCTGTAAATCAGGCTTCCTGCCCTACTCCCCAAGGGCTTGTTGTTAAACTTTTACCCTTGCACCAAGAGTCTGAAAACCAGGCTTTGCCCGGCGTCTGCCCTGCCAGCTCAACTGGCTCTCAAAGCCTGGCTCTACCAACCGGCCCTCAGTTCCTGCTACTCACCTTTCTGCCTCTAATGGCACCTCTTCCAGGAAGCTTTCCCTGATTTCTTTGCCTGGACTTCTTTCTTTTTTAGCTCTTTTGTTTGTGTTTTTACAGGATAATCTCCCCATCTCAGAATCTTTAATGTAATCGCATCTGTTAAATTCTTTTTATTTTTATTTCTTGTTTTTACCCTTTCAGATTTATATCTACATTTCACCTAAAATTGATTTTTTTTTAGTGTCCTAGGAAGTAGGAATGCAGCCTAATTTATTTTCCAAATGAGTATCCAATAGACCCAGCACCAACTTATTCAAAAGACAGTCCTGTCCCCACCGTTCTGACCTGCTACTTTTGTCTTAAAGAAAGTGTCCACACACGTGTCACTCTGTTTCTGGGCTCTATGCCATGTCACTTGTCTATCTGTCTCTGCTTGCAGGAGTACTGCACTATCTGAATTACTCTCACTTTTGTATGCAGTTTTGATATCTGGTAGGAGAGAATTTCCTCTTTGGAGAGTCTTGGCTATTCTTGTCCCTTTCCATTTCCATACAAGTTATAATCAACTTGTCAAATTCCCTAAAAATATCTGTTGGAATTTTGATTGAGATTTTATTTAATCCAGACATCAGTTTGAGGAAAGCACTTTTTAAAAAATGTCATCTGTTCATTGGATGCTGTCATGCTAGGGTAGGTTCTGGACATGTTCTTGTCTTCCACACTCTGCTTCCTGTCCCTTTCTGGGGTGCAGGAGCAGCTGGCAGGGACAGGGGCTCAGCCTCAGAGCTTTGATGAGCTCACAATGGAGGGCTCAAGGGCAGAGAGTCCCTGGCATGGTTCTAGAATCCTGGGGTGAAAAGAAATGGAGTCTGAGAGGAAACAGACCAAAAAATACAAACAAAACAACCCCGAGTCCCTGTCTCTCTGTAGCAGGGGCTCGTCCCCTGTGTGCGGGTGCCCAGGGCTCCCCCGTTCCTTGCACTCACCGTACCCCAGCACCTGCCTCCTTGCGAACAGGTGGGGTGCTTTCCACTCCTCACTCTGCTCTTCTCTGCCGCCTGTCCCCCGGTTTGCTCTGTGGTCACAGACCAAGTTCCACGGAGAGGCCAGCCACACCGGCAGAGGCTCACGCAGGCAGCCCGATGCGGCTGGAGAGGACAGGACCAGACTGTCTAGAAAAGGGAAATGTTAAAGGCATCCCTGGCATGCAAAGGCAATTAACAAGATGGGACGAAGGCCAAACGCAGGCGGGAGTGAGATGACCAGGGGCCAGTCACGGACAAGGGTCCTGTAACTCACCGAGGCTGAGCGCGGGCTGCCAGTGTCTTGCCTGCCCAGTGGCCACCAGGTCAGGCTGCCATCCCAGCAATGCTGGGCTGCTCCAAACTGTCCCAGTAGTAGGGACACCATCTCCCTGGGAGGAGATCTGGGACCTGGCAGGTCTGGCCAGGGGTGACTGGACAGTAGGCAGGGACAAGAGTGCAGGGGCCTAGGATGAAGGGCTGGGAGGGGGGGTGGGGGCCTGGAGGGAGGAGTAGCAGGCAAGGGGGGCCAGGCGGACCACGGGGTGGCAGAGGGGCGGCAGTCGGGGAGGAACAGTGGAGGAGCTGGGCGTGTAGAGTCTCCGGCTGGGGTAGTGGGAATGGGGGCAATTGGTCAGAGCAGGGAATCCAGGGGGGCAGAGAACAGAAAGAGCAGGGTGGCTCTGGGGAGGAGGCTGTGGGCTGGGATGCTGAGGAGCAAGGGGAGGGAGGACAGTTTTGGGCCAAGAGCAAGAAGGAATAGCGAGAGGTGAAGGCTGGGGCCGAGGCAGAGAAATCGGAGGGAGCTTTCTTGTCATCTTCAAATGACTAAGTACTCACTAGTCCGGAGGACTCAAAATGAGTAAGTGGGATGTGCCCAGACCTCCTCTGGTATTTATGTCACAGCTACCCCTCCCATCGCCTTGTCACTGAATGCCCTTTGTGACACACGGGCCCCTCCCCCAGGCCTAGCGAGTAGCCAGCAGCCAGGAAAATGGCCCCAGTGTCTAGGTGTCTAGCAATGTCACCTAAACATTGGAAATTGCAAAGGGAAGAAATGGAGATGCAATATCAGTTCCCTGTCCTTGGGATCCCATGTCGTTTTTCCCCAAAGTAGGCAAAGATTGTTCAAAGGGCTAGGATAGAGTTAGGGGATTGGGGCCTTGGAGGGCAGTTCTGAGCAGGAATTGGGAAATGGGGGAGAGATGGTGACCCAGTCTCGTTAACTTACCACGTTTTCCAAAGCCCTTTCACAACATTCATGTCATCATTTATGTCATTGCATGAATATGCGTGATTAGCAGAGATGCTATGTCCATTTCACCAGTGAGGATCCTGGGGACCAGAGAGGGCACTGCCACAGGTGGGCAGGTGACAGAGCAGGTGGGACTGGAACTCGGGACTAAAGGAGGGGCCAGCAGGGGCAAAGGGAAAAACAACCAACAGAGCCCTTTTCCCTTCGCACGATAGACTCGTTGATTTCCCCGGCATGTCGAGTGTGTACATCTGCCGTGCGCCGGCATCCAGGAGCAAACTAGACAGACGTGGTCCCTGCCCTGGAGGAGCGTACACAGTGGCGAGGAAGACACTTGCACTCACAGTGAGCAGTGTGCTTGTGGACAGAAACCTCCAGATTTCAGTTGTCACTCTCCCAGTTGTAACTTTTGGATCTGGCTTTGCTGGCATTATGTAAAACCTGAGATTTCTTCAGGTGACCTGGAGCCACTCCCTTGTCAGACTGTAACTAGGTACGTGTTCTCACCTCACTCCTGGCTATGTAAAGAATACATCAGCACGGCAAGGTGGCTCACGCCTGTAATCCTAGCACTTCGGGAGGCTGAGGTGGGAGGATCGCTTGAGGCCAGGAGTTCGAGACCAGCCTGGGCAAGAATGAGACCCCCCGTCTCTACAAAAAATAGAAAAATTAGCTGGGCATGGTGGCTTGCACCTGTAGTCCCAACTACTTGGGAGGCTGAGGCAGTAGGATCTCTAGCCCAGGAATTGAAGTTGCAATAAGCTACAGTGATGGCCCTGCACTCTAGCCAGGGCGACAGAGCAAGACTCTGTTTAAAAAAAAAAGAAAAAATTTACCTCCATTGTTTATTGTGTAAAATGTCACTTTTAAACAAAGTATCTGCGATTTAGAATGCCAAACCTGTTAATAACTTATAACTGTATTTTCCCCAAAAAGGTGGCCGCAGGGAAGGAAGGAAGGCCCAAGCTTCAGGCACATTAGCATATTAAAGGCCCAGAAGGCCTGTAAGTGAAGAAATCAATGAACTTTCATCAACCTGAGATTTCCAAAATTTATTTGACCATAGAGCTCATTTACTGGAGTGATTCTACTATAGAACTAGGATTCAAGAAAATACACTTTAAAAAAGAGCAAACTTAAAAAGCTGCCATGGACCATGGCCAGGCGAGGTAGCTCACACCTGTAATATTAGCACTCCGGAGGCCGAGGTGGGCAGATCGCTGAAGTTCAGGAGTTCGAAACCAGCCTGAACAAGAGCGAGACCCCCATCTCTACTAAAAATAGAAAGACATTGACTAACTAAAAGTATATAGAAAAAATTAGCCGGGCATGGTGGCGCATGCCTGCAGTCCCAGCTACTGAGGAGGCTGAGGCAGAAAGATCGCTTGAGTCCAGGAGTTTGAGGTTGCTGTGAGCTAGGCTGACGCCACAGCACTCACTCTAGCCTGGGCAACAGAGTGAGACTCTGCCTCAAAAAAAAAAACACAAAAAAAACTGCCATGGACCAAAGCTGAAATCTGGGGTCTTGTTTTTCAGCTATTTACTTGCTACTTAATAAAGACCCAAACTAATAACTTCCTAAGTATTCAGAGTGCATGCGGCACGTATCATACATGCCACACTGAGTAGCTGTTGTGGAAACACTGACAATTGCCCCACGTTCCACCCCGTCAGCTGTCCTGGGCCTCAGCTGCTGTCTGAAGGTTCCCCGCCTCCCCCAGTGGGGACTGGGCCAATCTGAACCCTGCTCAGCTCTGCTCAGGAGCAGCTTCCTGGCGCTCTTTATCTTGGGCCCCTGGAATCCAGAGTTTAACCCACAACCTGACACCGCAGGAGGCGTGGCCTCACTTCTTTAGAAATGGAGATGGACACCGCCAGCAGCCTGGGGCCTCAGGCCCCTTGCCAAATGGTAATGGCCTTGGCCTTGCCTCAGAGAAGCAATGGGCTTTTCTACCCAACACTTTATGAATTTTTTTTTTGAGACAGGGTCTCACTGTTTCCCAGGCTGAAGTACAGAGGCACCATCCTACCTCACTATAACCTTGAACTGGCCTCAAGTGATCCTCCCACCTCGGCCTTCCAAAGTGTTGGGATTGCAGGCCTGAGCTACCTTGCCTGGCCAATTTTGAGTTCATTCCCGAGCATGCCCAGAACCCCGCTGGTTTGGCAAGAGGGGCAAGTCCCATGGCTGTGCTTTTGCTCATGCCCGGGACCCTGACCCTTCTCGCCAGCTCCGAAGATCCTTTCCATCGTTTCACACCTACTTCCTTGCCTGTACAACTCTAAAACCTTCAGTGTCGTGTCATTTCTTCCTTCAAGCATCACCTCACAATTTGTCAATAATCACAGGATTCTGATAGTTCCTCTGTTGTAGAGGCACGCGGTTATTTTAAACTTTTTGCCATTTAATTCCTTAATGATCGTAGCGGGCCTTTGAAAGCATAACTGTGCATAAAACACTTTGTACCTACCCAGCATCTTGCTATGAATTGTTCAGTGGACGTTTATTTGATGTAAGTGATGTTTCCAGTAAAGATTAAGTTAAATGATCAAAACCATGATACAAAAGGCTGATCTACTTTGCCAAAAAGAACACTGACTGACCAGGCCTTTAGCATCCTACCTCGAAATATTACGCATGTGAAAACACATATAATTTTAAGATTAGTCTCAAAATAAAGAATGGATTAATATCATATAAGTAAGCTCAGCCTACAGAAGCATGACATTTGAGCGTGAAACCACTGCAGAATTGCCAAGGTGGAAGGTACTTAACAGCACTGACTTTAAATTTTGGGAATTTAACTTTGATGGGTTCCTGTGTAAGCCAGTATTGTTTAAATAAGGAAATGGGGGGAAACACAGGTATATCCTTATTCTTAGTAAACTAAAACTTCCAAGTTGGGTGCGGTGGCACGTACCTATAGTCCCAGCTACTTGAGAGGCTAAGGCAGGACTGCTTGAGCCTAGGAGTTTGGGGCTACGGTACACTATGATCGTGCTTATGAATAGCCACTGGACTCTAGTTTGGGCAACGTACTGAGATCCGGTTTCAAACAAACATCAAACCGCTTTCATGGCCTTACTTTATCATTCCTCACTGGTACAAATAGTCTTTTTATAAAAAGAACCATTCAGGTTACTTAAAAATCAACAACTCAACTGTTGACCATCTAGAGAAAATGGACACAGAATAAACTGCTAGGATGACAGGAGTCTCTGCCAGGGTCATTCATAGTAAAACTTTATTGAACAGAAAACCCAGCAAAGGTTTTTTTACCACCTCTGCAAAGTTCCCCCCTGGTTTAAAGTAAAGCACTGCATTTTAAAAAGCAATTATACATAAGTCTTTCCTAGAAAAGTCCTGCTAAAACATGTCTAGCAATTTCATTGATTATATAAAGTAGTACACTTAGTGTAATTTAAACATTCCAACAGGAATCAAATCGTACCAGCAGAACCATTTCTGCATCTATGAATTCTATATACAAACACACATGCAGACACACACATCTGGAAAAGTTCTTCAAGCATAAACATGCGACACCTAATGCCTTCTACTTACAATGCCTATTAAACTACATACAGTATATATTAAAGCTCTTCAGAATAAAGACATGAGAAGCCTTGGGCATTTTTTGTTCGTCAATTTGTATCACGGCTTCACGTCTTTCTGCTTTTGCTTGATCACAAAAGCATATGATCCTTGTTGGTTTTTAATAACTCTGTCACTGCCATGTCCAGGTGAGGAAATCTAGTTAGAGTCAGATGATCCATTCCACTCCCGTCAAAGCCTATAGCAGCCCCAACACAAATGCCATCAGTTTGCTATGGCTGGGGGGCCTTCTGGAAGGAGAGAGGCAAAGAAAGTCTTGAAGACGAGCCATGCTGTGCTCATAAATGAAGGGCTGGTCTGCTCGTCATCCAGTACGTCCCTGTCTGGAGGGAGGTGGTTGGAGTCTTCCCTTTCAGGATCGGTGCCTTCCTGCAGGTAATGAAACAGGAGACAACAATCAGGCTGTGATGAACGCCACGTAACTGGCCCCTTGTCCCATAGAAGCAGCAGCCAGGACCTCAGGAAATGATGCCCTAAGCTGGGCAGGGCTCTTTCTCACGCTTCTACAGCACAACTGTGCTGATGACGTTTTCATAGTTTGAATACTCCAGGCAGCAAATAACAAAGCAAATGAAGCAAATATTTGCAACTATTATTAAACTAGTAATTAACCACTTCATAGAGCTAAACACTCAAAATAGTTCCTTTAAAAAAACATTATTTACGTATGCAAAAATGCAAATTGCCATAAGTCAAAAGTACCTGGTAGATTTTATGGCACATTTTAAAAATAGCTGCTACTCTAAAAAGAAATTTGAAAAATATCGTGAAATATTTAGCCTAATAAAATGGTAAACCATAAGGCTAGAAATCTAAAGGTCCAGGATTTGAGAGCCTGGCATATCACGTCAAGCTCCCCCAGGCTCCACGGAGACGCCATACCTGTAAGTTATTGTTGGGGTCCTGATTAAAAGCTTCAGGAGGACGACCATCATCTGGGAAGTTCTGAACTGGCCTCTGTCTAAACGGAAACCACCCAACATGATGCCTTCAAAGGAAGCACATAAAAGTCCATCTTAGCTAATGTCACAGTGAGATTGACTCAAGAATCTAAGGCTCCCCTTCTCTAATCAAAGCAGCACCCGGATTAGAAGCTCACGGCAGCACCATCCACAGAGACATTCTGTCACACCCTCTCCTAGACTTTCTCACTGGCTTGTCAGGTTCTTGAACGCAGGGGACCGTTTTAGTCATCATTGTATACCCAGTAACATAAACAGCACCTGGCAGATAGTATGCGCTCAATACATGCTTATTTAGCTGAACTAAACCTCACACTTGAAAACCTGAACAGAGTCGGGGGAAAATACATACACACCCAAAGCTGTAATTATATGTAGTATATAACATAATGATAATATCCTAAATTTGGTCACTTAAATATATAATTCTAGAGACTATAGAAAAAAAAAAAACGACTAAAAGTTTTATTTGGAGAATCCAATTAAATCCAAGTCTTGAAGCAAATATGACAAAATATTAACAATGATTAATTGTGGATATATGAGTGTTATATTCTAAATATTTCCCAATTTTTTTAATTTTTAAAAACTAAAATAAAAAAATCCATTTTTACTGTAAAGGAAAAATTTCTTCTTTTAGTTTCAACCACAAAGACCCATCACTCTGGATCAGGCTTTCTCAGCTTTGGCACTAGTTACATATTGGGCAAAATATTTACTGTGGGAGTTGTCCTGTGCATTGTAGAAAATTGAGCATCCTTTGCTTCCACCTACCAGATGCTAGCAGGACCTCCTCTCCTAGTTGTGACAGCCAAAAATGTCTCCACACATTGCCAAATGTTTCCTGGGGAGGGTGGCTGCAAAATCATCCCCATTTGAGAACTACTGCTCTAGGCCGCTGCTAAAAGCCAAACATCAGGTCTATAAAGGTTCCCTGGCCCTTCAGGACTGGACTAACAGTCAGTGGATGACTTCATCCTGGAAGGCAGCTATAGCCTGATAAAGACAAATATGTTCTTATTCAGAACAAATACAATTTTCCTTTCCATGCTTCAGCATGGCTATATCATTGTGGTTCGTGAGCCTGAAAACTACCTTATCTGCAGGAGAAGAGGAAATATTCTTCTTGTATTAGCACGAGATTAATGTGTTCTTGCGGACACACAACCAAATCATGAAATCCTCATACTAAAGGTACCAGAATAATATACAGTTTAAACACAACCCCTTTGGTAATGACTGACTGCTCAAGAAAGAGCAAAATCTACTTGGTTTGAGTCAGTGTAGTACAATTTGTAGTGGGGCGGGGGGGGGGGGAGGAAAGAGAAACTGTCTGCTTACAGGTACATAACCACAGTGGCTCCCATGACCATGAGGAATCTGCTTAGGGAGGAGTAGAAGTAGAGGATACTGAGAAAAACGGAGAATGTAGCTGCTGAATAGGTCCAATCCAACCAATCTCGATTTATCTCATCATCTTCTTCTACAATAGGGCCACCTTGTGCATTCATCCGCAAATTTTGATTGGCTCCAGGATTAACAACCACTTGAGGAGCAGCATTCTGATTGGCTGGCTGGTTTTCGGCTGGAAACTGGTTGTGAATAGGGGCTGGAGCAGGCGCGGAGACCACAGGTATCTCTTGTGCACTTGGTGATGGGACAAAAGCCCCCGATGCAGCGGTGGCTGCTAAACTAAAAGACAAATGATACAGGCAGATACTGTTGAGAGCAAGGCACCATGAAGACTGTGGCTCTCATCACCTTATTTACACCCGAGTCTTTTACTGCTAAGAGTTTTAAGTAAGTACATACACATTTGATTTTTCTTCAGTTTAGTGAAGAATTTCTTTACTAACAGTCATATCTATAAATGCCTTTTCTGGGTCCTATCTGTAAATACCTTTTCTAAGAGAAGCCACATGGTAAATTTCAAGTGGAATCAAATATCAAGGCCACTACAAGATTATCGCACAGTAGCAAATTAAAATTTTCACAAAACTTCAAAGATATCATAAATTGAAAAGGAAGTAACATATTCTAAATAAAGTCATTAAAATATGTATCAGACCACACACTGTGCATCAATATACAAATCAGGTAGCAGCTGTCATTTACACTCTACTCCACCCTCAGGACCAGGCAGAACAGGGCTCTGCAGAGACTTACAAAAATACACTCATCTCTCCATTCTGAACTTTACAGGTGACATGGTTGAAATTTCCCTCAAATCCTGGGAGCCCTAGCCACATCTACCATGGTGGGAAGGACTCACTACTGCATGTAGTACTGCCGCGCATAGATCTGCTGGAACCAGGAGAGCTGCAGCCACCCATAGGGTGTGTAGCCGGAGAAACCGGGTCCTAGGCCTTGGAATGCATGCTGGGCAGCTTCAGTCCTATACATAGATTTAAAAAGAAACAAACAAAAAACCCCCACTCATTATGAGTTGGTTGAGTATGAATAAATTAAAAATAAGTTTAAAATCAGATATTCAAATAAAAGAGACACAAAAATGGGCTTTACGGTGGTTACACGGTAGATGACTACACAGTGCACCTGTGTAACTCAAGCACGGAAAGTGCTGAATGACAGAGCCCTCCTACCATAGTCCAGATCCCACGGGAAAACAAGAGCCCTTGCCAGCTGCTTCGTTTGTGCACAGATGCATAAACAAGCTAAACCTTTTCAGGTTAAGTAGATCCTGTCCAATTTTTGACTTGCTGAGTTTCACTGCAGGTCTAAACCTACTGTTCATCCTTTAGAGAATATCTCAAAAGCCACATTTCTCCCAAAGGCTTTCCTGAAGGAAACTTCTCCCCCATCCCTAGATCTGAATCAATACTTCTGTGTGCATGTGGTATCACCTGTGCATGCTTACTGACCACTTGGGGTCTTGTACAGGTTGCTAGATCCCCAGCACTCTTGTGGGGAGGGGGCTCTCACTCCCATTTTACAGAGGAGAGCCCAAGCACAGCTTAGGGAAGCCAAGGGATTTGCACACGGTCACTGAGCTAGTAAGTAGCAGAGCTGGATTTGAGACCTGCTTTGTTTGATGCCAAACTCATGTTTCTTCAATCGTGCAACACAGCCTTCAACCGTTTAAGGCAGGGCACGTACGTGGGAGTCAACTCTGGCTTTGTGCTTCTTATACAGCCAACTCCTTTGGCAGCACATCTCAAAAATCAAATTTTTATAGAACTGCAGGAAGATCAGGAGTTGGTTATGCGGTCATCCCTGCAGGTCAAGTCATATCCTTAAACAAAGTTATACGCACTGGATGTTCAATAAATATTTGTTAGATGAAATCAACAAGTTTAAATATGGTGAAATTCAAGCAGTCAAATATGGGCCTCAATTCTCAAGTTGTTCAGCCAGAATAAGGGAAACAGTTTTAAGTTTTTCTATCCAATAATTATCCAATTTATATGTTGACAGTCTTTTAACCAAATTCCATACCCGGAATGTTTCTAAAATAGTATTCCAATACAACTAGGTCTTGGTATGATACTGTTTTTGATCATTTAAAAAGTTACAATGCATGGAAAGGAGAAGATAAAGTGCTTTTCAAATTTTGTTACATCTGATGATGATGGCATTCTAAACATATAAGATAACTAAAGTGTTTTTACAGTTATATACTGAAGTATGTAGGGATGAAATAACATGATGTCGGGGAATTACTTTTAAATACTTCAAAAAAAAGGGGGGAGAAGGGGGCAATAAATGAGGCAAGTATGGCAAAACTTTGATCATTATTGGGCCTAGGTGATGGTGTGGGGATTCATTATACAGTCTCCTCTACTTTTGTGTATATTTGAAAGTTCCATTAAAGAAAAGAAAACTTCATTCATCGAATACCTGGCTTTATCAAAAATCTAAGAAAAGGGGCACAGGGGAATTGGAGAATTTCAACTTGTACTTAACAAATTATTTTTTCCCCAAAAGTACTTTCATAACAAGGTATTCCAGGAATGATAAAATCCAAACATCAGAGCATTTAGTCAGTTCTGGTTTTTGCTCTAAAGAAAAGCTCTACTTGCTCTAAAGAAATGGACATTTTTCCATTGTCACAATAAACAAAGCACAGAGCCACTCAGCAAAGCAGCTGCACAATGCTTACCACAGCTGTTCTTTCCGCAGCAGCACTGATTGCCTATCATGAGGGCACCCAACTGGTCAGCACAATGGAAAGCACACCCACGCAGGAAGATAAATGCCTGCATTTTCAATACATGTGTCACCTACTTTTAAAAATATTTCACTAAAAGGCTGTGTATTAAGTTAAAGATATGAGATCTTTAGTCTTTCATAAAGCAAAGGTTTTTGTACATTTTAAAGTTCTGACTATATATGTGTAAACACATCTTATTCTTAAATTGATGCAAATAAGGCACATGCATGTTGTATAAACCTGGTTCTTTATTATAACACTTACCTTGAGATGTTCTCCCATCCAGAGGGAGAAAGGTTCCGAAGAACTTCCCTTTGCCTTAAACCATCACTTGAGGAATCCCCAGGATACTGTGCCTGATTAGGACTAGTGGGCTGCTCTGTGGATTCAGCAACCTAAGTGTAATATGAACACAGAACAAAGGATCTGATGCAACTGTCTGAAATCAAGCTAAAAGAATTATTCTGCTGTGAATGGTTTATCTCTTACCTCCCACCTTTGATTATGACAAAATTAAATAGATGCAATGTTATGCGAAAAGTATTCGAAATTTGTTCAACAGAATTTTCAATATACAGATACTAAAAAATTCATATTTTTTCCCTAGAGTAACTATGCTGCAGTTGCACTAAAATCTTCCAAGGATGTTATTACTGGTGAGAAAGTTTCTTGATAATGTTTTATACGTCTTATGGTACTAAATTTACTCATCCTGGAAATTAAATTTGACCAACAAGATTTATAAATACAACCTAGCTAGCAACCTAAAGGAAAGGGAATTTCCTATGCTATATTCAGATGTCTTTAGCAAATACAGTTGTGATACAAATTTAGAATGCATCACCACACTGGAATATTAACAGAGTATTTTTGAATAAACATTGTGAAATGAAAAATTAATGCTTTTGACTACCAAACGTAAGTCTTTAGAGCCAGGCACCATGGTACATGCCTGTAGTCCCAGATACTCGGGAAGTTGAAACGGGAGGCTCGCTTGAGCTCAGGAGTTCAAGACTGGCCTGGGCAACATAACAAGATCCGTCTCTTTAAAAAAAAAAAAATTAAAAAAGGAAAGAAAGCAAAACATTTGTAAGTCTTTAGAGATCACTTGATAAATACTGTGGCCTTTTCCAATCCAACTAAATAATCACAATGAAAATTTCCGAAGGAAATATATTCATTTTACTCTTTATAAAAATTAATGGTTCCTTAGAAGAAACTTATGTGCTAAAAATCAATAAAAACCCATTTTCAAGTGTCTTGCTAGTCCAGTGATCTGGATACATGGTATTGTACATCAAATCACATTGCAGAAGATGGTGTAATGTCTAATTCCACTTTTCCATTCCAGCACTAACAGATCAGTCTACTACTATTATAGTAAATGCTCACTTGTATTGATAACACAGATTCTAATTCTTGGGAAAGAAATAAAATATTACTTGGTAAAAAGACCATAAAACCTCTCTTAACACCTTTCGTACCGTATAGACATCTCTAAGACATACACCAGGGACCACACGTTTTTGGGCAAACTGCATGTTATTTAAATCATCTTAACTACAGTGAAAAACGAGAAAACTCGTATGCAGTCCTTAACAGATGACGCACGAAACAGGAGAAAACTCGTGAGCGGTCCTTAAGGTGCTAAGAGTTTTATTCAACTTCCTTTATCACTCCCCTGAGAGTCTGAATGATACAAATTGCTATAATCATGAAAAGGCAAACGTACCTTTGTGTTGATTTCTGGCATTTTTGAAGGACTCTTCACATTGCACACCAGATGCAAAACATGTCGTTTTTCCTGCTAAAAGCAATAAAGGAATTACTTACTTAAGGATTTGAACTCAATCTGGTAAATGCTTAAAAACATTCAAAAGTTAACAAGGAAGTGATATGTACCTTTGGAAGCAAGTCCCTGAGACACTGGTGATCCAACAACAGCTTCCCAGAATAAATTAACCTCTGGTCCTCTGGACGCTGATCATGGAAAAAAGAGTAACACAGGTTAGCACTTGGCCCTCAAGAGTCCCCAAACACATAAGAAACTGCTTCATATAAATAATATGTGTTTTCCCTCTTACATCACAAGAAAATACTGTTTCAAATGCCGTATATATAAAACTGTTATTTAGAAAGTGCTTAACTTTAAGTTGGTCTCTCACATGCATATAAATTTAGGGTGGCAAATTATCTCCAGTCCACAAAAACCTATGGCAACATACTTGACTTCTTAACTCCCAGCGAAACTGCTTTGTGCCACTAAAAACACAAATTTTATTTAGGGCTCCGACAGCAACTGAGTTTGGTTTCAGAGAAAACTCAGGGTACTCCCAAGGTCAGCCTTCACCAAAACCACCTAGCATTGCCCCGGAAGTAACATGAAGCTATTCTAAACTTAAGCTCTCACTGTGGATTTCCCCAACATACAAACACAGCAACCCTCTGAGATTTAGTATCTGTATTTTAAGGGAGAAAGTCTGAGAAATTAACTTGTCCAAGCTTATCTGCTGCTAAAGAGTCAAGATACCAACTCCTCTTCTCTCCCATACCATAGAGATTCCACATACTTTTATGCAAACATCTCTTTTTAAAATCTTAACTCTTTAAACTGCACTTAAAAATAACAGTCTAAAATGATACATACCAAAGTCAGTACACTGGAGATTACCAATTTGTCAACCTATTCTTTTCAGAGTAACTGATTATGCAAAAGGTGGGATAAAGGTGTTCCTGCCAACCAGCCTAGGATTACGAGGCAAGTTTTAAAGACGAACAAAAGAAAATAGAAAAAAACTGCATCTACTTATCTACATAGATCAGAACTTTTTGACACTGTGTAACTAAAGCAAAATAAACATATTGGATGCTGTGTTCATCACTGTTCTCGCTGATGGACTTTATAGGTAAATGCTATACACGTGAATTTGTAAATTACTATCTATTGTATACGTGGAGTCCTGCTTTACATTAAAGAG
Source organism: Cheirogaleus medius (assembly GCA_008086735.1). NCBI lineage: Eukaryota > Metazoa > Chordata > Mammalia > Primates > Cheirogaleidae > Cheirogaleus > Cheirogaleus medius. Next base: position 885,156 of record VBSM01000949.1, on the reverse strand, counting down.
TTCAACCACCAGAAGAGGTTTGAAAACCACAGCTTCCCGTGGTTTTGAATTATTCTCCCCGCCTTTAAAGACCTGAATTAACACTGTGTCTTCACCCAGAAGGCTGATTTGAAAAAAATTAAAGATGTTAAGCAAACAACTATCATAGAGTTTCTCAAATTATACCATTTTATACTACAGAAAACAAATGATAAGTATGCTTCAGCCATAATAGTTTTTAAACACAAATTCGTATACTTGAAAGACCTATACAGTCTTAGGTCTTTTAGACTTAACAGATAGGAGTGATGTCCCTCACCCAAGGAAATCCTCAAGGAAAACTCTCCTCCAAAACCCTGCCTTTTACCAAATGATGCAACTAGAGGCTACACCTGCTTCACCAATTTGTGTACCTAAGCTCACAGCAGCATGGCCACCTAATTTCTTTGAAGCAGCTATGATGAAATTGCACAGTGTGCCGAGGTGAATTCTAAAGGACACTGGAGAGGAAGGTTACTAAATAAATAAGCAAATTCCGATATGCCAACAGAGAAGGAAAACTTACTTCTACATTCTTGACCACATAGAAAAAAAACAGACACAGGAGCTACCATGGGTTGGAACTCTTCAGATAAGAGCGCACAACTTCACGATCTTTTCCTGCCTAGATGCCCTCTCCTGTTTGATCGAGAATTACACTTGTGGGCAGTAAAGAACACTGCTGACACTTACATAATATCAGAGCAGAAAGTAAATACAGGAAGGTCCAGCTCACAGCCTCATCACGTGGTAGGAAGGGCGGGCTGCGCTAAGGTTGAGGCTGACAGATATGTCAACCAAAACAAAGCAAGGAAGTCTTCCTAATTGAGGGACTGAAGTCTTAAAACCAGATTCAAGGCGACTCTTGCCTGCTTCCCTTCTAAATCTCTCTTTGCCACAAAGTGCACGGGGCTCCTCCCTGGGACCAAGCAATGGCTGTGCAGTCCAGTGTGACAGGGAGGGGCCAGGGCGGAAGGCGGACAGGGCGGGGAAGAGCCACGTCCTGCTCCTGGGTGTGGGACCCTAAGCACACTGTGCCTGGGCGCGCACCATCCTTCTCTAGCCACTGGCCGGGGCTGACACCACTCTCCTCTCCCCGTGGAGAGGCTACATTCAGAAACCTCACTTCACAGCATTTATCGGTTCCTTATTTCTCGCCACCGGATGCAAGCCGAATCAGAACACCTAGTGTCTCGGCCATTTGGAGGAAACTGAGGCTTGGAGGGTGAAAAGACTCACCCAAGGTCAAACTGCTGTTTCAGTGGTTAGGCTAAGGCCGGAAGCCAGATCTGGGGACGAGGAAGGGGTCTGGAGAGGTGGGGCAGGAGTGTGACAGCCTTAGGAGGCTTGAGAACACGACACGGGGAGGCCAGTGACACGGGACGGACGGCAGCCCGCCGCGGGGGTGGGTGATGGCGGCCTAGGAGAAAGAGGTGACAGCCACTGGGCAAGGAGAGGGGCGCCTACGGCGGTGGGGCAGGGAAGCGGAGACCACAGCCCTGGGGTAGGTGACCCGGCGAGGGTCAGCCGGGAGAGGAAGCCGGCGAAGGAGGCGGCCACAGGAAAGGGGAGGCGGACGTGGCATCCCTAAGGGGAGGTCGGGGCTCTCTCACCGGACGCTCGGGGTAGACGCGGCTCAGGTGGGCCTTGAGGTGGCCCACGCTCCAGCTGCGGTCACCGCTCAGCTCCAAGTCGCGGTGGCGCTGGTTGGGGCTCTTCACCAGGAGCATGACCGGCTCCGGCTCCGGCTCCGGCTCCATGTCGGCGGCGCTGCGGGAGCTCGGCTGCGCTCTGAGGTGCCAGGCCGGCGGAGTCCCGGCAACCCACAAGCTCCAAAACGACTGCTCGCGTCTCTGGGGCGCGCGCCCCCGCCGCGGGATCCTTTTATCTGCGCCCCGCGCCCAGGCTCTGCGGCCAGAACCCTCTGTGGCTGCCGCCCATTGGCTGAGGCGGAGGCACTGCCCTAACGTGGCCCAATCGGCGCCCAGATCCGGGAGGCGGAGGGGCGGGCCGAGCACGTGGGCGCGGACTGATGCAACTCGCCGCCGTTGCGTCACCCCGAGTCGCGGCTGCGGCCCGGGACCCCGGCTTCGGCGGCCATGTTTGGGTGCGCTGTGGCCTGCGCGCAGGGCTAGGTCCTGAGGAGTTCGCGGGGCTCTTCCAGCTCGGGTTGCTGAGACGCCTGAAGCGGGGGTGGGGCGGGGGCACCCGGGCTGACCCAGTTTAGCTGTGTCTGCAAATTGTTTCCTCACAAAGCAGCACCCCCGCCCCTTTTGACCCCTGGCGCCGAGGCCCACTTCCCCTTGCCCTCCTCCGGTGGCCCCACAGCCGTCCTGAAGGGGAAGCCTCCCCACCTGACACTGCCCTGGGCTCCCAGAATAGCTGGGCGGGCCCCGCGTGTGAGCCCACCCAGAGCGATCTCCAGATGCCCAAGGAAGAAGCAAGTCCCGATCTTCCTCAGACTGACGGGAGGGGGACGTCCAGGCAGCTGTCGCCGATTTAGCTGGCAACGTCCTACCCCCAAATGACAGCACCCTATTACCATGGCGAGCCGGCCGCCGCGGGCTTACACTGCGAGACCCTGGAGAGGGGCACGCAGGTGCCTCCCTTACGTAGGGGCTGAGACAAGGAGGGCAGCGCTCTCAGATTCCTGAAATGTGACCACAAAGGCCTCTCCCTTGTAGGCACTCCCTCCTCCTTTGCAGGAAAAAAAGTCTTGAAAAACAAAACTGACATTGCCCTGGCCCCACTGTTGTTCCAATTCCGTTGGGACACCTGTTTTTCCAGGTGTGTCAGGAGCTTAACAAGAGCAGGAGGATATAACAGGAGGAACCTGGTCTGGTTGGTGAGTGTATTAGTTTGCTGCAGCTGCCGTGATAAAGAACCACAAACGGGGTGGCTTAAGCAGCAGGAATTTATTGTCTGACAGTTCTGGAAGTCTGAGATCAAGGTGTGGAGGGTTGGTTCCCTCTGAGGCTGTGAGGGAGTCAGTCGGTTAGGCTCCTAGCTTCTGGTAGTTTACTGGCAATCTTTGATATTCCTTGGCTTGTGGGTGTATCACCCCAATCTCTGCCTGCATCTTCACGTGGCATTCTCCGTGTGTGAGTGCGTGCCATGTGTGTGCATGTGTGTGTGTGTGTGTTCACATCATCCTCCTTCTAAACATGTTTGGCTCTGTGTCCAAACTTCCCTTTTTTATAAGGACACCAGTCTTGCTGGATTAGGGCACAATCTAATGACCTCATCTTAACTTGATCATCTGCAAAGACCTTGTTTCTAAATATTGTCAAATTCATAGGTACTGGGGGTTAGGACTTCAACATCTTTTTGGCGGACACAATTCAACCCATACAAACGGCCTTACTATAACACAGAACACAGGGTGGTTTCTTTCTCAGCTGTCTCTCTCTCTCTCTCTCTCTATATATATATATATATAGGGGTGGTTTGCTGGGTGGTTTCTTTCTCAGCTGTCTCTCTCTCTCTCTATATATATATATATATATAGAGAGAGAGAGAGAGAGAGACAGAGTCTCTGTTTCCCGGGCTAGAGTGCTGTGGCGTCAGCCTAGCTCACAGCAACCTCAAACTCCTGGGCTCAAGCAATCCTTCTGCCTCAGCCTCCCGAGAAGCTTGGACTACAGGCATGTGCCACCATGCCCGGCCAATTTTTTCTATATATTTTTAGTTGGCCAATTAATTTCTTTCTATTTTTAGTAGAGACAGGGTCTCACTCTTGCTCAGGCCAGTTTTGAGCTCCTGAGCTTGAGCCATCCTCCTGCCTCAGCCTCCCAGAGTGCCAAGATTACAGGCGAGCTGTCTTTATATTAAGAAGGGAGGTTGTGTGCTTTGGAGATGAACTGGCCCCATGCTCAGCTTTCAGTAACGCTTTTTGTCTACTTAAGGAGGGCTCTGACCCTTTTCAAGGCTGGCTTCATGGGCGTGAGATCTGTGCAGTTGAATGTGGCCCCATGCTTGGTTTAATGCTCTGCTGTTATCATCTTAAAATTCTTAATACATATTAAACAGAAGCCCTGCATGTTCATTTTGCACTGGGCCCCACAAATTATGTAGCTTTTCATACATCAGGATGGGAGAAAATGAGTGTGGTTTTTTGTCCTAGGGAAAAGATAATCCAATTTCTGTGATTCCCTCTTGAGTTAACTCACAAATGAGATATAGTTCCTTTTAAAGAACTTTGGTGATTCTGCTTATAGCACATTTAGGAAAACACTAAATTCAAGTCAACAAGTGTGCCAAGAATAGAAAGATCAACACAGCATGACCCTGCTCTCTGTGACCTTACAAATATAATGGGGGTGATAACAAAAATACAGAAATAAAAGACAATCCAAAGCTTCATACATTCCTGAAGGACTTATGATTATTTTATTTGAGAAAAAGAGAAGAGAGGGAGTCCAAGAAAACTTGATGGAATAGGTAGAATTTGAGCTGAACTTTGAAAGATGGGTAGGATTTGAGTAAAAATAATAACGGTGGCAATTATTAAGCCCGATGGGGTGCCAATAACTTTATATACAGAATTCATATGGGAAAGTATGGCTCACTGGTTAAACTCATGGGGCCAGAGCCAAATCTGCTTGTTTTCAACCCCAGCTTTTGCCATTTACTAGTTAGGCATATTGATTAACTTTTCGGTACCTAATAATAGTATTTATTTCATAGGGTTGTTGTGAGGCTTAAATGGTGTAACATTGTTAAATTTCTTGGGACAGACCCAGACATTTAGTAAGTGCTCAATAAACGTTAGCCATTAATATTTAGAGGACTGCAAAGAGTCCAGTCCAGTGGTTCTGAATCTGGCTGTGCAAGAAAATCACCCAAGGAACTCTTTTTTAAAGTGGAGTGTTATGATTTGAATGTTTGTCCCCTCCCAAACTCCTGTTGAAATTTAATTGCCATCGTGATATCATTGACAGGTGGGACATTTAAGAGATATTTAGGCTAAATGCACCTGCTGTTATCGTGAGAGTGGATTCCTTGCTGAGGGAGTGGGTTCACCTCCTCTTGTATGCATTCTCTTTCCACCCACCTCCTCCCCTTCCCCCATTTGCCCTCTGCCATGTGATGCTTTCTAGCATGTTATAATATAGCAAGAAGGCCCTGGCAAGATGCTGGCGCCTTGCTATTGGACTTCCCAGACTCCAGAACTTTGAGCCCATACATTTCTGTGTGTTATAAATTACCCAGTCTGTGGTATTCTGTTATAGCAGCACAAAACGGATGAAGACATGAAGAGTCCCACACCGCCAAGTATTGGCGAGTACATAGACAAGCAGAACGCTCATCAGAGGCTGGTTGGAGTGGTAACCCAGCCATTACACACTTGGGGATTACCCAAAAGAAGTGAAAACATATGTCCATGCAAAGACTTGCATGAGAATGTTTATGGCAACTTTATTAATAATACCACCAAAGACTAGGAACTGTTCAGATGTCCATCAACAGGAAACTAGTTACACAAATTATAGTGTATCTATACAGTAGAATACAACTCAGTAATAAAAAGGAACTACTAATACATACAACAACATGAATGAATCTCAAAACCATGTTGCATGAAAGAACCAGACAAACTGAGTCCATATTATATGATTTCATTCATATAAAACTCTAGAATAAGCAAAACTCATCTATGGTGACAGAAAACAGAGGAGTGGTAGCCTGGGGATGTAGGTGGCAGAGATTGACTTGGGAGGGGAATGGCAGTGATGTGCTGAAGCCAGCCCAGACTAGTTCACAAAAACTGATTATGAGTCTATCTTCCCAACTCTGCTTTCAGTGACATCACATCAAGAGCTTGGCATTGGCCATAGTGGGAGGATTACACCATGGAGATCAACAAACACTATAAATCAGAGCTTGTTTCCCCCCCAGGGAGCCATTTGTTAAAGTTTTACCAGCACACCACTGGGCATGAAGGAAATCTCTAGGGTGATAAAATGTTCTCTTGCCTCGTTAGGGGTATGGGTCGCAGAAACATAGATATTTGTCAAAATTGATCAAGTGTACACTTAACAATTTGTGCATTTCACTGCATTTACATTATATCTCAATTTAAAATATTTTTTAAAAACAAGACAGAGGTCTGTGTCCCATTTCAGGCATACCCAACAGGGCCTGATGCATCCAACTGCGTACCTGTCCAAGGGCTAGATTTGGAAACCACTAGTTAAGGGGGACAGTAAGTACTGGGTTTATTTTAAAATAATAATAATGATAATGCCACAGAGAGGTAAGACTGGAAAGAAGTTTTGGGACCAGCTCAGAAAAGAATTTGAATGGTCACCCTTGGGCATTTGGGCCTTATTCTGTGGGCAGTGGAGGTTTTTCAGCAGCAGAAGGGACGTGGTCAGAATCGGTATGGGTGCATGGCGTCACTATGGTGGGGGAGAGACTTGAAGCCAGGAAAGCCAACTGGTTCATTGAAGAGGCAGTGTGGGGAGGCCAAGGCGGGCAGATCGCTCAAGGTCAGGAGTTCGAAACCAGCCTGAGCAAGAGCGAGACTCCGTCTCTACTAAAAAAATAGAAAGAAATTAATTGGCCAACTAAAAATATATAGAAAAAAATTAGCTGGGCATGGTGGCGCATGCCTGTAGTCCCAGCTACTCGGGAGGCTGAGGCAGGAGGATCGCTTGAGCCCAGGAGGTTGCTGTGAGCTAGGCTGACGCCACGGCACTCACTCTAGCCTGGGCAACAGAGTGAGAATCTGTCTCAAAAAAATAAATAAATAAATAAAGAGGCAGTGTGGATCAGTACTAAGATAGACCAAAAAAGAAAAGTGAAAAAGTGGGAAAAGAAGATGTAGAAATGAACCAGGAGGGAAAGAAGATCAGGGAAAGAAAAACAGAGAGCTGAAGGGGAATCTTAAATGGAATTTCTAGGAATGTGGAAATGAAAGGATGATGGAAATTGCCAAATGGATTGTAGTGACCCTGCTGCGTCACTGCGTCTCTGCTGTGACCTCATTCATGTTTAAATTCTGAGGGGGGAGAGCGATGGAGGAACCAAGACCTGTCTTGTTTTATTTGGTTTCTAGAGATCTCCCAAATAATTCAAACTCCAACCAGAAACTCTGCCTTTTATGGTCATTTCTGAAATCCTAATTTGGCCGTACACACAAGCCATCTTCTCTAGACCAGGAAATGGACATCCTGTTCTACACTCAGGAAATCCACCCCATGTCCGTGCTCCTGCCCACGCTATGCCAGAGCACCCTTCTTTCCTGAGCAGAAGTCGCCCCAAGGTAAATCCTCCCTTAAAATTGCCACCAGTGACAGGGAAGTGTCTTAGTTTGAAGGAAGGAGGAATCTCAGACTGTGATTCTCAACTTTTGAGGGCTTGTGGCATCCACTTTCTTATTACTTCATGACTGTGCCACCTGTCTCTTAAATGTGTTTGTTACATGCATTTTTTTAAATCGAAGAAAATTAAAACTGAGCTGGTGGCCGGGCATGGTGGTGCACGCCTGTAATCCTAGCACTCTGGGAGGCCGAGGTGGGCGGCTCATTTGAGCTCAAGAGTTCGAAACCAGCCTGAGCAAGAGCAAGACCCCATCTCTACTAAAAATAGAAAGAAATTAATTGGCCAACTAAAATATAGAAAAAATTAGCCGGGCATGGTGGTGCGTGCCTGTAGTCCCAGCTACTTGGGAGGCTGAGGCAGAAGGATCGCTTGAGCCCAGGAGTTTGAGGTTGCTGTGAGCTAGGCTGACGCCACGGTACTCTAGCCCGGGCAACAGAGTGAGACTCTGTCTCAAAAAAAAAAAAAAAAAACTGAGCTAGTTTTAGAGAGCCTCAAAATGTCTCTTGAATAGGAGACACCAAGGGGTATGGCCAATCAAGACTGACAACTGGGGCCAAGCTATGGCAGCAGAAGAATGGGTCTGATAGTTAACTGCAAGGTGTGCTTTTAAACACAGCCCATACAAAGTTTACGAATGTACCCAGGGTTGCTGTGTTGTTGTGTGGTGACGGTTATTGGTGACATAGAATTACCATATGACCCAACAATTCTTCTCTTAGATATATATCCCAAAGAGTTGAAAAATAAGAGTTTAAGCAAAAATTTGTCCATGAATATTCATCGCAGCATTATTTGCAATAGCAGCAAAACATAGTAACGACCCACCAACTGTTTGATGAATGAATAAACGAAATGTGGTATATCCACGCAATGCAATATTATTCAGTCAAATCATAAACAAGAATGAAGCACTAATACATGCTGCAACTAGGATGATCCTTGAAAACATTATGCTAAATGATAGAAGCCAGACATAAAAGGTCACTACTATATCTATTTATAAGAAATATCTAGAATAGGCAAACACAGAGACAGGAAGCAGATTAGTGGTTGCCAGGGGTTAGTGGGGAGTTATTGCTTAATGGGTCCAGGATTTCCTTTTGGGGTGATGAAAATGTTTTGGAGCTAGATAGTAGTGATGGTTGCATAACATTATGTATTAAATACCACTAAATTGTACACTTAAAAATAGTTAAAATGGTGAATTTTATCTTTTACCACAATTAATCAAAACAAAACACCTGCCCAGGCTTTTCTGTTCTATGGAATGCTATTTCTCAGCCTTTCCTCCAAGAGGAGGAGGAATCCAAATGAAATAACCATCACCACACAACAAAAATCCTTACTAAAAAGGATTTAGATCTTGGACAGGACAGGTAGGTGGGTGGCGTCTACCTGATTTCATAATCTCTCTGAGTGAACGCTCCACTTTGCTCTAGACTGCTCAGGTTTATGCCCCTCCCAGCTGCCTTGGTCTGGCTCCAGGGCAAACAAGAGTCAGGTGGACCCTACCCTACAGGCCAGCTTCTAGAGCAAGGGTCACAGCTGATCTCTGAGGCCCTAGGTAACCTCAGAAGCCCACGTTCTTATGTCCCAGAGTCTGCTTCTAACTGTTCTGACTGCAGTCCAGCATTGTACCTTAACGAGAAAAGAAAAAAAATTATTTCTCTTAAATTTCATGTACCTTTTCATGTACACAGAATCTTTTCTGTTTACCCTAAGTGGAATGTGGATGGCATGTTACTTTCTCTTTTTCCCCAAGCAAAATCCCCACCTTCCCCAAGCTGATTTCAGACCAGACCGAGCACTTCGGCAACGACACGTAAGATACAGAAATAGCTTCTAGCAACATCCTTGTTAAAATGGTGGGACTCTTTCATCTCCTCCATGAATTTATTTCTGCTTGCTCAGCCCTCCCATTCAACCCTGGACTTTTCCTCCTGTCTGTACCAGCCCGTGCAAACACTTCATTCTTCCAACTCTCTTGTCTCTGATCTGGTCGGGTCAGCCTTTCCTGCCCTATACCCACGTCCATTGCGCAGGTCTCAGGAATTAGTCCTGGGTCTGGTTCTTTGTGAACAGGCGCCAGGCCCTCCCCCTGTACCTTGCTGGTACTCAAAACCTCCTCACGCTAATCAACCTACCTTTCTCCAGAAAAGAACCCTTGAATATTGCCTCACTGAAGGAAGCTCTTTCCCCACTCCCTCCCTCCTTGCTCCTCCTAGGGTGGCCTGCATCTTAGCAGGCTTGCTTGGGCTGAAGGTTTACCCGTCCGCAGGTACAATCTATTGCGCTCTAGGGCTGTCTTCCAAGATCTCACCCAGCACCTTCACCATCGGCTCATGTGCTTCCTTTCCATCCCTTGCCCATCCTAACGGCTCCAGCATCCAGCTCACACTCACGCTCACAATGTCCAGCTTCGCCTCCCTTTATCTTGTCCCACTCCACTCATTGTTTGATCCATTCATTCATCATTCATTCATTCATTCACTCACCTGACCAACATATTGAGCGCCTACTCTGTACTGACCCTGAGCTGCACCCAGCGGCACAAAGATGAGTCAGATGTGGTCGCCCTGAGAGCTGACGTGCAGTCATGCAGCCGTCTCAGCAGTCAAGACACTGAATACCCCTGTGCCAGTTGGTCCCTCGCCACTACTCCGAGTACCTCCGGCTGTCCTGGGCCCTCCCCTGAGGCTTCAGTTCTCCCTGCCGTCCAGCAACGACCAGACTCATCCCAACTGCCACCTTTGGAGGGCTCACAGTCAAATGGTGGACACCTTAGAGCTTGAAACTGCTCAAAAATGTTTGCCTCCTCCAAAACGTCAAACTTTGGATGCACATGTACTGACCCAGCTCCCCTTTGTCTTCTTCCGTGTCGTCTCCGTGTTCCCCCTCCCGCGCCCGCTGCACATCCTTTGTGTCTTCATGCCACCAGCCCGCCAAGTCTCAACCCTTGCAGCTCACTTCCGGCCTCTCCATGCACCTTGGAGCTCTTGGTCAGCCATGTCCACGTGCTTTGGTCATCCTCCCGGAACCCCTTGTGCCTTGGCCCTGCATCCTTCTTGCTCGACAAGCCCTCTCCCTGGAGAACATGTCACCTGTACTTTCCACGTGTGCTCTCTGAACTGCTGCTCGGGAGCCCCCCACCAGGGCAGGTCACAAGGACAGGGGTCCTGAGAGTTTTGCATCCGTGGGCTACCAGGCTTCATTCCACTCTGCCTTTCCTGCTGCTTGGCAAACATGTCCCCATATTGTGTTGGTTTGCCATTACCACCTCTTCTTCAGCCACACTCTTCCTTGCATCTTAAATCTCTCCCCTCCGACCTATAAATACACTATTATTTACCCTGCCCTGTAACAGAGACATTTATCACTCAATGAACATTCACACATTTCCCCGAATTTCCCAGTATACTTGCAGGTAGGTGAAGCCACGTGACTTACTTGGCTAATGAGCTTTGAGTGGAAATAACCTGTCCTTTCTGGGCAGAAGCATTTAAAAACCAGTGCATGACCTTCCAGCTCTCTGTCCTTCTCTAATGAGCTGGAAGCTACTGGCTGAGGCGGTGGCTTCACAAGATGGGAGTAGTTTCCATCATCGAGTCTTGAGACAATGTGGAGAAGAGGGGCCCTGAAGAGCTGCCTGGCTGTTATGGGAATATTTGTAAACCAGAAATAGATCTTTGTCACGTAAGCCACTAACATTTAGAGGCTAATTTGTTATGCAGCATAGCCCAGCGTTTCCCTGACTAATACACCTCCTAAGATAACAGCAATCGAAACACCTTCCCTTGAGCCTGTGTTCCCTCAGGTTTCCACCCTGTTTCCCTGGTCTCTGACCCACCACTTTACCAAATTATTCCATGCAAGGCTCCCAGTGATGCCAAGAACCCCGAATCCAACAGCTCTTCCGCGGCTTCAGCTGGTTTTCAGACGGATACCATGTGATCGACTCTGTCCTTCTACCCCGTCTCCGGTGCTTTCTCACCTGGGGTTTCCTCCTGCCTGCTCTTTCCAAGGCTGCATTACTGGCTGTCTCTTCTTCATGCTGCCTTCGAATATAGCCCCGCCCGAGGTCTAGCCTCGGCCCTCTGTCCTCTGCACTTTCCCTCTTGATCTCGCCCAAGCTGTGCCTTCTGTATCCCTGGCCGTGTGCATGACTCCCAGATCTATTTATGTTAAACTGTTCTCAAAGAGCTTCGGGCTAACATGGAACACCTGGAGCTCTTCCCGGGCTCCAGGACCACGATTCCGACCAGCTGGATGTTCCCACACTTAGAACACCAAACCCAAACTCATTTGCTAGTTCTTACCCTCCCGTCTTCCATATCACACGGCTTCTTCATCTTACAAGTGCCTAGGCTCAACGTCTGGGGTGCTATCTCCATTCACGCGTACATCCTGGGACTTCCCAGTTCTGGAAGATTCTATTTCTTCTTACTGTCCTCCATCTCTTCCTTCTTCTCCATCCCCTCTGCCACTCGGAAAGTGTTGAGCCTAGTGCCTCTGAGTTACCTGGTAGCTCCTCGGCCTGATAGCTGGGGCCTTCCCAGTCTTATGTTCCCATGTCCACACCCGCCACACTCCAGGAAAACTGGTTTATTTCTTGTTCTCCAGACGTGCCTAGGGCTGTCCTTACTCTAGCCCTTGCTCAAGCTATTTCTGCCGCCTGCAATGCCTTCCTCCACCCCCAGCTCTCATTTCTGTCTTTCTGTTGAGTCCTACCGATCTTTCAAACCTATTTTAAATGCCATTTTCTATGTAGAGACTTTCCTAATCCCCTTGACTTTATGTTTGCTCCCTCTTTTACAAACGTAGAGTTTTTATTTGTAAATCCTGTATGAGTTGGAATAAAAACACTTGTCCTTTTTTTTGCCACCGTCTTTAGTCCATGGGACATTCTGCTCTCTGGCCTCCCAGCCAGGTTGCTCTCTTCTCAAAGTATTTTTAGTAGCTGAGTTTGTTGTGTTCCCTTTCAGGAAGTGGGTACTTATGTTGTATTCGTGCTTTCGGTCACAGGATTAAACCTCGCTTCAAGCGGGGAGTTACCAACAAAGCTGGTGGCTGGGCTTTCCTGGGGCCTGTTTCTGTGAACAGTTTTGGAGTTCGCAGCATTTTTTCTGACATCCTGAGCTATACATAGCTACAAGCGAAACCTAGCTGTTTTGCATGTGCTTAGGGGCCAACCGGCCAGGTGGTTCTTCTGGAACATTCCAGCTGATCTCATCCCTGTGAACCCCTCCTCCCCCTGCATCGTATTAGAGAGGCCAGGCAGGTGTCTAAAAGGGAACTCAGTCCAAACTGGGACTGTCCATGTGCTAATGAGCCCCACAGTTTTCTGCCTGGGGACGTGGAGCTCAGCGAGCCTGTTGGGTGGAAAATGGGCCGTCCTGTACTGACTTCAAAGCCACAGCAAGTCTGGGCAGGAAGTGAAGGAGGATACTAAATCTGGAGGCTGAAATGCTGAGGAAATTGGGAGCTAACCGGACAGTGGATCCCAGAGGAGAGAAGAGGGGAGACCCTGCTGGGGTGGCTGGTGTGGCTGAGGCGGGGCCCTTGTGACCCGCCCCTCTGTGGGTCAGGTTTTCCACGCACAGCGAAAGGGAGGACTTCGGGGATAGCATTTCCCTCCACACAAGCTCATTAATGTGAAGCATTTTGTCATCTAAAGGCAGAAAGGGACGCAGCCTGGACCAAAATCTTTTGCCCTCCTGTTGCCTAATAGGCCAAACTATGACCTGGAGAGCCTTTGAGATCCCCTGAACCAAAGATTCACACAGCAGGGTAGCAGGAAGTGAAAGGGGTTGGGGGGGGGGGTAGGGGTGGTGACTGAAGAATGTGTACCCCTTCCCCCAGGCCCCTACCCCCTGCTGCATCCATAATTTTGGTCAGCCGTGCCTGGGCCAAACCAAGGGGGTCAGCAGGCCAGCTGGCTGGTGGTCCAGTTCTCTCCCTTCACAGACTAAGGTTCAGAGAGATTAAGGGACTTATCTAAGGTCACACAGCCAGTTTGGGGGAGAGACAAAAACTCAAATACAAGTCCCCTCGTGGCCATGCCATGGCTCTTTCCACTCAATTTCTCTTCTCTCAGCTTGAGGCAAGATCGAAAATGCTGGGGGACTTTCATTAAGGCTGAGGAAAACAGGCTCCCTGTGAGTTTGTAAACGCGTAAATGGTGCAAAGGGAAAATAAATGGCTCCTATAAATATTTATGTAGAAATCTGGTAATGTGGCCTACAGAATCCATGGAAGCTCAGAGAGAAGTTCAATCCAGGGTTGAAAAAACAATAGTTAATTTTTTTCAAAACACTCAGCAGAGTTGAAAAACAGCGTGTTCCAAAACAAATAAGTTCTGTTGACTAAGTGAACATATTTTTTATTCATTTCATTGTTTATGGCCTCACTGTTAACTCAAAGCCCCTTTTTTTTTAAAAAAACAAAGCTATTATTATTAAAAATTCACTGTTTCTAACATAGTGAAAACACTTTTTAAACACCCAAAGCCAAAACAGTCTCTGTTCTTAGACCAAGGACTCCTTGAGGTTTGGAGAACCAGGAAGTTGTTTTCCATGTGGCTCTAGAAAGGCCGGCATTCCCTGATGGAGGCTTTGCCTTATCTTGAGTTGGGGATTGGTCCCGGGGTCCAGCTGAAAGGTTCAGGCCCATTCTCGAGGTCCCTCGGGAGCAGAGGAGCCGTCCCCAGCAAGCTCGGCCAGTCCGTAGTCTGTTGCAGCAAGATTTAATGCCATCGAAGGACGGCGGGGCTTTAGAACAGCCTTGGAACCTTCTGGTCTTTGCAGAGAGATGACCTGAGAAATGCTAAAGTCCTTTGGGTTCTAACCCAAAGAAGGAGACTTCGACCCTCATGACTAAGTGGGCATTGCAGTGACCTTGAGGAGGCTGATGAAACCCAAAGATGCCTGTTCCTCCAGTCCCCCTAGTGCCCTCAGAGGAAGGCACAGACAGTTGTCTCGCCAAACATCTTGCCTTTACGCTGTTTGGTTATGTCTAGAGCCCTTTCACTTTGTCTCATCCACTGGCGTCCAGTGGCTCTTGCACCCTAGCTTTGTGGACGCAAACCCTCAACCTTTGGCGACCCGAACACCTTCCCTGAGCTGGGTGTAAGTCCTTCCTCCACCTCCATCATCCCAGCTTCTCTCCCACCTCCGTCCCCATCTCAGTCACTCCGCCCCAGCCCCATCTGGTCAGCCACTTGCTCTCTGCCCATCTCTTACAGGTGGTTTCTCCTCCCCTTCCCTTTCACCGGCCTTGTGCTGGGCTTGGACCTGCTCCTTCCTTTCCCATCTGTTGCCAACCTCACCACCGTTTCCACACCTCCTCTCCTCGCCCTCATTCCTGACATCTTCCCCCTTCTTAACCATGCCTGAAATTAACACCCTTCCACTTGACTTCCTCAGTCTGGCCCCTTCTTTAGAACTCTTTCTTGACACTCCCCACTCCCACATTCCTCCTCCTCCTTGCGTGTTTTGTTAACTTCCTTTTCTTCCCTATGTGATGAGCTGGGAACATGGTAGCGATGCCCCGCAGTGGCCTTTCCCCAAATCAGCTGGGCTCCCCGTGCGTGGACAAACACAGGGCGTGACGGAAAGTCGACTGCGTTTTTCAAATTGTGAGTTCCCACCTATCAGTGGGTCCAAAAATCATTTCAGTGGATTACAACCAACATTAAAAAGAAAAAAAGAGGCCCGTGTGTTGGCTCATGCTTGTAATCCTAGCACTTTGGGAGGTCAAAGCAGGAGGATCCCTTGAGCTCAGGAGTTTGAGACCAGCCTGAGCAAGAGCAAGACCCTGTCTCTATTTGAAAAAAAAGAGGAAAAGAAATAGAACAGAAAAGTAAGATAAGTATGGTTTTGTAACACTTTTGTTTCAGCAGTTTCTGTGCCTGTGCATTCCAAGTCTCAGCATAAAATATATTCTTTACTGTGGGTTGCAACAAGAAGGGTTGAACGTCCCTGTTCTAAAACATCAAGGAAGACTCCGAAGACTGTGAAGTAAAATAAAAATCCTAAGGCTCACCCCCCACCAGCTGACTGAATGGCCCCCTCTTGGCTAAGGGGATATCCTAAAACTAAATTGCCTGGCACGAGGGAGGTCAGACCTGCCTCATCATGCCCTCCTCCCTTCTTGGAGACATCCTTTGTAACCCATTAACAGGCCTAAGGGTATGCAAGGCAAACCTGCAGGATGCTCAATTTACACAACAAATACATATCCGGTGGCTTGTCTCTGATTAACAGCTCCTTATCTCAAAACATTCCAAGCCTTTAGACAAAGCTTAAGGTCTTTAACCAATTACAAGTCAAAGAATCTTTAAATCTACCTTTAACCTGTAAGCCCCCCTGCTTCAAGATGTCCCACCTTTTCGGGCCAAACCAATGTATGCCTTCCATATATTGATTTATGACTTTACCTATAAGCCCTGTCTCCCTGAAACGTATAAAACCAAACTGTAACCCAGCCACACGGAGTCCCCTTGCTCAAGGCTTCTTGGGCATGGCTCTGGGTCATGGTCCTCAAATTCAGCACAGAATAAATCTCTTTAAAATTATTTTACAGAGTTTGGCCTTTGTTCCGTTGACAAGACCCAGTGTTGAAAGTGCAGGGAGTGAGAGGGTTAGAGAAATGTGTGTTACTCTGGAGGCTCAGGGAGCCCCGGTTCCTTGGAGCGCTTTGCAAGCGCACAGTTGGGGTTCTCATTCTCCTGACATCTGGAGGCAGGAGGCTTTGTTTAGGAACTCCTGCCGATTCACACCCAGCACTCTCGCTCACATTCGCATATCAATCAAAGGCTGAAATCTTAATGAGTGGTTATCCGGATCAAAAGAAAACGTTTAAAAGGAATAGGGCCCTTCAGATAATTTTAGAGCTACTCCATCTGCTACTTTTCCAGCCCATAAAAACAAGGCCCTGAAGACAGGTCTGATGGGATTGTTAGATGCTACCACTTAAAGTGCAATGAAATCTGAGTCTTGTCCCCGTGAGCTGGAGCAGGTCAAATTCCAACTCATCCCACGCAATCTCAGCCTCGGGCAGGGACGGCCGGGCCTGGAGTTACTGGCAGTAAAAGGTGAGCACGTTTTCCTGGTTTCCTCGGATCAGGATGACCGGAGGTCTGAGGTCCTGGGACAGGGTCTCCAGCCAGGCCATGTACAGCGAGCTTGGGCACTTCCCCTTCCTCCCGACGGGCAAGGTACTGCAAGGCAGAAAGAAGCAGTGCAAGAGAAATCACCAAAGGGCCTTCCCACCCGGCCCAGCCCACGGTTTGTTTTCTGAATAGTAGGTCTGTTTACTGTCCCCTTCAGAGTTCCTTCCCACCCAACCGAAGGACACCTCTCTGCTTCCTTAAATGTATTATTCAAAATGTGCCTTCAGCCATGAAGCATTTCTAAACAAAGCCGTGGCCTGCAAAGCCCACGTGATCTAGTCCTTGACAACCCGCACAACCTCACCTCCTCCCACCCCCAGCCTCGCTGACACCCGGAAGCCACAACCTGGCTTTCTTTCCACCCCTTAAAAAACATGCCAAGCTTGCTCCTGCCTCAGGGCCTTTGCATGTGATGCTCTCTCCACCTGGGGGATCCTTGGCATCACTCAGGTCTCTGTGAGTGCATCTCTCTGTCACCCTCCAGGGCAGGCCACCCATGCCTCTTTCCCACATCATCCCGTCTTACTGTCTTCACAGCCCTTCACAATCTCAAATCTTTTTGATTTATCTGTCTGTCTCCCCCCTTGGATGTATGTTCACTCACGAGCAGGCTGGGTCTGTCTTGCTCACCCCCCTGTCCCTGAGCCTGGAACACAGTCTGGTCCAGTGTTAAGTGGGGGAACCCCCCTCAGGTCACTCACATCCTGCCAGGCCTGCTTCTCTGGCCACACACCTGCCCGTGGCCACCACAGCGTGATGTGTCTGTGATTCCCCCGAGTGTCCTTGCCCTACCTCCTGCCCTGGGTGGAAGGCCCCTTGTCCCGACCGCGCAGCGCTGCGCAGATAGCGCGATGCCCGGGAATGCTGTTCAGCCGTGTTTTCCCGGCTATTTCAGGATGTGACTTTTCTACTGAAATCTTGAGAATCCCAAAAATGCATCGGGATGGCCACAGCTGCCCAGCGCTCGGCCTCTGGAGGAGGCTGCGTCTCACGGATCCAGCCGGCCTAGGGAAGCTGGCCACCAGCCCCTCACGTGGGACTCACCTGACAGTGTTTTCCCAAAGTACTAACATCGCAGCCCTTATTTCACCTGAACCTCGGGGCAGCCCTGGGAATGGGCAGGGCTGTGGCGCCGCCTCCTTCGCAGCCGAGGGAGCCGGGGCAGGAGGAGGAGGCCAGCCACACTGGCGTCAGAGCAGCTGAGTGTGGTGTGGCCGCGCCCTCAGCCACAGGACCTTGGCACGGTGCCTCCCTGCCCCTGAGCCTCGGTTTTCTCTTCCCCAAAGCGAGAACACAAACACGGCCCCGTAGGATGTTTGTGAGCTCTACAGACAACAAGGCACGCGCAGGGCGAGCACAGTGCTTGGCACGTAGCTCGCACTTCCCAGCGCCGGCAGCTATTACTGCATTTGTCATTATCGACCCACACGAGGTGACCGTGCGGTGGTGGCAGAGCTGGGACTCGAACCAAGGTCTCGGGATCCCCCCCCCCCAGCTGCCTCTGCTCGCTGCAACGCCCCCTCTGCTGAGAAGGCTGAGAAGGGCAATTGGGATCCCCGAACAGCTGCCTCATAATTGAAATTCCAGCAACTTCACTTGGTACAACCGCTGTTCTCCTTGAAAAGGCACAATCCCGAAAACTGGGGGAGGCCAGTGGGAACAAGGACACTTCATCAAGCTACTGTCATCTTAGTTCACATGTGTTTGTGGACTTTCCAGGGAATTGGGACACGGGAGTGTCGAAACCAAACTCTTCTGATGGAGCAGTGATGCCAGAGGCTGCAAACGCCGTCTGGGAACTACTCCATTATTTTTAGGGACTGAATTCAGGAACTTCAAAGGCCACGAGGGAACTGGTGGCTGCATTAGCAGGGGCAGGGGACGCCCGCCACTCCTGCGGTGACTTTGAGGCTTCAGCATGACGTTTCCTCCCCCAACAAAGCCTGTCCACCTGTCCCAGGGACAGCTGCCTTTAAAGTCACCCCCCACGCCAGTCAGTGTCACGCTCTGTGGCCGCTCACAGGATGTGCACGCCTTAGCTGCTAATCTGTAGAAATAAAGCCGCACAGAACAGAGGAACTTTTTGTTCAGAACTGCTTCTCTTAGCCACACAGAAAGACAGCCTTGGACCTAACCTAGATGCGGAACGATAGCTCTGCGTCAGGACGGAGTCAGGCTTCGAGACCCACCCCCCCCCCCTTCCCACCTGGGAGATTCTGGCCAAGTAGCTCAACTCCTCTGAGGCTGTCTCCTCCTCTCTAAAATGGGGACTTGTAGAGTTTTGAAAATTCATACGGCTCAATGCCTTGAGTATCCCAGAGGCTCAATCAGTTAGCTGCCTTGTTGATTAGGACTATTTGGCTTTGAGGAGGGAGTCTTCATAGATAAAGGAGGTGTTTGGGCCCAACAGGAACGGGTTGTTAGTCTAGTCACCTGTTCTGGTTTATCAGGGGTAGCCAAGCTCAAGCATGGGCCTTCAGGCAGATAACCCGCTGATTAGGAGACAGCAAACGACTACGTGCTGCCTCAAACCGGCTGTAGCGAATGGTTCAAGTGTGCTGTCTGAAATGCTAGACTATATGATTTTGTCATTTCGCCAAGGCTTGGGACATTTTTTCCTCCCTCTGAATTTCTGGGGAATGCAGGTTTCTGGGCTCCACCCCAGACCCTGATCTGGAAGGAACTGAAGAATTTGCATTTTCCACATTCCCCTGGTGGTTCCCGGGACAAGCCTCCACGTTGCAGATCAGCCACGCAGAGATGCGGCTGCTCTGTCCTCCCAGGGGAGCTGGCCTGGCAGCCGGGCCCTCTGGGCAGCAGCTGTCACTGCTAGCATGGGGCGGGACACTGTGGGCTGGGCTGGCATCTTCCTAAGGTGACTGGACTCATAATCACGTGTGTCAGCCAATCCCGCAAAGGCTGGTGGGTGGGGGATTGGTTTTCCCTGTGAGGTCAGGGGCTGGGGGAAGGGGTTGGGGGTGGGAAGGGAGAAATGTCAACAGGTGGTGACCTCCCAGGATGAAATTCCTCATCTTGTGGCCTGAGAGACCGACTCATATTAATGGCAAATAAACTTAGAATCACAGCATGTTAGTGTGAATCTTGGAAATACTTTCGTTAAACTCTTTTTGTAATTAGGGAAACTGAGGCTAGAGACATGCAGTCACTTACCCAATGCCACACAGTGAGATGACAGCAAAGACAAAATGCAAGCCTGCTTCTCTGAACAGAGGGGGCACTCACCAAGCCAGGGTTGGGCACACCCATGCGCACACAGCGGGTGCCACACCCCAGGAAAAGTCTGGGCAGTATCCCGGGATGCAGCCACGTCCACTCTCTGACCCAGACCCCACCCTGGAAGTGTTGCCCGAGGAACATTTTCTGCGAGGTATTGGCCAGAGGCTTGGAGATAAACCCAGCCCCTCTCCTTATCGCAGTTCTCATACCAAGGAAGCACAGAGCACTTTCTTTGTACCAAAAATTTATGTCCCTAAAGCCCCAGGAAGCATTGTTCTGGGCAGAGCCAGCTTCCTGGGCGTGCAGTCTGTGCAGTGGCACGGGGCCTTGTGCTTAGAAGGGTCCCATGCTTGGTCTAACGCTCTGCTGTCACCATCTTGACACTTTTTTAAAAAAACGCCTTAAGTCACACAGGAAAGTGTTGCGAGTGTTCCTCCCAGTTGACTACACTGTGAATTGCATCACTGAGGAATGAACACACGGAGCAATTCGTCCTGTAGGAAAAGCACGCGCGGCACTGGTGGCATCTGGGGCATGGGACGTGCCTGGTCCCAGGAAAGGGCTAGCAGTGAATGGTCTGTCGTCAGGCTTGTGTGCTCGTACACTCATCTGCTGAAAAGAATGATTCCCGCGCCGCGTGGGATGGCAGGAGTCGTTAGGAATCTGTATGTTCTGCTGTGTACTGACACATACGGAGAGACTGGGAGGGACGAGAACTTGGTAGGTCACAACCATTTGCTATGGTCTGACATTCACGTCCCCCCAAAATTTAACGTGTTAAGAATCTTACCTTCAGGGTGACGGTATTAGGAGGTGGGGCCTTTGGGAGGTGACGAGGCCATGAAGAGGGAGCTCTCATGGATGGGATTGGAGCTCTTATAAAAGGGGCCCAAGAGAGCTGCCTCGCTCCTTCCACCAAGTGAGGACACGGTGAGAAGGCCGGGTGTGACCCAGGAAACAGGTGTCACTAGACACTGAATTTGCCGGTGCTTTGATCATGGCCCTCCCGGCCTCCAGAACTGTGAGAAATACATTTCTGTGGTTCCTAAGCCACCTGGCGTATGGTATTTTGTTATAGCAGCCTGCATGGATTAATCCCTAAACTCCACTTGAGTGCATGGGACTGTAATTTGAGTGTTGTTAAAGCATGTTTCGCACGGCCTGAGCCACTTTCTGCTGACCAAACTCTAGAAGCAAACATTTTACCTCTGTCCTGCCAATGAAGAGTAAGTGACGCTGGTGCCTCTTGGATCCTCATGAACCTCTTCAGACAGGACTGGAGGGCCAGAGACCTCCCAGGCCGGGTGTCCAGGCTGGCTGCTTAGCTCCGACTATTTGGCACTGCCAGGGATGGGGGTGGGGGCGGGGGGTCCTCAGGCTTTATCTATTTACCTGCTTGAACCCATTTGCCATTTTGATCTTCTCAAAGGGGGACTTACAAAGTCTAGAAGGGACGTTGCTGGCACTCTATTGAATGAGGGTATTGCAGATACAATGGTGGGGGATTTGTGAAATTTGTACAGTACTTGAGTAACTGAAGTGCTGGAAAAATAGGGTTTTAGTTGCTTTTATCACTCTCAATGGGCAACTTGGTCTGAGGTCCCCTCCCACAAATCCACGTCCTTACGTCCTGGCATCTGCAGTCCAGGTTGGATGGTGGCAAGTCTGGAACGGGCCGTATCTGCGCACACACCCCAGGAACAGGCTGTGGCGCTATGTTTGGGGCCTTCTCTCCAGAGAGAGGCAAGCTTGCCCAGGCCCCTCCTGATCACAATGCCATATTTGTGCAGAAGGCATTTTGAAAATTTGTGGAAACATTCAACTGCCTAAACGTTGAAAAACAGTATGCTAAAGTCACATGCCCGCATCATCCGTCTGTGACAATTACCACCAGTGATCAATTGTGTTCGGCCCCCGCCCCCTCCTCCTTCCCACCACCCAGAGATTTTAGGAAAACGAATTCCATACATCTCACACGAGAATGTAAGGAGATTGCTTTGAAAAGGAGGACCACATCTTGACATTCTTAATAATTTGTGAGCAAGGGGCCCCGCATTTTCCTTTTATCCCAGGCTCTGCAAATGGTGTGGTCAGTCCTGGATTCAGGGTATGAGAAAACAGGTTCAGCAGGCTTCTGGGCTGTCCTGGGAATTCCCAGGCGGTTGGCCCCGGGGAATGTAAGAAAGGCCAGCTGCTTGCCTTGGCGAGGACCCCTTCCCGCTGAGCTGAGGACCCAGAGGGCTTGGCTGACCGTTCTCCCTACTGGCCTCAGAGAGAGCAGAGCCACACTGAGACCCTTGCTGCGCCACTGTCCCCTCCCACCCTGTCTCCTGCTTGCTCAGCCCTGGCTAACACCCACTACGGGGGCTCAGAACTGGACAGGGCTCGACAGGAACAGCCGGGCGTGGGGCAGGCCTCTGTCTCAGTCGCTTGGGCTTGGCACCAACATCATTTGGGGATGGCCGATGGCCAGAGCGCTAGGCAACCCCTGAGCAACCAGGAATCGATTTCCTTCTGGAATGAGCTAGGCTCCCCCTTTGCCATGCAGAGTTGGGCAGGAAAAGTCGGCCAACACGAGAATGCAGTGGCCAGAGGCGATTGTTGATGCCTGGGACGCACGAGGCCCCACACTTTTGCCAGCTGGCGTTCAGCCGTGGGGCACACGCAGGCCTGGCCACGGGCAGAGACGTGGCCCAGGCTGTGTTTCCTGCGTTTACGGGAGTTTGGGGCCCTTCCACCTCCCAGGGGAGAGCTCGGGCCCTCAGAGGTGCCCGCCTGCCGACCCCCTTCCCAGACCCGAGACACCAGACCTCCGACAGGCCCGTCCTCCTGCCGGCCAGGCGCTACTCACATGACGACCAGGGCGGCGTCTCGGGAGTAATCCAGCAGGATCTCGTTGAGCCTCACCTGCCGCAGGGACTGGGGGGGAAAGGCAGGTGGTCACTTCCCAAGTCCTCCAGAGCCCTCGCCAACTCGCCAAGTCCTCGGGCCTCTTTTAATGTTTCCAACTGGATACATGAATTATTCTCCCGGAATTATTATGGACTCTCCCACCTCCAGGAAGGAAGGAGACTCCGTAGTGATCAAGCACCAAGTTCACTTCCGTCAGGAACTCCCCGGCGGACCTGCCTGCCTTCGTGACTTACCAGCGGGGTAGAGGGAAGGGAGAACACTTCCTTGGGTTCAGATCGGCCCTGGTATTTCCTAGCAGCGAGAACCTGAGCAAGTCACTGTCTTATCCGTGAAGTGGGTGTGATGACACCCCCGGGGGCTTGGGGAGGATCCACCGAGATGACCCGTGCAAAAGCGCCAGGCAGAGGGCCCGGCACGAGGCAAGACAAGCGAACTCAGAGCAGGGACAGAGGCTCCGTGTCCTCTGCAACAGAGCATGGGGGCCTCCGGGGACACCAGGCTTTACTCAGCGTTTTCCAAAGGGCTTTTCGGGGCAGGGTCTCAGGCCGACAGATCAGAGAATTCCCCAAAGCTTGTGTGGGGCTGGGTCGGGGGTCTCTCTCCAAATTGTTTATAAATGGTCGACACTCAGGTCTGACAGTGAATGCACATCCCATTCTAGAGACCGGGAAACTGAGGGGGAGGGGAGTTAACCTAGACCAGGGATTCTCAGCCTCGCACTGTTGGCATTTCGGACAGATGGTCCTTTGTCATGGGGAGTGTCTCGTGCATGGTAGGACGTTCTGCAGCATCCCAGGCTACATGACAGGAGCACCTCCCACACCTGGCTGTGACAACGAAAAATGTCTCCGGAGGTTGCCAAGTGTCCCCTGGGGCAACACCACCGTGTGGAGAACCACCGACGCTGGGAGGAGACCTGGCGCCTGTCCCTGTCCCCTGCCCTCCTGGTGCTTGCCCCCTTGACGGGCCGCACAGCCCTGTTAAGCCGTGCTCACACGTCGCCCCACGTGCACGCACACGCACGCCCTCTCTCAGCCCCGAGAGCCCTGACGGGGCTGCCTAGGAAGGGGCGGCGTGGCTCTGGGCTGTGTCTGGGCCACAGGACGAACTACACTTCCACTCTCACCACGCATCTCCCAAGTCCTGCCACCGGGCACACAGGAATGGGTGGCAGAGGGGAAGGACTGCTGGGGGCGCTCAAGGTGGCAGGAGGACCAGCCGTCACTCCAGCATGGCGTTGAGTTCCACAGCCTTTTACCCTCCAGCCTGAGTGTCTGCGGCTTGAGGAGAGCTGGGGGGCGGGGCTGAGGGTCAAGGGGACACATGGGACACGCAGCCCGGCCCCAGTGGGCCCCTTGACCCCCACCCCCTCCTGCGGGGCCCAACCCACCCCTGCACCTTGACTCTGTTCTTGTTGATCTCCTCATCTGAGATCTTCCAGGGGCAGTCGCGCCTCATCTCTGCGACAGTGGCCTCGTCCTTGAAGCCATCATTCAGGCGGAAGGGTGCGATCATGTCCTCAAACCGCTTGGTGCTGAGGATGGGAGGGCAGGGGAGGCCAGGTGAGACGCCCCCACCCCCACCTCCTGGGAACAGGTCCTGGCGGGGCTGGAGGCTGGGGCCACAGGACACTGGGCGCTGCCATGGACATCCAAGTGGCTTTGACCCGCCCTCTGCCCGCCCGACCGTTCAGCAGGTGTTCCCTGGGCACGGTTCTGTGCCAGGCTCTGGGTTACACAACAGGGAACAAATCAGACTGTGCCCCCTCCACCACTGTCCCCACGGAGCTCATGGTCTGCTGGGCTATGAGCCTACAGGCAAATAAATAGGAAGAGAACATTTTGTGAAGCTACAAACAGAGAATAACAAGGGTGGGGAGGGCCTGTCTGGGACCTGAAGGCCGTCTGTCCTGCCAAGGCTGGCTGTGCACAGGGCAGGGGTGCTGGAGCATGGAGGAGGAATGTGCAAAGGCCCTGGGGCAGAGGTGGGTCTTGCCTGGGTGAGGGGCAGCGAAGGAGCCCGTGTGGCTGAGCAGGGTGAGCTCCAGGGAGAGAGGGAGGAGGTGAGGACAGACAGGCAGGGAGGACCAGTCGGACAGGGCTTTGTCGTCTGCCCCGAGTGAGACAGGAAGCTGCTGTGGGGTTCTGTGCAATCTGACTTGTGTCATTATACATAGAGTCAGGGCCGGTCAGCATTCAGCTGACACCATCTGAAGCCACATGGATGGATGAGCTCGCCTGGGACAGAGTAAAGGGAGAGGAGAGAAGTGGGTCCCGGGCCACACCCCAAGGGCGCCGACAGTGCAAGTCAGGTAAACGGGCAGAGCCAGCATGGGACCGCCCAGCAGAAGGGCCACTGAGGTGGGAGGATCCCTGCATCGAGCACAGCTGAGAGGTGGGGACAGGCGAGGACAGGGCCCTGTGGATCAGGTGACATGGAAGTCACTGATGACGCTGGCCACAGTGGTCTCAGGCAGAGGGGCAGCAGGGCTGTGAGGGAGACGGGCATGAGCTGGAGGAGGATGAGTGGACGAAGGGGTGACAAGGAGCACAAAGGTCTCTGGGGTTTGGCTGTGCAAGCGAGGAGAGAAGCGGGTCAGGAGCTGGAGGCAGAGGAAGGCTCAATGGAGGGGATTTTAAAGAGAAGAGGTGCTAGAGGGGGTCTGTATGTTACTCCCGCTGTCCCCTCCGCCTGGAAGTTCTTCCCCCAGCTCTGTCTGTTCGTCACAGCCTTCCTCAAAGCTTTGCTCCGCCACCAACCCCGATGGCCCTATTCTCTTTGGCCTCCTGGTCTGTCCTGCAGCATTCTGACCACCCTTGGCTTCCTCCAGCCCGCCCTTACGCGGGGAGGGCAGGGCTGCAAATTTCTCATCTCTGCCCTGCAGTGCCGAGCACAGCCCCCGCAAGTGGCAGGCAGTGTATCCATCACTATTAAATAGTTCTTTCTCCTCATCTTGATTTCCTTCCTGTGCAGCTCGCAGCTGGGTGAGATAAGGGAGGCGTTAGGGCTAGGAGGTCAGGAGGAAACTTAATTTATTGAGAAGAGAGAGTCCTGGAAAACCTCGTGCAGACTGATTGACATAGTGCGAATCCTGTTTGTAAATGCATTTTAAGAATATGAAGCTGTATCATTTAGAAAGTGAATAATCCCTTCTGACCCCATGATTGGTCCTTGCTACAACTTGGCACAAGGGTTTGCTTAAATTCTGTGCACTAGCCATTGCATGGAGGGAGAAAGGAAGTTATTGCCCAAATCACTCAACATTTTTTTCTTCTTTTTTTCCTTTAAAAAAAATTATTTTAGAGATGGGGTCTGGCTATGTTGCCCAGTTTAGTCTTGAACTCCCAGCCTCAAGTGATCCTCCCACCTCAGCCTCCCAAAGTGCTGGGATTACAGATGTGAGCCACCATGCGTGGCCCCCACTCATCATTTCCCCCACTCCCAGCACTGACATGTTAACATAACAGCAGGGGCAGCCCCTGCCTTGCCCAATGAGTGGGCAAGTGAGCTCACCCTGCTCAGCCACACGGGCTCCTTCGCTGCCCCTCACCCAGGCAAGACCCACCTCTGCCCCAGGGCCTTTGCACATTCCTCCTCCATGCTCCAGCACCCCTGCCCTGTGCACAGCCAGCCTTGGCAGGACAGACGGCCTTCAGGTCCCAGACAGGCCCTCCCCACCCTTGTTATTCTCTGTTTGTAGCTTCACAAAATGTTCTCTTCCTATTTATTTGCCTCATCCCCAGGGAAGGGACGTGCCCTGCCACAGCCCCTGTAGAAGCTGTGCTCTCTGACCCTGCGTTCTGGGCACATGACTCTGTCACCTCTGGCTGCGGTCAACAGGACCAAAGGTAGCCAAGAACTAGGCTGCACAGTAACCTCCGCCTTGGCCTGGCAGGAAGGTGCGAGCCTGGCCAGGTGCAGTCCCTTTATAGGAACTGAAATTAGGCAACGCCTGGAGAGGAAGGTGGTTTGCAGTGGAGCTGGCAGGTGGGGGGAAGGCCAGGATGCAAGGAGACCTCAGAAGCCACGAGGAAGCAGAGGCCACAAATGCAGTGTTTACTGAGCACGGACTCCGGGATGGGCACCATGTTAAGCACTTTACCTGGATGGGCCTCAGACAGGGGTTCCCAAAGTGGGGTGCCTGGGCCAGCAGCATGGCAGCACCTGAGAGCTTGTTAGACATGCAGGTTCCCAGGCCCCACCCCAGACTCACTGAATCAGAATCTTCGGGGTGAGACCCAGAAAGCTGTGTCTTCACAAGCCCTCCAGGGGCTCCTGACACACGCCAAGGTTTGAGAATCACTGAACCAGCGTCACCTTCGTGGGTAAAATCAGTCTTTCATGCGTACATACAAGTGGTCTGAGCTCGTGAGTGCAAAGCCAGAGGCTCCCTGGACCCCCAGGCTGGGGGTAGCGGGGTCTCTTGTGATGAAATGTTGGCTCCAGTGGCAGAACAGCCACACCTGCACTAGAAAGAGCTTTAAAAACCATTTGATGGAAGAAAGGCGTGAATGTGAACACTCATCAGCCTCCAAGGCCGGGCAGATTTCTGGCAAAGCCCAGAGCTCTGATATGCAAAAGATCAACGGGTGGGGGGGAGAAACACAAATGCAAAAATAAATGGCTGGGGCCAGGCTCGGAGGCTCACGCCTATAATCCTAGCACTCCCGAGGTGGGAGGATCGCTTGAGGTCAGGAGTTTGAGACCAGTCTGAGCAAGAG
>VBSM01000949.1:782361-857672 GCA_008086735.1 Cheirogaleus medius | reverse complement strand
CATGACTCTTCCTCTTTGTTTCCGTGAGCCCCGCCTAGGTGGGGCTGGGGGACAGCCCCTGCTCTGGGCTCACGAGGGAGAAAGGGGGACTCGGGCAGAGGGGCCTGCAGGGGACACCGCTGGCGCTTCTGCCCGGAACCCCCGACACAAAGAACTCACTGCTCGGCCCGCGGCTTCTGGTTGATGTCGGGCAGGATATGGACTTCGTGGAATCCCAGTCGGAACTTGCTCAGCAGGGAAATGATCCTGGAGGACAGACGGAGCTTTTGTAAAATGTAAATATTCACTCGTTTTTCTTGAGTGCCTGCTGAATACACAGCAGTGAGCAAAACAGGTCATACTCTGCCCTCGTGGGGTTGCCATTCAACATGGGGGTGGGGCAGACAATGCACAAATACTGATTCATCGATGATGACAAGTGACGTGGAAAAATAACGGACCGGAATCTCCCACGTATCTGGCGACCATTTCTGTACCACTGCATCTCGGATCTTAACGTGTCTACGCATCTGCTGGGATCTAGTCACTGTGCAGATTCTAACTCAGCTGGGGCCTGCGAGTGTGCATTGCTAACAGACTCCCAGGGGATGCGATGCTACTGGTCACAGACCGCACTTTGAGGAGCAAAGGTCTCAGGGACAGGAAAGTTGAGTAAAGGAACTTATAGAGTGCCCGAGAAACAAAGGTAACACACAAGAACTCAGTGCAGAACGGGGCGTAGCAAGCCAGATGGCAATGACTTTGGGCCTAACAGGGAAGGAAGAGCCAGCGGTCGTGTGTAACAGGGAAGACTTTGCAGAGGGGGTGGCGATCCGGCTGGTGGTGCATGGTGGATGAGACTGTTATAGGACAAATGAGGTGGGGCAGGGGGGTGTCGATACTGGAATCACCCAAGGAGCCTTCAAAACAATACCCCACCTGGGCCCCAGCCCACCCACTGAGTCGGAATCCCTGGGCAAGACATGGATTGGTAACGCCCAGGTGATTCGATGTGCCCGTCTGAGTAAGGGTCACTGGACTGGTTGGTGGGGAGGAGTCTAAATGAGTGATGGCACGGGGGACACAGGGGTAGAGCAGGGACAGTGGGGAGCTGGCTGGGGTGGCACAGAGGGGTGTGCTGGGGGAGAGGAAGGAGGGGAAGTCAAACCTGAGTGACCAGGCTGGGGCAGTCAAGCCACTGCTGGTTCCCAACCTTGGGGGTAAACTGAGGCAGGGGTTGGTGGCCCGGGCAGTACCTAGGCAGGAGGCAGTGCAGACCTGGCCCCGGGGTCGTGGGGCCAGCAGAGGAGGCAGGTGGGAGGCAGAGTTGTCATAACCTTGGGCCCCAGGGACATGCCGTCACCCCGTGGTGCCACAGCCTTGAGCTAAACTAAACCTACTGACCTCAGCTTCCATTCAGGGCTAGAACAGGGGGCTGAGATTGCGAAGCTGCCTTTCTGATTTATTAACTTTTTGGAGATCACGGAGAAGCCAGATCCCCAAGCAACGCTTTCATTGGCATTGCTGAGAAGGGGCCTTTCGGGAGAGAAGTTCTCAACAGGGGTGAAGACATGGGATTGCCGGGCGCCCTTAACTCACACAGGGTTTCCTAGAGAATGGGGTTGTGGG
Source organism: Cheirogaleus medius (assembly GCA_008086735.1). Lineage (NCBI taxonomy): Eukaryota > Metazoa > Chordata > Mammalia > Primates > Cheirogaleidae > Cheirogaleus > Cheirogaleus medius. The sequence goes on along the minus strand of VBSM01000949.1, from coordinate 856,064 downwards.
GACGTAACCCTGGCATAGGAATACGGTGACGTAGGCCATGGGGTCCCCTCCTATCCTGACCCTGGGGCATCACAGCCAGGATTGTCGCAAAAGAGACCAAGCACAGGTTCTTCTGCTAATTTATTGTATGACTTTGGGCAAACCACCTGCCTATCTGCGCCCTCCAGCCTTCAGCCTTTGATCTCACTTGACCTTGCTCCAAAGCAGCGGCTGTCCAAGTCCACCTGCCGACTCCTGTCACCTCCATACCTGTGCGCCACCGGCCTTCCTATTTGCTTCCTTTTCTGTTTGAATCAACTCACATTCTGATTTATTTACATTTCAAAAGGAAATTTTATATCATATTTTAAAAAAGAAAACCAGCATCTCTTGCCAGAATGAGGTGACCAATGAAGCCCGTGTAAATAAACCAGTGTCACCAAATTCTGGCCAGATGCTGTTGCCTGCCAAGCCTGGGAGCCTGGGCCTGCTCCTCTCGCTTAGAGAGATTGGCTGGGCGCGGTGGCTCACGCCTATAATCCTAGCACTCTGGCAGGCCGAGGCAGGAGGATTGCTTGAGGTCAGGAGTTTGAGACCAGCTTGAGCAAGAGTGAGACCCTGTCTCTACTAAAAATAGAAAAAATTAGCCAGGCATGGTGACCTGCACCTGTAGTCCCAGCTTCTCGGGAGGCTGAGGCAGGAGGATCGCTTGAGCCCAGGAGTTTGAGGTTGCTGTGAGCTATGATGATGCCACTGCACTCTAGCCTGGGCAACAGAGTGAGACTCTGTCTCAAAAAAAAAAATTTCAAAAAAAGGCAACTAGACAGGGAGATTTGCACGGGTTACTGAGCAGAAAGACAGGCCAACTCTGCACCGAGGCCTTCTGCAGAATCAGCCCCAGAATTGGAGGAGGATTAGAAGTCATTTTTCATCAAAAGATTCAGTGGTATTTGCTGCCCCATCTCCTGGCCATTAAAGTCACCTTTTGTCTCACCAGAGCCTGCATCCCATGCTTTGGGGACATTGTCCTAAAGGCTTCAGACCCCCATGTCATTTCTTAGCAGGAGGGGCCTTCCCCATTTCTCAGTTCACACAGGTTTCTCCTTGGGGAGATTTGTGGCTTTAGAACTTAACACGCTTCCCTGTCACAACAAAGACTAGGGCACCTGTGTCCTGTTGAGGGGGGGCAGGAAAACAGAACAGGTTCTGGAATGGGGAGAAACGTGCTCCCGCCCAGAGCCCCACTCACCACTGCTGCGGCCTGGCTGGGGGATGACCCCAGGGCCACCTGGGGATGGGCAGGGGAGGGGCAGCCTTGGGTGGAGCTGGGACGACCCTGGCCCTGTGCCGTCCCCCCACTTACGCCTTCCTCTCCTCGTCCATCCTGTTGATCTGGCCCCCGACGAACACGCGCATCTTGCATTTGCTCCACCGCTTCTTGCGGCCCAGGAGGTAGGGGATGAGGAGGGTGAGGCCTGGCAGGGAGGGGCCCAGGGGTCAAGACAGAAACTCTCGGGACAGAGCAGGATGCGGGTTTCCGCCCGCTCTGCCGATAGCAAGCCCCTTCCTGTCTCTGCACCTCAGTTTACCCATCCATATGACAAACACGCCTAACCAGACCCACGTTGCGCGTGGTGCTCCGTGGGGCCGGGTTTGCTGGGCTCGGGCCATGTCTTTAAATAAACAAACTGGCATCGAACAACTGGGGGGTCGCACATGAAAATCTAGATCACCGGCATTTCTCAAAGACTGAGAATTGGACCAGTGGGTGGGAGCCCTCATCCCTCTTCTGTCATCCCTCCACACAAGGCCTGTGTCATGTGTCAAGTGTCACTGCATAGTCCTCTGTGCCTCAGTTTCCTTATTTACAAAGGGAGTGAGTCACAATAGTGGGGGTGGCACTAGGTGAACCCACGCAGGGCACTCAGTGTCCGGCATGTCGCGTGCTCAGCCGTATTAGCTGCCATGGATAGGACACGTTCTATCGGAGCAGAGACATTTTCTGTTCATCTACGACTGTATCAAAGGTAGGAACAATAAAGTGAGAGTCATGTTTTAAAAAAAATGCTTCCTGCAGCCTTCCTGTGCCCCAGCCCATCTCCCCCTTTATTTCATGTGCCCATGACCACCTCAGAGCTGTCCCGTCGGAAGGTTCCATCTCATGCCAACCTCAGCTCCTCCCTTAAAATTCCCCATTTTATCACTAAAAAATGGGAGGCCGGGAGAGAGACTCCGCCAGGCTCGCCCGTGCTCACTGGTGGACCCAGGGGTCTCTGTCCCCTTTGCTGGGCTCTGGGTCCCCCCGGAGGCCTGGACGAGAGCAGGCAGGAAGGGCAGGCCACGTAAGCGGAGGATGGAGGGACGACCCCTGGGCAGAGCTGTGGCCGGCTGGGCACTGACCTCCGTCGTCGAAGAGCCAGTAGATGTCGACGGTCTTCTTGCCCTGCTCGGCCTGGAAGACGGTGCTGGCCTGCTCCTCCCGCACCAGGGCCTCGGGGGCCGCTGCAGGGGGGAGGGGCAGGTCACGGCAGAGCCAGCTGCCCGTGAGGTGGCCTCACCATCCATCCCCTGAGCCAGAAGCACCCTGCTGCGGGCTTGCTCCCAGGCAGGCCTGGCCGGAGCACCGCTAATGCCTTTCCTGACACTTGGGCTCTCGGGCAGGGGGACCCGGAGCTGGGCCCGGCCACGCAGTGCTGGGACGTGCACCTGCCTTGCTCCCAGCTCCTCGTCCCGGGATTCTGGTGGGCACTGGGCGTGGGGGGAGTCCCAGAGCCCTTGAGGCAGGCCGTCAATAGGGGGGCACGTTCTCTATTCTCTTTGTCACTCCCTGCGCCCTCCCAGATACCCACAGGATGCCCCCAAGCTGGCACCGCAGGTCCCCTGCCCCCCAGGGCACCAGCTGGAGAGGAGGAAGCAGAAGCCCATTCCAGCGCTCCCCACTCGGAACACTCGAGTATGGCCAGAGGGGCCTCGGAGGGGCGGAACACAGGCCCCAGAGCCCTCGGGTGGGTCCCCCTGACGCCCTGATGCTGAATTCCCCCCAGGCTCAGCAATCTTTGACACAGGCCGAGCCTCTGTAGTTACCCAACCCCAGCCACTCGGGTGCCATTGTCGCATAGACAAACTGGCTGCGTGATCCACCCAGGATCACGTTCCTAGGTGGCCAGCCACCAGCTGCCCCACGGGAAGACAGTGCCCTGGGCCTCTGAGTGGGGGACAGACATGCACCCGAGACAGACGGCCTGGCTCCGCTGGCACTGGCTTCCTTGCCGTCCTCCGCTGGGTCAAACACGGGGTTAACTGCAAAAGAGGGGGCAGCTTTGTTCACAGGCCTCCCGCTGACCTGCGACTGCCCGGGCTCAGCTTGTCCAGTCCCGCCCGGCTGCCTCCCACGCCCCGCAGCAGGCTGAGCTCGTTCCCCACCAGGGCCCTGGCGGAGACTTTGCTCTGGTCCCTGCTGTACCCGCAGAGCTCAGAGAGCATCAGTCATGCGCGCAGTAAATATTTACTACTCTGTGAATAGTGGTTTCGTAAATATTTACTGTTGGGCTGTGTCCGGCATGGCCCAGCACAGAGCAGACCTGGCCCTGCCTGCGAGACACGGAGAGTCCAGCCCCCCAGGCTCCCTACTTTTTGTCATCTGTGCTATTTCTTTCACACCCCTAAAGATCCCCAATTCAGAGTCTGTGTCGACATACATGACTTTAAGATGTAAACACAGCCCCACGCGGTGCCCAGAGACAGCCATCCCGACCGAACGTCCCGTTTCTGCGGCCTCTTTGTATTTTCACGCTCGGCGTCTTTATGTGAGCATCTCCTCTCCCCTCTCCCTGTTTCCTCTCTGTCAGATCCTTTTCATCCCCTGACTGTGATTCCAGGAGCTCTGAGTTCTAGTCCTGGCTCTGCTCCCAGCTGCGAGCTTGACCTTGAACTACTATAGTCACTTCCCCTGGGCCCTGGTTTCTCCATCTGGAAACCCGATGGGCTCTAAGGGGCCATCGAGACTTTCTGTAAATCTGTGACCTTTTATTCCTTACTAATTTTCCCCTCGCTTCCTGCCATGCTTTTAAAAAGTTGGGTTCTAGAACCTTCTGGGGTCCCGTTCTGGTTTTCGGCAGGTGCTGAGCAGGCAGGCGCGTACTCACTGTGCGCCTGCATCACCTCCGAGACGTTGAGCCCGTCGCGCATCCTCATGACACACATGCCGTAGTTGAAGTCAAAGGCGTCACTGCAAAGAGAGGACGTGGGTCCGGCTTCTCCCGTGACCTGGCTCCCAGGAGACCCGATGTCTAGAGTTAGCCCTGCCTCCTACCAGGCTGTCTTCTCTGGGCCTCAGTTTCCCTGTTTTATAATGTGCAGGCAGAACTGGAGTGCCACCCCCCAGGACTCCTCCAGCTCTGCAGTCTGCGGATCCTGTGGACCCGGTACTCAGGGGAAACCAAGTCAGGCCCTGTTCTCCCAATATATTTGGCTAATCCTCACAACTCTGCCCGAAGAGGTGGGGATAGTAATTATTATCTCCATTTTACAGAAGCAAAAACTGAGTTTTGGGGAGTAACTTGCCTGTGACCACACAACTAAGGAAGTGACCGGCTGGGATTAGAATGACATAGCTGAGTCTGTAAACCAAAGGACAGACACGCGCACAGCCACGGCCTCCCTCATGCAGCAGGTCCTCTCTATGGCATGTCTAGAAGATTCCTGCCCCCAAAATGTATTTCCTGCCTGACTGACACAGCGCCCAAGAGCCCACTGTAAGGGTATGAGCCAACGGCCCTCCCTGGACTCCTGTAATCACACATTTCTGGGACGGGGACGCTGCAGGCCTGCGCACTGCAAAGTCTTGGAATGTCGGAGCTGGAGGGAGCCTAGAGACGAGGCATCGCAACACCTCCTGTTGTTGTGGTGTTGGAGGCAGCCGAGACGGCTGCTCTGAGTACTGCAGCTGGGTGGCAGCAGGCCTGGCAGCAGGCCCCAGGGCCCCAACCCTCAGCCTGGAGTTCTTTAGTGACGCTGCACACTGCCTCCCCGTGCAACTTCGGTGCAGGAAAGCTGCCCAGGCAGGCCTCCCGGGACCTTGCGCAGCGCGAGCTGAAGGAGACACAGCCTAGACTCAACCCTGAAAGCCCCAGGGAGTTCAGTCCTCTGTGGCTCTTGCGCCGGGGCCCTCCGAAGCCCACGGCGGGGCATAAGTTTTCACCTAAAACCCACCTTTTCAGCTACTCTGAAAAATTAAAATACGTGGCAACAGCGGGCCTACACTTCCGCATGGGCACGGTTGGCTGGAGCCAGGTAGCTGCTGCTCTTCCCAGGTTACCGCAGTCCCCACCGCTCCTTATTGCCTCGCACCTGACCCACCTCATCCTCTGTTACCTGCCCGATCCTGCCGACGTTGGAGTCCGTGACCCACAGGTCAGGGTGGGGCAGCCTCAGCCTGTTTCTCCCCCAGCTTTGAACAAGTGGACTCAGCTTCTTTTAGGCACCTACTGTATCCCTTCCCCCGCCCAAGGCCCAGGAAACCCTGGTGGCCCAAATCCACAGCTCCCGCCCTCGGCCCCGCGCCGCACTCACTGGAGGATGCCGATGTAGTCCTCCACCGTGGCTGGGTGAGCCGACTGCCAGTCCTTCTTGAACCCGACCACCAGGATGTTGGGCTTCATTCTCCCGAGTCCTGCGGCCTGCCGGGGGTGGGGCGAGGTGAGGGGACAGGCAGGGGGCAATGCCACCGTCAGGCCTCACGCCTCGGGGGGCTCTGTTCTGTGACTCAGGGAGCTTCTCTCAGCCCCAGCCACCCTCCCCCCATGCTGCAGGGGCTCAGGAGATACAGCCCCTGGTCACATCCAGGTCTGTGTGCCTGGACACAGCCGCGAGAAAGGTGAAGCCACAGTTGTGCCCCGTGGCTTCTCCAAGCCTGGGCCAGGGACCAGACTGTCCTCTGGGTTCTGGGTTCTCCCAGCTCCTGCTAAGAGACTTGAGTTTGGATGTCAAGCTTAGGGCATTCCTGAGTCATCTAATATAGAGATCTTTTATATTTCTCTCTTTTTTATGTTAAAATTTAAAAAAAAAATGGGGGGGTAAAATTCACATAACAAAATTAATCATTTTAAAGTGCACAATTCAGTGGTGTTTAGTACATTCACCATCTTTAGTATGTTCACAACACCTTCGCCTCTGTCTACTTCCAAATATTTTCATAACCCCAAAAAGAGATCCCATATAGTTTTTTCTAATTTTGAGAAATATTTAAAACTATTGAAAAGGATTCTCATATGTTGACTCAGTATGAACAACTGTTATTATTTTATCCACGCATCTCATTTAACACATAGGAAAACTGAGTAGTCAAATGAATTGTCCGGTGGAACATTCTAGATCTTGATCCAAGTGGTGGCCACACACCACTGGGTGGTGTCTGTGTACATAAACATTTGTCAAACTATACTTTTAATGTGTTTTACTTTACTGTATGCAAATTATATCTTTAAAAAATAAAAATAAGGCCACGCGCGGTGGCTCACGCTTGTAATCCTAGCACTCTGGGAGGCCGAGGGAGGTGGATTGCTCAAGGTCAGGAGTTTGAAACCAGCCTGAGCAAGAGAGAGACCACTGGAGCCCAGGAGTTTGAGGTTGCTGGGAGCTAGGCTGATGCCATAGCACTCTAGCCCAGGCACCAGAGTGAGACTCTGTCTCAAAAAACAAACAAACAAATAAATAAATAAAAACAAGAACAAGAACTGGCCGAGGTCACACGGCCCTCCAAGAAAGTGCCCCGAATTGGCACATCTGGGTCACGGGCAAGATGGGATTCCTGTCGCAACAAAAGGGGCTTCAACTCAACCCCCTGGACTTTCTGCCTCCCAAGTTGTCACGGCAAGTAGTAAGTCCTGTCGGGAGGCCCCCAAACCCTCGGCACCTGCATGAGGATCTGGACGCCGCTGCGGAGGTCCTCCGCAATGACGTCCGAGTAGAAGGCCTTGATCTTCCTCTTGTTCAGCCACTTGGTGTGCCCATTGGCGATGAGCCGGAGCTCAGGCATCCTCTGCTTGCGGGGTCCCTGTGGGTGGCAGGGCAGGTGACATTAGGGGCTGCCTTCACCCTCCGGCCCAGATTCAGCCCCTCTCATGCCCTGGGGCTGTCCCATGGGCCCAGAAGCACCTAGAGGTTTTCCTTTGCAGAGTTGAGGGAGGGAGAGAGGAGGCGGGAGGGAAGGGGGAGGAAGGGAGAAGAGGGATGGCCAAGAGGCAGGGTGGTGGGGAGAGGGGAAGAGAAGTAGAGGGAGCTGGGTCCATAGGGGGGCCTGGCTGGGCTCTGCCTGCTCCATGTCCCCAGAGAGTGGACATGGCATCAGGCGGCCCCCCCCGGCGTACCACCCTCCCCCGCCACCAGGGGGCACTCACGATGAGCACGTGGCCGCAGATCATGAGGCTGAGGTTCCGGGTGAAGGTGCCCACAAAGTCCACCAGGGCCGGGCGGAAGTTGGGGGGCCCCGTGAGCACCAGGCACTGGGGGCTGAGGGGAGAAGGAAAGGGCGTGAGCCATCAGAGGAGAGTCCACAGGGGTCTGGACGCTGAAGGCACCTCCCAGCTCCTTTGGTAGCTCCCACACTGGGTCTCCCTTGTCCTTCCTGCTCAAGTCACCAAACACGCCACCTGGTGCTCCTCCCTGCCTTGCCCAGCCCAGCATGGTGGTGAGAAGAATAAAGACTGGCAGTAAGGAAGCCTGCCACTTATAAGGTCACCATATTACCCGGGCAAGTGACTCAGCCTGTGTGTGGAGAGGCAGCACTGGCTTGTGGTCAAAGGCCACTACCAAAGTCAATCAGAGCCAGATTTAACTGGCAGTTCGCCAGCTGTGTGACCTGGGGCCAGTTACTTAACCTCTCTGTGCCTTGTCTGGGACTGGGGTTAGCAATTTCCTGGACCTTAGAGGGCTCTGAGGCTGTGTGAGGCATGTTGCAAGCAGCTGGATCACAGTCAATGCGACAGATATTTCCCGATTATCCTCGTCACATCTGGTGGGGAGGGGATCACAGGTGCGTAATTCTCGCCAAAGGGGGAGTCAGCTCTGAAGAGCACCCAGGGGAGGTTTGTCACCATCGGCCTCAAGGGATTGTCATGATGGGAATTACGACAGCACATTGCCCTGACAACACAGCGTGTTGCACTGTGGAAACTGAGGCACAGAGAGCTCCCTTGACTTGCTTGGTTCCTCCTGATGGCTAGCTGGTTCTCCTCCACCTCGGTTTCCCCCCTGAGTGGGGGCTGCGCCCAGCCTGGATCTGCCTGGGGCAGGGGGCAGGTGTCGGCTCAGAGACCTCCGGGCAGGGCCATCCCAGGTGGTGGCCCCGAAGCTCTGCTCACCGGTAGTTCTTGATGTGGTCCTCCACCTCGTTGAGGCCCACCGTGTGGCTGAGGGCCAGGTTGTAGGAGCCGGCCTGCACCGAGGAGCCCCAGTTTACCTCTGGAGGGGTAAGAGCGAGATCAGACATCCCCAGAGGAGCCTGGACACACAGAGGGACGGAGCGGGGAGGGGAGGCTGGCCTTCTTCGGGCGCTGGGCACCTGCGGGATCAGGGCTGCCGGGGGTGGACAGCCCGCGCTCTGGTCCTAACGCTTGCAGGGCTGGAGGCCCACGCACGTACCGATGGCTGCATATTTAGAAGTTACACGTCAAGACATTGAGCTCTGCAAAATCTCCTCCTTGCCACAGACCTTCACGCTGGCCTGGAAGCCCAGGTTCCGATCTAGAATGCCAGGCTTTCTCGGAGTCCTGCTTCTCGCTGTCCTGCCGGGACCCCTGGCTGCGTGCATGCAGACACCCCCGCCCAGTGTCCAAGCTTTGGTCCCCTGCCCTGCGACAGCCACCCCAGGCCTAGGCGAGCACACCAGAGGGGGCCTGGGCAGAGGAGCCGGCCCTGGAAGCCGACTCGGCGTCCTTCGAGCAGGGAATTCCCAGGTCCTGGCGCCCGGGGGTGTCTAGAAGTTGGGGCGTGGGCTCTGAGGGGGCGCATCCCTGCGGGAGGCCGGCCGAGCCCGCAGCCGAGACGCACCTGGCTTCTTGTAGATCACGTAGAGCAGGAGGAAGAGCACCACGCCGATGGCGATGAGGGCCGCCCACCAGGTGAGGAGGAACATGATGACCACGGAGATGACCGCCCCGAACAGCGCCGCCCACTTGCTGTAGTAGCGGAACGACGGTCTCCACCCTGGGCCGGGGACACGGGTCAGTGGGCACGGCCGGCACTCGGGAACCTCCTCCCGGGCTAGAGCTGCCGGCAGGGCTGGGCAGCAATGGGCACCAAGGGGTCCCTCCCGGGCACCCTGTCCCCCGGGGCTGGGCCTGGAGGCTCCGGAGAGGACCACGGGCCCAACTCTGCTGGCGCGTCACTGTGTCAACAAGAGGATATGTCCAGCTCTGGCCAAATATGGCCACAGGACGTCCCACGTCAGCAACAGTGCTGGGGCAGGATGGAGGGGAAGGACGATGTGACTGCCTAGCTCCCCGCCAGCAGGACAGGCCGGGGCTGCCACTGCCACCAGCGACAGGGCACCATGCACACCGAGGTCTACGGGAAAGGTGGCCTGGTAATGGACACTGGCAATCTGGGGCTAGTTAAAAAAAGCCTTTTCCTGTGAGACTCTTTTTTTTTGTTTTTTTAGAGACAGAGTCTCACCCTGTCACCCAGGCTGGAGTGCAGTGGCATCATAGCTCACTGCAGCCTAGAGCTCCTGGGCTCCAGCGATCCTCCTGCCTCAGCCTCCTGAGTCACTGGGACTACAGATGCCCGCCACCATGCCCGGCGTCCTCAAGACCCTTTGCTGCCATCTGCCAGGAGTTTGCACCGGGAGTCTCTGATATCCGTGGTGTGAGTGGCGTGAGCACTCCCTAGGGCTGTGCAGTGCGCACCCTGCAACACGGGACGTGGCAGCCCCGGCTGCGACCTTGGGTGATTCTCTTCCCTCTCTTTTTTTTTTTTCTTTTTTTTTTTTTTAGAGACGGGGTCTCGCTCTTGGTCAGGCTGGTTTTGAACTCCTGACCTTGAGCTATCCACCCGCCTCGGCCTCCCAGAGTGCTAGGATTACAGGCGTGAGCCACCGCGCCCGGCGATTCTCTTCCCTCTCTGAGGAATGAGGCTCCTAACTTCGGTAAAATTGGTGACAGAAGGGACTAGAAAAACCTCCACAGGCTGTAGACAGCATACGAACCCATGGCAAGTACACACTGTTTGAAAAGGGCAGCTGCTATTGTCGTTATATGAATGTTCCCTTTAATCGGTTTCAGTTCGGGAGGAGACTTTGAGCCGCCCACCCCCACCGTGCCTTCCGCCCCCACCCCACCCCCGCGCCCCAGCCCCTGCGGGCCTCTCCCGCGGCGGGTGCGGGCTTGCTTACCCGGCGAGTTGGTGATGGAGGCGTGGAAGCAGCTGAAGTTGATGAGGGCATAGGAGCACAGGAAGAAGTTGGAAATGATGGGGGCGATGGTGTTGAGCTCGGCTTCAGGGACCCAGGGAGACAGAGGACAGCCTGTTGGGCGACTCTGCCAAGGAGCCACCGGGCACTCTCCCTCCCAGGGTGGGGGACCCCAGACAAGCCATCGAGGCTCAGTCAGCCTCAATTTTCTCATCTGTGAAATGGGTCCATCATTTTGTGACGCTCAAAGGGACGATGTCTTGTAAACCGTAAGCTGGCTTGTAAGAGGGCGGGGGGCAGCATGGGAGTCACCCCATCAGGCTATGGGATGACCAAGGGCAGTGGCTGTCACGCTTTTTTGATCACAAGTTATGGTAAGATATACAATATGCAACGTGAGCCAGGACACCAGAGACCGCATCACAGTTCTGCCCACAGTGGTGACCTGCCCGAGAACTGGCTGCTTCTCTTTCCCCGTCTCGCTGCCCCATTCCCTGCCACTGCCCCCGCACCCCCAGATAAAACCTGCCTGTGGGTCCTCGTCCCAGGGCCTGCTTCTGTGGGTCCCTAAACAAGACAAGCGCCTCTCATGGGCTGGGTCCTTCTGTCTGTGATTCCATTTAATAATCACCCTCAGAACCCCGCAGTCACGGGCCCCAGTCTGCCGTCAAGCCAGAACCACCCGGACAGAAGGACATCGAATCCTAGTCTGGGTGCCTGGCCGGGAGATGGGTTTCTGGGCCCAGGGACACTAGGCCTGACTGGGCTTTTCCATCCCGAGTGTGGCCCTACTGCCTCCTCGTTTGGTTCGGGATCCCGGAGTGCCTGGTGTCTAGAAAGCTTCACTTGGGTGACAGTGACTAGACTGTCAGGGCGAGTCGGACGGATTGGTGATGCTGCCCCAGCAGCGGGGATTCGGCAGTGGCAGGGAGGTGCCAGCAGCCTCCCCGACCCCACTCTTGCTAGGTAGCAGGGACCAGGCCAACATCATGTCACAGCGTGGCCACCGTCCTTGCTTGGCATGGCCACCTCTCTCCTAGCGAGTTCTGCCTCCTTGGCTAAGTTAATCAGGAAGTATTGGGTACATGCACACGTGTGTGTGCGCACATATGAATGTGTGGGTGTGGGTGTGTCCATGTGGGCGTGTGCAGGCACACACGGTCTCTTCCTGCCCATCTGTTATGCACTATGACTCCCATTATGCAGATGAGGAAACGGAGGCTCAGAGAGGTCAAGTAACTTGTCTGAGATCACACAGCTGGCACTCGGCAAAGCCAGGATAGAAAGTCAATCTAAGGAACTGACTAACTGGGCTCTGTCTCCTAAGGCATCTCCCACCTTGAAGACCAAGGGGTCTAGAAGCCCAAGGTTTGGGAAAATGGTTTGTCTAATTTATACACCTATGAGGATATTGACCCAGCCATTTGTATCAGCTCCCAAGGAGGGACAAGTCAGCTTGTCTTGGGCTCCAAAGGTGTCCCGGGGGCTCATTTAGACCTGGGGACGGGGGTGCCAGCTGCCAGGACACTGGGGTGCAGACCAAGGAGAGCAGGTAAGTCCCCTCTAACGAAGCAGAAGAGCCACTGCCTGGCGTGGCTTGGGAGCCACCCTGCCCGGAGGTGGGAAAGGGTCAATGGCTTCCCCACGTCTCTTCCCGGTGGGGCGTCACCCACGTGAGAGCTCCCCCTCCCCGAGAGCCCTCCAGCCGGCCGCCTGGCCTGGCTGAGCGCTGGGGCAGAGAGGTGAGTGGCAGGGAGGGAGCCCCTGGCCCACGACCCTCATGGCAGCCCCCAGCCCAGGCAGACTCTCACCAATGATGATGAAGGCCACAGCGATGGCGTAGGCCAGCAGGTAGCCGCGCACGGGCTCGCTGTTCTTGCCGTAGCCTTTGCCGAAGAAGCCGATCAGCGGGTACAGCTGGTCCAGGCACAGGCACTGTGGCAGCGGATGCCTCGCTCGTCCCCGGCCTGCGACCCGCCACCTCCCCTGCCCCGGGGCCTCAGCAGGGAGTCAGTCCCCCATCTGGGTCCTGATGTCTGTCTCTGTTGAATGGGGGTGAGGCCCCATCCCCCACCCCACGCCCCCCTCACCATGAACACAGTAAGGGGTCGACTGCCTGGGGTGAAACTTGGCCACTGCGCACAGGCGGCGCAGGTGAGACGTGGGGTGGGAGCTGCAGGTGTCCCTCACATCACACCACAGGGAGGGGCTGCTTCCTTCAGGAGTTTGCTCAGAATGCCCCTTTTCCCTTCCAGCTGGGGACTCTGGTCACGTGACACCTCCGGGTCTCTGTAGTGGTCACCCAGGGACCCCTCCAGCTGGGCACCCCCCAGGCCACCCACCCCCACCCCTCTGTGGCCTCACCTGGAAGACTTTGGCGGCAGAGACGAGGCAGGCCAGGGCGGAGGAGAGGGTGGCCCCAAAGATGCCGGCCGTGATCAGAGGCCCGAAGCCTGACACCATGCTCATGGTCTGCGGGAGGGTGGGGTTCAGGGACTCCCATGGGGGGCAGAGCAGAGACACCCCCCTGTGGCACCGCAGTCCCCACTGCGGGCAGGAGCTGGGCCCTGAGCCTCCCCAAGTCCACAGCCCTCACTTGGTGATCCCAGTGCCACCCACACGCAGGACTGAGCGCACCTGAGCTCCGCACCCCTCGCCCTCAAGCCTGGGGCCCAGCCCCCCAAACCGTGTCCTTGCAGCCTTCCAGCCCCACGGTCCCTGCGTCTCATCTGTCGGGGTGTCCTCCCCCGGTGAGGCCCCCCGGTGACGCCCCGGCACCCTGCGGGACCTGGTAATAGTTGCTGAGGCCGTAGCGGCAGCTGTGCTGCTGGGAGCACTCGGTGAAGTTCCAGCCGTAGCCGCAGGCCAGCCCCTCGCAGGCACCCCAGCCCGGCGCCACCGTGTCGTTCAGGACCCCAGAGGCGTCGCGCACCACGCAGGAACCTGAGAGGAGGAGGAAGGGCGTGGGGAGGTCTCCTTTCCTTCCCCCGTTCTGTCCTCCCCCACCCCCAAAACGCTGGTCACCTCTGCAGCGGGCAAGCGCGCAGGTGATAATAGTGACAATAGCCAACATGTAGGTGCCATGCCAAGTACTGTACCACACCCTGGGAAGCAGGTATTGCTATTATTTTTCTTGTCGTGGCCATTTTACAGGGGCGCAGGGAGCCTAAGTGACCTGCCCACGATCACAATGTCCTCCTTAAAGCAGAGACCTGGGCCAAGTCCCTTGGCCATCTGTGCATAGCGTGTCACAGGGAGCAAGTGCCCCTGTGAGGCGCTCAGTTCAAGGAAGGTGTTAACAGCCCAGGCCTGGGTCGAAAGCCAGTTCCTCCCCTCGGTAGCTGTGTGGCCTTGGGCTGGTCACTTAACCTCTCTGAGCCCCCATTTCCTCCTCTGTAAAATGGGGAAACAACAGTACTGGGATTAAAAGTGCCAGGGCATGTCAAGGGCTGGCACGGGGTGAGTCAGTTGCTAGTATCATCCTCCTCCTCATTATTATTCCTAGGGTTGGAACATGTTTTACCCTGTGAATCTGGAAGCTCAAAGTTTGGAGGGATCAGAGGAGCCTGGTCTGACCCCCCAACCCCACCACAAGCTACCCCTCCCATGAAGATGCTCCCGTCATCGTCAAGGTACCCCAGAATAGGGTTCAAGGCTCCACATCCTGGGTCGCCACGTCATGCCAGCCCGGCTCTCCCCATTAGAGAGTCAAACTGCACCCGCGGGTCCCCTCCAGTGCTCTGGGCTCTTGGACACTGCAGGGTGGGGGCTGGGTTCCGCCCCTCCCCTCCTGGCTGGGCCGGCCACTTACCAATGGTGGCTGAGATGGCCAGATAGGAGACGGTGGTCCAGAAAATGGCCATGAGTGTCCCCTTGGGGATGGCTACAGCAGGGTCCTGTAGGAGGGGACAGAGAGGAAGGGAGGGAGGGTGTCAGGCAACCGCTGGCCTCCTCCCAGCCCCTGCGCTTGTCTGAGGCTAAAGCGGGGGCAGCCTCCCCTGACCTTGGCACAGAGAGGAAGGAGCCTCGTGCTCAGGCGCCACAGAGGGGACAGACACGACCAAGACCAGGGGGCTGAGACCCCACCCAAGGCCCAGGGAGCCCGAGGCAGAGAGGACATCCAACGGCTCCGTGCCTGGCCGCAGAGGGCGCTTGGCCGATGCACACTATGAGGGTGGTGGAGGGCGGGGGCCAGGGTGGCAGCGCTCTGGGGGTCCCCGCTGCCCGGGTTCAGTTCCAAGGCCGGCTGGGCGGTGTGCTGCACTCCCACGCCTCGGCCCCCATCCGCAAGGGAGGTGACGGCACAGGATGTCAGTAAAATGAATTAATCCACATCAAGTGCCTAGACCAGGACCCCCTGCCGTCAGCCTCACAGCGTGTTAAGTCGCCACGCCCCCCTGACTCGTCTGGTTCTACAACACTAAGCAGACAGGACAAGCCTCAGACTTAATCCTTCTGCTCCGAGGAAGAAGGCTCTGCTGGGTTTTCCTAATGGTAATAACAAACCCTCACGTTCGCATCGCACCTTCCTCTCTTCTAGGCGCTTTCTCAAGTGTAATGTCCTGAGAAGTGGCCTGGGCACCCCACCCAGCTGGTGGGGAAACTGAGGCCAGGGAGCGGTGAGGAAGACCCGGGTCTCACCAAGGTCCTGATCATACCAAAGTCCACAGCCCCAGGCTCCGGGGCAGGTCCTGGGCACAGAACAGGGGCTGGGATGTTTCCAGCAAGTTCAAGACCAGCTTCAATTCGCCCTCCAGGGACAGGCCCGGCCCGGAGGGGAAGGCCACGTCCCCCACGGGAAGTAGATGCGTGAACCTCCCTCCCAGCATCCCCTGGGCTGTTCTGCTCACCGCCCGGCAGCACGGAGAACCGCAGGTTAGGGACGAGTCGAAGGTGGGGCCGTCAGGAGGCGGCGAGAGGGAGGCTGTGGGCGGCCAGAGGGACACGGGAGCAGAGGGCCGAGCTGGAGTCTCCGGAGCCCGAGCTCTGCTGGGTCCCTGCTCTGGGGCCCCTGTAGCATGGACCTGCCAGCCTGCCCTGTGCGCCGGGGTGGCCTGACCGGGCCGTGCACACGGTGTCCCTGCCCTCAAGGCCAACAGACTGGGCCAGCCCCCCACTCTGCCTCTAGTGGGTTGAATAGTGTACCCCCAAATTCACATCCACCCAGAACCTCGGAACGCGACCTTATCTGGAAATAGGGTCTTTGCAGGTGTAATTAGTAAGATGAGGTCGCACAGCATCAGGGTGGGCCCAGCTGCAATGACTGGTGTCCTTACAGGAAAGGACACAGAGACACGCAGAGGAACGGAGGCCACGCGAGGACAGAGGCGCGTGTTGCAGAGACGCCACCGCAAGCCGAGCGTCCCCTTGTCAGGGGCCACGAGGAGGCAGGAAGAGACAGGGAAGGATGTGTCCTCGAGCCCCAGAGGGAGCGCGCGCTGCCGTGTCCCCCAGCACTGCGCGAAACTACATCCCTGTCGTCTTACGCCACCGGTTTGTGGTCATCTGCTGTGGCGGCCACAGGAAACGAACACGCCAGCCGTTAACCCCATCCGGCCACCCACGTCTTAGGCTGAGATCACAGACCCTGGTCCCTCGTCTGGCACGCCTGGGTCCACCTCTCAGCCCGCCTGTCCCTAGCTGTGTGCACCGGGAGAAGCCCCTTGATGTCTCTGAGCCTCAGTTTCCCCATCTGTGAAATAGGAACATAACCTGACACGCGGCAAGTGCCCATACCTGTGAGGTGCTGGGGTGGGGGTGCGCACAGGGACAACACAGAAACACTTTGTTGAATGACAAAGTTGTGATTGAGTTGATAAGCAGAGGCCTCTTCGTCCTAGAAACTCATATTCCCGCTCCTCTGCCCCCCATGTGGCCCTGGGCAAGCCCCCCAACCTCTGTGAGCTCAGCTTGCTCCTCTGTATCGAGGTGAAAATGACAACTGGCTCTTAGCACTTCCTCCGTGCCGCCACTTCATGTGAATTAGCTCCTTGAGTCCTCGCCACTCCCCACAAGGTGAGGGCTCTGTGAGTCCCATTGTACAGCTGGGGAAGCTGAGGCCCAGAAAGGTTGTAAGAGACTTGCCCAAAGCCTTGAAGTGAGGGCTCCACCCATGGGAGCTGCTGCTGAGGACATTGTCCCACAGGATGGGCAGAGAACCAAGTCCAAGAGCCCAGGGCCCCTCCGGCTCGGGGGCATTTAAGAGAGCGATGGTGCCAGCCTCACCCAGCTCTGAGACAGCCCAGTGGCCCTGACGCTGCCCACCGGTCCCAGTGCCCAGAGGCAAATCCTGGCAGGGCCGGAGCAAGACTCTGCCCACAGCCCCCGCCGTGCCAGGGTGCAGGAAGGACAGGTACTCTGCTCACCTTGAGGTCCCCGGAGATGTTGGCCCCGGCCAGGATGCCTGTGGCCGAGGGGAAGAAAATGGAGAACATCCCGAAGAAGCTGCCGTCCGCGCCCCGCCAGTCGGGCACCAGGTTCTGGACGAATATGTCCGCTGGGAAACCAGGGCCCGAGTCAGGGCCAGCTGGGGGGCTTGGCGGGCAGTCAGCGCCCCCGGCACCCCTGGATCCCACCTTCCCGGCGCCCACACAATGGGCCAGATTCCCGGACAGACTGTCCCTGTCCCAGAGCCACGGTCAGGGCCCCAACCAGCACGTACCCCGGTAGCTGAAGAAGCCTTTGGACGCCTTGTCCTCGGAGGGCGGGATCAGCGTCCCCACCAGGTAGTTGGCGAAGGAGACCATGATGACGAGGAAGAACAGCACCTGCGCCTGGGGAAAGGACCCACCGCCTCAGGAAGCCCCTCGCCTGGGGACTTGCCTAGGGTCCCTCCCTCCATTCTTTACCCACCCACTCATTCATTCATTCATTCATTCAACACCCGTTACGCAGCAAGCTCTGCTCAAGGAGTTGGGGAGACAGCAAGGCCTGTTCCCTTGGTTGATGAGAAAGAGGAATTTAGAGTAAGGACTAGGGGTGTGATGGGGACAAGGCAGGTGGCTACTTCAGCAGGGTGGCCTGGGAAGGGGTCTCCAAGGAGAGAGGAGGAGGAGGATGAAGGAGCCGTGGAATGACCCGGGGATTCAACCTGGCGCATCAGGGAGGGCAGGAGGCCGATGCAGCCAGAGTCAGAGAGCAGGGGACACAGGGAACAGCGGCAGGGCGCAAGGGCCAGGTCCCGCCCTCTGACCTTTGGTTGGACACATGGTTTAAAGGAAGACCACACTGCCCGGCCTCCCTTGCAGCTATGTGCGGCAGGAAGGGAAAGGGGATTCCCTCCCCACCATCCCTTCTTCCCTCTCCCTCTGGCAGCACTGTGGGCGTGGTGCCATGGCCATCGTGGACCAAGTGAACAAGGGCCACACCCCAGGGATGGAGGGCCACAGGATGGAAGGGGTCTGGGTACTTGACCCCCCAGAGCCACCACGCCTGCCCCGGACCACATGCACCTGGACTGTCCCACAGGAGAGACACAAAGCGTCCCTTGGCTCAGGCGCCAAGGGGCTCTTTGTCACAGAACATAATGCCCAGCTGATACACACAACACGCAGGACCGGGACCAGAACCCAGGTCTCACGATTCCCACTTCTCCACCTGACCACCCCCACGTCCCTGCTCCCTGTGCCTCCTTACCTTGGACTCCCACTCCATGCCAGCCAGGGAGATGGCCAGCAGCACGGTGACCGTGACCACACCGATGATGCGGATGTCGTTAACAGGGTCCACGATGGGCGTGCCGTACTCCTGGGGGGAACAAGCCAGGCTGCATGCTGCCCCCAAACGCCCCCCGCCAGACTCTGCCCTGGAGGCCTGTCATTTAAGGTGCCCTCTGATCGGAAGTGCAAGCTCACGCGCCTTCCCTGCCAATAGATCCCCCAAAGCAGCTGCCGCAGGGGCCTGGACGAAATGTGGCCCCAAAGGCCACACGCACCCCCGAAGGGGACTTGTAGGAATAGTCCTTATTTAATAAGATTGTCACTGTCACCCATGGTGATCAGACTGTAGCCCTGGTTCTTGACAGGGGGAGGAGTTCAGGAAGACCCCGCTGACCCATATAGGGTGGAGAGAGGGAGGAGGCCACCCGGGCCCCCTCCACCCAGGGCCCAGCGCCCGGGCTCACCTGGAGCAGGTCGCGCACCGTCTCCGCAAAGCCCACTGTGTGCATGGCCACACCCACGGCATTGGCGAAAGCGAAAATGAGGCCGATGGAGCCCCCTAGCTCTGGGCCCAGACTCCGGGAGATGAGGAAGTAGGTGCCACCTATGGGGGCCAGAGCCAGGAGCCGTGAAACCAGAGGGGTTGGCCGGCTGGATCGGACTTGGGGCAGGCAGAGGCCGAGGAAGGGGTGACCACAGAGTCCACAGGGCAGGAGATGACCGAGGCCATCCTGTAGTGTGGAGAGGAGCCTGCCCGGAGCCCTCACCGGAACCACAGGAGCAGTTGGGGTGTCCCAAGGTGGGGGGCAGTTCAAAGGCACGTTCCCAGGGTAGAGACGGGGGGCCCACCTGATTTGACCTTGCCGTTGGTGGAGATGGCCGAGATGGAGAGCCCCGTGATAGAGGTCACCATGACGGAGAGCAGGATGATGATCCAGGTCAGGACTGTGGGGGGGTGTGAGTGCCTCAAAACTCAGTCAGGCATTTCCCAGGGGAGAAGCCACCGGAGGAATCTAAATCTGCCTACTAAATCACTTCCCTTCTCTGAACCTCAGTTTTCTCATCTGAAACATGGGTCTCAGTCTACCTCCTGGCATATTCTGAATAGCAAGGGAGCTCATTAGCCAACATGTAAAGGATTGTTAGGATGGAAGGGAAGGTACCCTCCTTTAATAATAAAATATAAAGTAACAGTTACGACTTGATGAGCACTTCTGGGTGCCAATTCCTGTGCTGTTTTACCTGCATCATATAAACCCCACAATGGCTTTGTGAGGCAGGCACTGTTATCACCCCCATTTTACTGAGGAGAAATCCAAGGTTCAGAGAGGTTAAGAAACTTGCCCAAAGCCACACAGCATGGTACAGAACTAGCATCTGAATCCCGGTCTGTCCAGAGTGCATGCTCCGCAGTAGAAATTGGCTCAGAGAGGTTAAGTGGCTTACTGAGGGCAAACAGAGTCAGGCAGAGCCCTTAGGCCTGCTGACTCCACCTCCAGTGTGCCTCCGCCACACCACCCTGACCCCCGTCCCTGCAGAGGCCTGTCACTGCACTGGGGAGGAGCAGGCCTGGACTGAGCCCAAGTTCAAGACTCCCCTGGGGCCTTGGAGGACCAGGGTACAAGCACGCCCTCCCTCCCCACCCCAGAGGCGGCACTCACCAATGCCCGCCTGGGCCGTAATCCAGGGCAGCCGCAGGTAGAGGATCACACCCCAGATGTTGAGCATGCAACGGATCTGGGAGGAGAGTGGGGTCAGAGGCCACCTGGGTGGATACCCCAAGGCCAAACACATAAGTCCCTGTCCCTTGTCATGGCGTGGCATCGGGCACCTAGGCCTGGGGGACACCTGAGTCCTTTCGTTGCTTTTCCTACTTAAGTTGGTCTGCCTCTCCAGTTCTGTGGGGCAGGAGGGTGAGAGGCACCCGGAGACCCCCCTATCCCTCCCACACCCTCTCCGCTCCCCCATCGAGGCCTGAGGGTGGGCTGAAGCATTATCACCCGCACCCTATCCAAGCCCAGGATCCTGTGTCTGCCAGCCCCAGCCTGGCCCAGTGGCTGGCTGCCGGCCCAGGGCCTGGCATTTAGGGGGAGCTCAGCAAATGCCAGCCAAGCCCAGGCCCCGTGTACAAGCAGAAATCAGAGCTCAGATGGCTGTGACTTCAGCTTCCAGATTTAAAGCAAAGCCAGAGGCCACGATCGAGGCTGAAGTTCCAGGTGGGAGGGGCCGGTGTGGTCTTTGGCCCCACGAAGTTGCATGTTGGGGCAGGGCCACGCTGGGCTGCAGCCAGCACAGTCTGGGAGGGGGCCCCAGACTCCGACTATGAGCCTTTAGGGGTGGGGAGAGGGCTCGGGATTCAGATGGAGAAACAGAGGCACAGCCAGTTGGCAGCGGGTAGAGTAAGATCAGAACCCCGGACTCCTGCCTCCCAGGGCAGGACTAAAGCTTTTTCCTACATCCCACGTGGTCCTCTCTGTAAAGGCCCAGAATGTCTTCCAAAGCCAAGTCCCCTTGCTTCTTTCCTGTCTGGAGACTTATTCGTGCCCTACACTACGACAAACCTTTCCCTTCCTTCACGGAGAACAGAAAAAAAATTATTATACTAGTTTGTGGATTTGTGTGTTTAGTGCTGCCACCTGGTGGCTATGGCGGGAAATACAACTTCTTCTAATAACTCCCTGGCACTTGTTGATCCGATGACTTCACATCAATTAACTCATTTCATTCCCACCATGTCACAGATGAGAAAACCGAGGCACAGAGAGGTTAGGTAACTTGCCACATGACTAATGGGTGGCCAAGCAGAGATCTTCCCCAGGGCCAGGTCCTAGCCTCGGGAATAAAAGGGGATGTGGAAGCACAAACCAGAGAAAATTTGAGGTCACTGTGCAGAGGGGGAAACTGAGGCCCAGGCTGGACCCTGGGTCTGCCCTGGCCACTGGGACCTGAGAGTCAGAGCTGAGCCCGATGGAGCCATGTTTCCCACCCCCACGTCTGGACACAGACGCATCCTCACTCCGCTCACCATCACCCCCTTGACCCAGCCGAAGCGCACGGGCTCTCCGGGGCTCTTCTCGCCGCCCGCGCCTGCCTCGTCCTCCACCAGCCCGTCGGTCATCTCATGGCTGGGCCGGCTGTCAAAGGCCAGGGCGTGCAGGTGTCTGCCCTCCTGCTGGGAGCCAGAGACCACGTGTCAGGCAGGCAGGGGTGCTAGGGACTGGGCCTCTGTATCCAGCCCCCAGCCCGTGCCTCTGTGTCCCATACAGGCGTCCCCAGACCCCTCGGCCTCACTGGGTATCAAGCTGCTGGAGGGGCTTTTAAAAACTCCCCAGTGGCAGCAGGGAGCAGACGCCATGGGAGGCCTGAGTCCTGGGCGCTCCTGTGCGTAGCACCTCCTCCCCTCTCGAGAGCAGTGGCCTTGGAACTGACCAGGCAGTTGTGCAGCCTGAGAAGGGGGCAGGGTTAGTGTCACCCTGGAGAGGTGAAGCAGCTTGTCCAAGGCCACACAGCAGGTCCCCAGCAGGGCTGAGTCTGGAACCCAGGCCTCTACCTCTGGGGAGTTTGTGCCCCAGGTGACTGAAGCCCCCTCCTCTGGGGTTTCTTCCTGGGACCACTGCTCAGCAGCCCAGTGTGGAGCAAAGGGCCATGTCTGGTCTGTGGGGACCAACCCGGGGGTTTGCTCTGGGGCGGGGAGGAGTCCTGTGAATTCAGTAAGTCCCAGCTCCAGAACCAAGAATGATTCTGCCCAATTGTCAGATGGGAAAAGTGAGGCCAGACAGGGTTTGTGACAATCCAGCTCCCAGCCCCGCTCTCTTCATAGTCCAAACTCCCAGGTGGCAAACCCAGTGAGCCCCCTCTCCAGGGTGGACCTTCTGTGCCCCTCCTTTCCCTGTCTCTCCCAGGTATGGGCAACCTCTGCTTGCATGCTTCCACTGACTGAAGGCTCATTACCTCTATAGCCACCCACTCTACCTTTGGGCTGCCAGTGATCGGACAGTAAACATTACAACATGTGCCCAGAGCTTTACAGCTCCCACTCCTGCTATGTCACTGGGGCCTTTTAACCCACCAGGACATTCATTTGTCCTCATGGCACAAACAGAACCAAGGCTCAGAGAGGTTAGGTAACTGGGTCAAAGCCACACAGCAGGGAAGTGGCCAGCCTTCTGAAAGAGCGCTTACCTTGAGGAAGGAGTGCAGGTCAGCCAGCGTGGGCCGGACCTTTCGGGGCTCTCCGGGCAGGTTGCTGTTAGCATAATGCTCGTAGGCAGGGACCACGTCGATCGTGTTGTAGCCAAAGGTGCGCATGTATAACGTGCTGCCGTGGGTCAGGTGGCTGGGGTGGCTGCTGTCATAGGCAGCTGGTGGCGGGGGCTCGTCGCCCCCCAGCAGCGTGCTGATGGTGAAGCGCCCGCTGCACAGAGCAGGGTCCCCAGGCGTCTCTGACGCAGGCAGCTCTGCCATTGTGTGTTCGGGTGTCGAGGGAGGGGGCCAGGGTCGGCAGGGACACTCAGGGTGGCTTTATAGGCTGGGCCTGCACCAGGGAGGAGTCAGGGCGGTCGGCCCAAACCGCCCACGGCTGGCGGGCAGGGTCCCCAGACGGGGCAGGAGGTGGAGCACGTGCCCACTGCTTCCCCCACCATGTGATCATTGAGATAGGGGACCCACCTTGGATCTGGGGGGCTGGGCTGGCCCAGAGCCAGACACACCCCTGAGTCCTACAGTGGCTTTTCTGAGTTTGGGGGCAGCAGAGGTGACCAGCCAGGACCCAGGAAGGAGCAGTCAACAGAGAGGACCCTAAGGGACCCTGTAAGGGACGCTAGAGGTGGCTTGGTGGCCTGAGGACCTACTATAGGTCCCACCCTATGCAGGTTCAAAAGCCTCGCATATGAGTATGTGGTTTCTATTTTTATTTTTTATTTATTTAGTATTTTTGAATAGATGAATGGCATGACATTTTAAAGGGTGCACACATATGCAAACATAAATCTAGTCTCTCTAGCGCCAACCTCTGTCTCCCAGCGTCTTGTGTGTCCTTCCGGACATCCCTCAGTCTGTACTAGCCAGTGTCTGCAAGGAGCCCCAAGCCAGGGCTCGGCTGATCCAAGGTGTGCTCCGCATCCACCAACGGGGCTGTGACCAGCCAGCGGCCTCCAGGGCACCCTGGCGTCACCTCACTTGTGGGCCAGGCTGCCGCAGGCTCTGCCTCCAGGGCCACCGGGTTATGGAGCCCGGAGAGCCAGCGCCTTCCCCCTCCACTGACGCTATCGTGGACAAAGCGCTCCCAGCTCCTCCAGGGGCAGGCCTGGGCCAGCGCCGGGCCACACTGGGACCCAGCTTTGTCTTGAATGCACAGTGGCAGTGGGCGCAGCACTCTGGTCACCAGAGGCACTTAGGCCATTGCAGGGGGGCAGTGGTTGGAATCTGAGTTGTTGGGGGAGGAAAAAGGTGGGTCAAGGTTTCAACAAGTGAGTTAGTGGGAGGACGCTTGGTGGCTTGGTGTACTTCCAGAAATGAATGACACGAGGGCTCGTGGCGTCGACCGCTGTGGCGATGGCCTCACCTGCAGTCACCTTCCCCCCAGGATGCCAGCATCCTGTGGCTGGTGGCTGTGGGGTATAAAGGCCCGGGCCCTGCCCCAGCTCTGAAGGGCCATCCCAGCTCCGGCGCTCCCCGGGGTCGGCTGGGCTTTGAGTCTACACCGCAGCCCCCTTCTCCCTCTACCCAGTTCTGCTTCCTTCCCTCTGCCCGCAGGTACCGACCCCGAGAGCTCCCTGATGAAGGCCCTGCACCCTCACCTCTGTCTCGGAGTCTGCTACCCGGGGTGGGGTGGCCTAGTGGCTCACGAGACAATCACTGATCTCTTTGTCACCTCTTCTGGGTTTTCCGTCTTGCAGCCATTCCCTCAACAACCGGGCCGGGGGGCAGCGGGCGCCAGAGACACAGATGCGGAGCCTGAGCTCGGGGCAATGGGCATGGAGACAGCTGTGCCGTGAGGGCAGCGACGGCAGAGATGCCCCCGGAGGAGGGTCAGGGTGGGGACAGCCAAGGAAGCCTTCCTGCAGGAGGGGACCCCTGACCTGAGCCTCGAGGGGTGAGTTGCTGCTCCTGGAGACAGGGGAGGGACAGAGGCCAGAAGGCCACTGCCAGCTCTGGGCGTCTGAGCTTGGCTCTTGCTCAGGAGGAACACAGGGGGGACACATTTTCTCTCCCTCCCACCTCTGCCTCTCAGGCCAGGGCTCTCAGAGCTCACACAGGCCTCCGGGGACCAGCTCGGTGTCGCCGGGGCTCCACGACCTCCAACAGTGAGTCGGCACCAGCCCGTGGGGAACTTGCAGAGCGGGTGCCGACGGCCCTCACTCCCTGTGCGGAGGGGACGGTGTGCAGAAGGGGGACAGCTGGCAGCGCTCGGACTGTGAGGGTCGCAAACCATCATGGCGTCACCCTCCAAGGCGAGGGTCCAGGAGCCCCACAAAGTCGTGGTCAGGTTGTCACACCGCAGTGCATTTTTCTGGGGGAAGGGCATGAATCTCACCCAGCTCACTAGAACACAAGCCCGCAGGGGCAGGGCTCTGGCCCTATTTTGTCCAGTAATCATCCCGAGCAACCGTAACGGCACAGAGTAGGCATCCAGTAGACGCTTGTTGAATGCATAACGAAGGGGATGCGGGGTTGCGCGGCTGCCATAGAAACCCGTGGCTGACCATTGCCACCAGCAGGGCCGATGCAGGGGCAGGTCCCCAGGACTCTCCCAGCTCAGGATTCGGCCCCTAGTCTGGCACCACGAGGCCAGCTGAGGATAACACGACCCAGCACCAAACTCAAAAGGTCATGGTAACTGTGCACTTTTTTACAAAGTGTGTATATTTACCATACGCGCTTTTCAAATCTTCTCGGGGCTCCTCTCACTGCCCCCCGGGCCCACCTGCCCCCCGCCCTGGATTTCCAGCCCCTCCTCAGAGCAGCGTCTGCAGGCCTGGGTCCCCAGCCCCCACTCCAGGCCCAGTCATGGCCCATTTGTCACTTGCCTGGGCCTGATCCTGGATGTGTCAGGAAAGGCGTCATGGGGGCCCCTCCTGCCTGTTACTCATTCCCTCCCGAGGCCCCCGGGCAGATCTTATCGCCCCTCTCCCCCTTAAACTGCCACCTGACTGGCGAAAATCACCGCTGCCCAACGGCCCTCACACACCCAGGGCCTGGGCAGCGTGGAAAATTCCTGATTAAGATCTGGGGAGAGGAAGGGGCCTGAGGGGGCCAGGGCTGGTTTCCAGCAACACCGCGCCCACCATGGGCAGTGAGCGGGGTGACTGTGCCGGGTGACCTTGGGCAAGTCCCTTCCTCCTCCCTCCAAACCCCTGGCCTGTGTCAGTGCCCAGGTCCCTCCCAGACCTGAAGGGGAACTTCTGTGCTGGGACACCTCTGTGGGGCGGGGCAGGGTTCGAGCAGGAGCCCTGGACAGTTTGTCAACAGAACACGCTGAAGGAGCCGTCACACACCGTGTCCCGAAGCTCAGACCCCAGGAAAGGGGATTCTCGCATCCGGATGGGATTTAACCAGCTTGAGAAGCGTGCACAGAGGCACTCTTCTTGATGGGGGGACACAGCGCTGGGTCACACACAGTCCCTGCCCTCCAGGACGTTAGTGTCCAGGAGAAGCCACGGGCCAGGCAGCCTCAGAGCCCTGTGGGCCCGAGACTCCGCACGCCCCGAGCACAGCCCTGCGACCGGGCCCCAGGGAGTCTCAGTTCTGTCAGTTTGCATGTGACTTCGCCTGACCTGGGCGAGTCTCACCTTCCGCAGCAGCAAAATGGAAACGACACCCGCACCTGTGTCAGGCATCTCTCGCCCGGCCAGTGGCGGCCCTGGCTGAGCAGCTGTCAGAAAGGACAGCAGGGGCAGCAAGGGACCTGGAAGACTCAGTGGTCAGGAACACGGGGAAGTGAAAACCCCAGATGTGGGGGCTGCTGCAGCCTTTGACTCTCCAGGCTCCTGTCTTCGTGGCCACGGAGACAATTCAGCATTTATTGTGCTCCTCCTGTGTACCAGGCACTGGACCTCCCAGCCCAGCCTGGCAGATGGACCAGCAAGGAGGGGTTGCTGGGAGAGAGGGGGGCGGGGGGGGCCAGGATGGAGGGAGCGGGGGAAGTTGCTCGGGCAGGCGTGGTCAGTGCAAGGGACGAGGCGGATGGGACCACACGCAGCGCTGCGCACTGGGGACAGGAGGGAAGAAATGGGGGCAGATTCGGGGTCCAATTGTTTCTTCATTCCATTACATTTATTGAGTGCCTACTGTATACCATGCCCTGTGCTAGGGAAGAGGGACACCACAGGGAACAAGACAAAGACCCTGCCCTCCCGGAGCTCACATTCTAGTGAGAGAGACAGACAATAGATAAACAAGCAATTGTTATCATACATTTAGTGATAAATGCTATTAAGAAAACAACTTTTTCTTAGGAAGAGCATTAAGCCACCTTGAGGATGAGGAATTTGAGCTGGGCTCCAACAATGAGAAGGAGCCACCTACAAGCGAGCAGGTACGAGCACAGGGGTTCAGACAGTGGGGAGAGCATGTGCAAAGGCCCTGCGACAGGAGCGTGGCTTGGGCTTCCAGAACATCAAGGAGGCCAGTGTGGCTGGAGGAGAGACACCAAGGACGGGGATTGGAGATATGGCAGAGGGAACATCTGGCCTTACAGGCCGGGGTTGGAAGTTTCATATTCTACTATGTGATGGTCGGATTTATATTTTTCAAAGATTGCTTTGGCTTTTGTGTGGAAAATGGGCCGAGGGAGACAAGGCTAGACAAGCTAGCCAGGGCCACCGCAGGTGTGTGATGTGGTGGCCAGGCCAGAGGGGTAGCTGCGGGATGGCAGAATACGGATGGAGAAGTGTTGGACGTTGAGACACATTGTTTTTTGTTTTTGTTTTTTTTTAGTCCTATACCTTCAGGACAACAGGGTGTCGAGCGAGTCTGAAGGCAGAGCCAACAGAACCAACATATGGATCCGTGTAGGGCAGGGGCTGGCAGGAAGGAGGGAACGGGACAATGGGGGCAATGGGGGCTTTGTTTCTGAGTAGGGAAGGCCTTGAATGCCAGGGCAAGCAGGCTGGCCTTTGTCCTGGGGTGTCAGACCCTATCTGCTTCTGGAAAGCTGGCCCAGGGCAACAGGGCAGGAGAAGGCGATGGCAGTGGTCAGGCCAAAGTAGCCAAGAGCCCCAGCTGAGCCCTAGGGCTTGGCCCTGGCTGCTCCCGGACATCAGCACCGCACCGGAACGTCTAACAGGTGCTTTCCGGAGCCCACCTGGAGACGCTGCGGGCCTGGACAGGCATCTGCACGCACCGAGAGCTCCCCGGGTGCTTGTGAGGACCAGTCCGGACTGAGATCCAGTGGGCTGCACAGAACGATCTCGCACACACAGACTCCCCAGCCCAGCCCAGCCCCACGTCCTTGCATCCGACCCGATCCCGCGAGGCTCGCCTGGAGAGGATGGGTATGATGCAACCCTGGTGTCGTGAAATAGCCGGGTAAGAGGATGCGCTGCTCGTCGGCCTGATTCACAACACCAGCTGCAGCAACAATACCAGAACGCCGCCGGCTTCCTCCTCTGGGCTGTGGCTCCTCCGGTTTGAGACAGCGACAAGCCTGTGCAAACATCTTCCCCAGCCAACAGAAGCCGGGTCCCTGCCCGCGAGGGGCTCACAGACTTGAAGACACTGGGGAAGAGGGAACAGACACAAAGCCCTACACAGTGCAGGGACAGCACAGCGGCAGTGCAGGTACCAGGCCCTGGCAAGGCCTGGGGGCCACAGGCGGGGCTGCAGCCTCGCCAGCAACCAGGACCAAGAAACGGGATTTCTCTTGAGCCTTGTGGGGCACATGGCTGTGTCTATTGCAATCCTGGTCCTCTACCTGAACAATGTCATAGCAGTTGGACATTAAGTACTTGAAGCTACTGAGAGCTACAGCAAAAAGGAAAACATACATATGAGTTAAGACATTTTCATTGTTGAAGGAAGGTTACTGGTTCCTTTTTCTTCATGGACAGACATGTTCAAACAAACCTATTTGGCCAACATTCATTCCACAAGGAGCGCAGAGATTAATCATGTATCAGACACGATCCGGCTACTTTGGAGGCTGCACAGAAGGACAGGCATGGTCACCGTCCTCAGGAGCATACAGTTTGACAGAGGAGGTGAGGCCAGCAAAGAGCCACATGCCAAGGCATAAAAGCATAAACCCCTGGATAAAATGTTACATGGGTTCAGAGAAGGGTTGACTTCCTCTGGCTGGGGCAAGGGTAGAGTGGGGTATCTTTTATTTATTTATTTATTTTTGAGACAGAGTCTTGCTCTGTTGCCCGGGCTAAAGTGCTGTGGCATCAGCCTGGCTCACAGCAACCTCAAACTCCTGGGCTCAAGCAATCCTCCTGCCTCAGCCTCCTGAGTAGCTGGGACTACAGGCATGTGCCACCATGCCCGGCTAATTTTTTCTATATATTTTTAGTTGGCCAATTAATTTCTTTCTATTTTTAGTAGAGACGGGGTCTCACTCTTGCTCAGGCTGGTTTCGAACTCCTGACTTTGAGCGATCCTCCCGCCTCGGCCTCCCAGAGTGCTAGGATTACAGGCGTGAGCCACCGCGCCCGGCCTAGAGTGGGGTATTGACATTGCAGTTAGAATAAAGCAAAAAGATATGGAATTATTTAAGAGAAAGAAAGCCCAATGTTAGTTTTGAGCTTCCTGGCTTCCGAGATGAAAAGTGGAAGCGTGCTCAGTAGCTGCTATCTGATAAAAGGGTAAGATTTCATTTTTTTCCTTCTTCCACTCCTCATAAAGAAAATAAATCTCCATCAACCCCTTATCCCTCCATCTAGGCTTAGCCCAGATGTTTCCAACACAGAGTGGCCCGAGCTCAGCCCTGGTGCAGGAACACAAACTGAAACAGAAATTCTAGTGAAAATTCAGCCCTGTGTTAACAGATAGGACCACACGCTCCTCCACCCTGCTGACTCCGTCAATGTGCTTTCCCGGGAAACCAAGGCGTCAAGCCCATTGTCACCCTCAGCCTTTCATTTTTAAATACACCTTTACCTTCTCAGACTTTATTGGAAACTTTTCTTGAAAGCAATAGGGGAAACCTGGTCATGCTGTACCATTTTGATTTCCACAGGTGCATTTCTAATCAGAACAGTCTTTAAAGGACAATTTTGGAGCCTAGGAGCCTATGACCTGCCCCTGCGACAGGGACTGGCGGCCTAGAATCTCAGCGCTGCTTTAAAAAGCTCAGCTCCCTGACCCCAAGCCAGGCCCAGCCCTGGACACATGAGGGGAGTGGGAAGGACGTGAGCCGAAAGAGGCCTGGCCTGACTCTGCACCACCTACTTCCTGGCCCGGTGCCTCAGTTTCCCTGTTTGTCAAATGAAGATAGTTGTACCCAGCCAATGGTTTCTTTGATGATACAGAGAAGGGATTTGTGAAAAACCATTTTGGAGGACATTAATAGTGCCCTGCAAATATAAACTATTGGCAGGGGGTTGGGGGGAGGTCCTTGCTTTTTAGCTGCCAGAAAAGAAGGGTGGGAGAAAACAAATCATCCTCAACTTGTTTAAGGCAGTGCTTTCTGCTAAGGGCAGCTGCTAAGATTTTTTTTTTTTTTAATTTTATAAGCTGGGGCATGGGGAGGAGTCGGGGGAGAAGGATCTCAGGATCTGAAAGCAGAAACCCAAAGGGAGTTGGCTTTGCTTGTTTGCTGTCACGAGAGCTCAGGTATTCATAGGAGTTGCATATAAAAGCACAAAAACGTTCAGAGAGTTCTAGAAGCTGAGTCAAGAGGCTCTCCCACATCAACTGGTTGCCCCTCTACCAGATATTGAAACAAGCTGCTGACTTCCTTAACTTCCCAAAGCAGAGTTCCAAAGGATCTTCTGCCAGTGGTCACCCAGCCCCCGGGGTTTATATGCAAGGTGACACTGTGGGGCCACATGTGTGCTGCAATGGGAGAGAGGTCGCATCTAAGAGGAGTCTCCACTCCAGACTGGGTCCACGGCGGGCCTGCACGCTCTGGCTCTGTGCGGGTCCTGCAGGGTATATGGAGCCCCAAAGCAGGAAGTTCGAGGGGCTGCAGGGAGAACAGAAGTCAGCTCCTCGCCCCCAGGGAGCTCGCAGTTAGCGGCAGCGCTGTGCACGGAAGAGGCAGGCTCGGGACGAGCCCCCCATCAAAGCAAGTGCCTGCCAGCGGCGAACACAGGAAGGTCGGGGACAATGGACACTAGAAAAAAGCATCTTTGATCAGGGGCCAGGGCTTCAACCAGAGCTCAGATGCTCATTCACTTGTGATTTCCTGGAAAGTGTGTCCCCTGACACCCCCCTGCCCCCCAGCCACACACAGTGATGATCTTTATCTGATGCCATGTTTACTGGTTAACCACCCAACATCAACCACCATGCGGGACAGCTGGCTTTGATCTTGGAGAGTACAGAGAGGGCAAGCTGACCCCATGGGCCTAGGGATGGTGCATTTCTTCCCTAACCAGGTAGAATTTTTATCTTCCTGTTTAGTACATCTCTGACCTTTTATGAAAACCTGTGCTGGGGAATGGTGTAGTGGCGGTGTCCACTCTTAGCCCACAGGCCTGCTGGGCCACTGTCTGCTTTCAGTCAGAACAGGGGTTCCTGACCCTGGCAGGGCAAGAAAATCACTCAGGAGCTTTTAAAAAACACAAATTAGTGCCTGGGCCCCTCCCAGGCCAGTTAAGTCAGGAGCTCAGGGGGAACAGTGGCTTGGAAGTCACCAGTTGTGATAGCTCCCCAGGTGACTCCAAGACGCAGCCGGGCCGGGAACTGCAGAGTTGGCACCAGCGGGAAGAAGACGCGTTGGCCAAGGCCGTGTGCAGCACGGAATCTGGCTCTTTCAATAAAGGGATTGCTGACTTAGAATTTTTTAAAAAATGAGCTTTCATGTCGTCAAAGGCGTTTAAAGAACTTTTTCCTCCTGTTTAGACACATGAATAGGTAAGATGGCCACCAGCCTTTTGTGCTGGACTCTGCCCGAGGGCAACAGGCAGCCTCATTTGTTGCAAAGACAAGTGTGTGCCCCCAAATCAGACCACCCCGACTCACCTCTCTGCCTCACGGGCCACACATACCCCAGTGCCCCCCTAACCCCACATACTCACCTCTTGGACAAGATGGGTGCCCTACTGTCAGGCTTCTGCTTGGCCGGGGCAGGGCCGAACATGAGGCCTGGGACCTCTGGCAGGCCCCTCCACTCACCTGGGTCCTGCTGTCCTGCTGTTTCTCCTGCTTCGAGGTCGTGGGAGAGAGTAACGGCTGCACAGCGCTGCTGGGCGTGAGAAGCAGGCCAGCTGGGGCCGGGCCAAGCGGGGCCCTGGGGCTCACCACATCCTGGGCTGGCAGGATGGTGACACCCACGCAGCCTCTCATCTCTCAGGCCTGCCTCCCGGCCACTGGGACTCCTTCTTCACATGTCCCTTCCTGTGGCAGTTCTTAAGGCTTCTATTTGCTTACGGTGTGCCTGTGTGTACGTGCACACACGCCTGCTTCTCTCTTTCCCCAGCCACACCGCGAGCCTCGGGATGTAGGGACGGGGCCTCGGCATCAGACACCACCCGTAGCTCTGTGCCCCACAGGCCCTGGTGAGCGCTGAGTGGATGAGCGAGTGAAGCTCTTGAGTCAGCCTGGGAGGAGAGAGCCATGTTACAGGCATCCTTGCTGTCACTCCCTGGAGGCCAGGGATCTCCATCCAGCTCCCCACTGTGTCCCCAGTGCCTAGAACAGTGCCTGGCACAGGGTAGGCCCTTGAACATTTGTTGAATTCCATTCTCCATTTAGCAGTCACTGAATAAACAGGAACCACAGTGGAACTTAACACATCACTGTCTGCTGCTCCCTAATAGCAAATTTTTGGCCCACCAATATTGACCTAATGTTGCCTCTTGCCCCCCCTCCCAAAGCACCATCCCTGCGGTGGGGGCAATGGATTCCACCTGCATGTGTGTGACAACTCTGTCGTGAAGGCAGAAGCCCAGTGGTAGAGGACACACCTGCAGCCTTAGAGACCCGTCTAAATGCGCAGCGAGCGGGGCGGCCAGAGCTAACTCTCATGGATTGAAGCCCATTTGTGACAGGCAAGAGGCAGGTGATTTGTGTGAATTAACTTAACCTTCCCAATGGCCTGATGGGATAGGACTGGTGTCCCTGCTTTCCACACAAGCGAACTGGCTCAGAGTGATGAATGACCGTCCTCAGTCGCAGGACTACTGAGTGCAGGAAAAGGAATCTCAACTTTCAGTCGAGCTGCACGGCTTGTGGCCGTCTGCTCACGATGCCCGGCTGCTGCCCAGCTAGAACTGCTCCCTCGTTCAGGGCTCTGTGCTTTGGGAGCCTTCGGTGTGGGGGCTGTTACCCCAACATTCCTCACCCCTTCCTCTTCCCACCCCCACCCCCACCCCCACCCCCACTGTTGTTGAGAATTTCAGAATTTAGTTTTCAAAGAAGTCTCCTCTCCGAAACCCTTCTTCGGCAGTGTTTTCTGATGGAAATGACCGCTGCCGGCCACCAGGGGGCACATCCCAAACACCTGCTTTTGAGGAAACAGTGCCGTTTTGGTTTGGTTTACATTTCCTAAAATTCCAAGCTAGCTGGTCTGCCAGGCTGATCAGCACAAAAGCTCCCCCCAGAGACCTACCTCGAGGGCGGGAGGGTCGGTGTGGGGAGGGTGCTGCCTCCAGCCTGGAGCTATGGGAAGGAGACATTTGGGACAACTGAGGAAGAATTTCCAGCCAACCTCCCCAGTGAAAATGTCTCCCGGCCCCGACCTAGCACCGCCAGCGGGAGGCCTTCCCAGGCTCTGCGACCTCACGTCCCACCACCATTCCTCACTTGTGCCTGTCGCTGTTTGCTCTTATGCATATCTGGCCATTTCCAGGAACAGCTGAGGTGCCACTCATGTTGGGGTGACCAGTGGCCCCCACTTTGTCTTCTTCCCTTGCTACCTGGGTGACATTTGAATGGTTTTAACTGAGGACTCAGAAAGAAGCCTCACCCCACAAAAAAGCCTTCAGCTCCAAGTAAGCAGGATAAACAGGGACACCGTTTACCGCAGTGGCCCCTCCCCATCTGCCGCCACCCTCCGCAGTCACCGCTGCCAGCTCCAGCTCCGGGAGGGGTTGCACTGTCCCACAGGTGCCATCAAACCCCAGAACGGGGTCGCAGGGGCACTTGTATGAGACCCAGATTCCCAGGTGATTCATAAGCAAGCGGCCACCCAGAGGCCCCGGGTCGCACACAAGGCGGGGGCATGCAAAGGGAACGGGCTGAGACTCTTCTGCGCAGCCCCTTTCAGGGACAGACCACAGGCCCCAGGCAGCTGGAGCCGGCCACTTCAGGCAGAAGATGGATACTCCCCACCTCCCCAGCCGTCTGCGTGTCCCCAAGCAGAATCCCATGCCCCAGGTCCTGAAAATGCCCCTCTTGGTCAAAGCACAGGCCCAAGCCTCTTCCGCCATCCGACCCAAACTGAGCCCCCAATCCCGCTTCCCCTTCCTCAAGGTCAGGAACTGGCTCTCAGTCCCCATTTAAAATGCTTTCCACTGAGGTCCAGAATAAAGGGTCACAGATCGCAACTGCTCCCAGCCCCAGAACGCATGCCACATGCTGGGCTTATCACCACAGTGCTTTCGATATCGTCCCCCCACACCTCCAGCCAGAGCCCTGGTCAGGTACAGAATTCTGAGGCTGATGGCGGGAGAGCAAGACTTGAGGGCTGGGATGGGAGTCCTGTACTTACAGAGACCTCTGCGGACTTCGCAGACCCAGGGCCCAGCGGGCCTTAGAAGCCTTCCTTGCAGGGTGAGGAGAAGGGGCCTGGCTCATTCGCCCCCAGAGGCTGGGAAGAGGCGCTTCTGCTGCCTTCTGAGGCGCCCCGGGCTGTGCTAAGGACATTCCCAGGAAAGGAGGCCTGAGAGAGGTTTCCATTCCACTGAAGGACTGAACAAAGGGGGCACATGGCACTTTGGGAGAACATTCCAGAAATTTACTGCCCTACAGACAGGGGTGGTGGTGAAGAAACCATCCTAAACAGAGTAAATGCAAAAGTTACTGTGTAGAAAGGAACATGCAGAACACATAGACCGACACTCTCCCCAACCCCCAAACGCCACACAGAGCAACGTCAGAAAAGCAAAGACAGAAAAAAGGAAAATAATCAGTCAACTGAAAAACATAAATAATTCTCCCCCACCAAGTTTCTAATAAAAATTACTGATGGAGTGAGAAAAGGCTCTACTTTGCCCCTTCCCCTCTTTATAAAATGCATGGCATTTGAAATTCCTGATGGAAAACACCCAGTAGACTACAGCAGCCAGGTCAACAGGGGCCGACATTATCCCGCTCAGCCGCCTGCCCGCCTGGCTGTTCAAAACTCAATTCCAGTGCCTGCCCTCTCTCAAGCGACTTCCTATCTCGCTGTCATTTCCGCTGCCCACAGAAGTGCAAACAGTGCGCCAAATCAGGGTAACTCAATTTTGCTGGAGAGCTCCTAGCAGCCTGTGCCAGGCTCGAAATTCTCTAGGCCAGCAAAGGCGAGCCCAGATAGGGTAGCCAGGTCAAACTGGGACATACTTACACTCAGAACGTCTTCACTGTTATTTTTATTTGCTAAATCTGGCCTGGATGAAGGGGCCTTACCTGCAGGCCAT
This sequence comes from Cheirogaleus medius, assembly GCA_008086735.1. Classification (NCBI taxonomy): domain Eukaryota; kingdom Metazoa; phylum Chordata; class Mammalia; order Primates; family Cheirogaleidae; genus Cheirogaleus; species Cheirogaleus medius. The sequence continues at coordinate 821,295 of VBSM01000949.1, read as the reverse complement.
GCAGCCCTGGATGTCACACGAGAGCCTGTCTAGGCCAGATCTGCTGGGGCCACCAAAGGGGCTGCAGCACATCCATTTCGAAGCTGGAAGCCCCCTCTGGGATCACTGGCTCCCCGCTTCCTGCCCAAACAGAAGCCAATGTCTGAGGCAAACTTTTTCACCCTCCCCATCTCTGAGAAATGATGCTCACGGGGGAAGGCAGCGGAGTACAGTGTGTGCCAGGGCAAGGCTGGCCTTCTGCCAGCACCCCTCCCCCTTTAAAGATCCGGCCTTTATTATTAACAGTAAATCAAATTTCCACCCCCTTCTTCTCAACGTTTTCCTGCTGCCTGTGTAGCTCTGCAAGTTTCTGTCTTTGAAGGATCAGCGCTGACTCTTATTTGACCCTGGGAGACATTCCTCTCTTCCACCTTCTTTCAGACTGAATGCCTATTAAAGGGACCCCATGCTGAAACATGAGTCTGAATCCAGGTACGTGGGGAAGGGATTGGCACAGGAGGCCAAAGCAAAGTGTCTGCTCACGAAAACATCTGCTGAGCAATCCACCCTGGGCCAGACACCCATGGGAGGGCACACAGGAGAAGCATATTTCAAAAACCAAGGTTAGGACAGGAAGTTTTCCTCCTTCCCTGGGTTAGCAGCTTAGAACCGTGAGTACTTCACTTAGGTGATTCTGGCAAAAAGAATAAAAAAGAACCAACTTCTTAAGAATGATCAACAACTCTGGGATGAGGACAGTGCTTGATTTACTTGGATAGCCCGGCTACCTAGCACAGCCCAGCACATGCAGGAGTTAAGTATCTGCTGAAATTGAACTTTGGCTGATACATAAATATACACAGCCTATTTAGTCAGTATGCAAGTTATGTGCATAAAAAGAAGCACAGACCATTTGAAATTTCCTTTCAGAACATTTTAGTAGGTTTAAGTATTTTTTACACTGACCTTTTCAGTTAGAAACAAGTAACAGAAAAAGATTTATTTCCCTCCTGTCCCTGCCCAGTGAAACGAATATACTATGGAATTGTCAGAAGATGGTCTGGAGGTGGGGTGACTTCTGGATTCAGCATAGAATTATGAATGGGGGACATTCAGGACCCTGAAAACAGCCTCGTAATCCTCTACAGTTCTAGACAATTCCTGTTACTGAGTTGCGGACTTCTTCCTGATATTCCAGAAATGCAGGGGCAGAAGCCCAACTTTACATATAAAATGCACGTTTCCATCACAAATTTTATAAGTAACACCTTCTCCCAATTTACTGGATGCAGGGTTCGTGGCTCACTGGGGCTAAGTGAGAGTCCACAGTCAGCGCGGGGCCTGCCAACCATTTGGCAAGGGGGTTTTATTCTCTCACTCAGCATTTGGCATGTTCGAGTCACTTCCTGAGTAGCATGATGGAAATTTGGCAAGTGATGTGAAGTACCTAATGAACTAGACGAAGGTTCTAATGCCTAATGCAGAAACAAGGATTGTAGAAATCCTGTATAAAGCAGTGGGATGTTGGCATATTTGCGAGTAACTGCTAAATTTAGCATTTGGGGTTTTGGCCAGGAGCAAGCAAGAGTAAAAATCCAAAGAGAAAATAGTCTTCAAATCAGCAAACGCTGGACACTGTGGAAAGATCTATAGTTCTTTGCTTAACACATTGACTGCCACAGTAGAAAAAAATTTTTTTTCCTTGGGACCACAGTGTTTTATTATGAAAATAGAATAAAAACTTCAAAAACAAAACAATCTTTTCTAATTTAATGAAAAATTTGTTATTTTTTATTGTTTTCTGCGAGTTATATATGCAATTAAATTGTCAATATTAATTGTAACAATAAGATCATCAACAAGATTTTCACGAACCAGCTGCAGGGTTTTACCCATGGGGCCCATGTATGCTACAGCATGGCAGTGTGAGTTGCCTACACACCATGCGGCTCCGAAGGTGAAGAGACATGTGAGTTATATATGCTTCACGAGGCCCCGGGCTCAAAACTAGCGTTGAGTTAAATACAACTCACATGGCAGTTAATGTGTTAAAGTAACCTATCCTAGGATTTAAATGATGCATCCAAAGAATAAGTGGCTGCCCAATTGTCCCTTAAGTCTCTAATTAGATTGTAAGTTCTTGGAGGGCAGGAGCTGGGTCTACATTTTGGCCCTAGTGTCTCTTTGATGACTCCATCTAGATCGTGAGTGATAAAACTACAGGATCTGCTGTAAAAGAGCTCACTGAAGTTTCACTTCAGTTTTCCCTCTGAAGTTGAGTAGTCAAGAGTTGATTAAAAACAAGAAAATCAAAGGATCAAAATCCATGAAATTAAAACTCCAAGCCTCTGGAAAGAATCCAGATCATTCAGTACTTCTCTCTGAACTTCTCATTCAGTTCATTAAAAGCCACTCTGAGTCAGTCTCCAAGTACACTTGATTTCATTAGAAAGATGGAAATCTCATCCCTGGAAGACAGGAGAGACCCCTAGTGCTAATATTTGTTAGTTCCTGGGGTAAACAGTGAACTCATGGCCTGGCATCTAAGGAAAGGATTTAGTTCTCTCAACAGGTGAGCCAAGGATGACTTTTTAAGCTCATAACTTGTCACAGGTCATGACTTCGGGACACAAACTGTAAACATGAGGACGTGGGAACCTGATGCTGTGGCCTTGCAAATTCAGCCTGTTTCTCCTCATCTCTACACGGATCCAGAAGGCTGCGCTTGACCACAGAATCAACTTGTAGGACAAGAACTGGGATTTGCTCTGTGAGGCTTGGCCCTTTTGGTATGAACTTAGTTATCGTATTTCTCCTACAAAGGTCTCACTCTCAGCAAGTCCTGTCAGCTAGTAACCACTCCCAACTCAGCTCCCCCAGCAGGGCAGCTGAATAATATGCTGGTTGCTTTTCTCCCTTCTGACTTTAGGTCTTATCTACCAGTCAAAGACACCTCACCCACCCCACCCCCGATGCAGGGCTGGCACACAGTTCTATTTGGAGCCAGCAGGATTGCACTGATGCAAGGAAAGGCAAACCTGCAATTCTCATGGAATAATGAACAAGAGGTGAGCCGGGGCAAATATGGATTTAACTTGAGTCTTCTCCCATTTTTATGGCCCTGTTATATTTCTATCTGCAAGTAAGAACTAATGTTAAAAAAGTATATATATCAAGTCACATTTTACCAAAAGTCCACAGAGTGCACTTTTTAAAAAAGCACTGTTAGATCATTTGATTTGTTTAAATCAGTGCATAAAAGCAGGGCCCAACTTGCTAAATCAAGTCCCCTGCAGGGCTCAAGTTCCGAGACTTTCTAATGAAGCTCAATGGAAGGCAGCACTCCAGGGTGACAAGATGGGACTGGAGGAGGAAGGCAGAACACAGCCGCTGACCCTCAGGCCTTGATGGAATATGGAATCCAACCGATGGGGAGCAGATGGCTCCGTTATCTATAGATCAACTCTTTTCCAAAAGGAAAAGTAACAACTATTTTAACTAGAGGATGGTGAGGGTGACCATACTCTGTGACAAAGAAACTTCTCCCTAGGAGCAAAAGTGCCTCTGGGGGCCGTTTGGGGATCCTCCTGGGAAAAGGCTCACCTCAGATGTGGTCCATCAAGCCAGCAGAGCAGTGTCTCCTGGCTCCAGCACGCCCATTCAGGACCAAATGCTTATCCACATTTCCTCTCCGGTTTAGTCTGGGACTTTGAGACAGGTGGTGGGAGAAATAGAGCCAATGATGGGTGACAATTACTGCTCAGGAACCAAATACCCACAGTGCTGATGCCACGTAGTGTCTGGATTGTGTACGTCACACACTCAGAATGTGACCCATGAGCTTGCCCAGCCAATTATCTTCCTGAGTGGGGAAGGGGGGTCATCCAAGCAGAGGAACTGACCACTAGAGAAGGGAAAAGAGGAGCTTAAAAAAGAGAGGTGTGCACAAGCCCGGGTAGCCAGCGGTCAGGTGAACAGCTAGAGGGGTGCAGCGGTAAGGTTACCCCTCCCTCAAGCTCGAGCTGGGCACCTGCAACGTTCTTTCTTAAGGCTTTTTCTAGGCCTACACCTTTATCTCCAGTGGGACTACAACAAACCGAAAGGTGATTAATCCTGCAATCAGAGCAGGTAATTTGGGGGATGATCTTGGACCACATGACTCCAGGAGACACCTGAGAAGAGGTAGGACATGGAGTGCTTGATATTTCACATACAAATCTTAAATCTTCTAAGGCTGAGGTTGGCCTTCACATTCAAATAAAAATGTGAAAATGAACTACGACTCTGCTACATGGAATATTATATCTAAATAAAAGTAACTCCCAAAGGCTTAGTTTCCTGGCTCATTTTGGGTAAATTTTTAATTATTTAAGGTCAATTTAACTAAATCATAGATGCCTATAGGGCCTCTCATTCTGTGGCCCAGGAAGTAGTGACAGCATTTCATCCCAATACATAAATAAAATGTAAACAAAATTTCAAAGGAAAAAAACAAACAAATAAAAATAAAAGAATGTTGAAAAGAAATACAAACCAAACAAATTTATTGGTGTTGACAAAAATACATAATACAAAAAAACGAAACAAAAACACAACAGAAACAAAACCAGAAACCCCACCCTAGTGGGCGCATGCGCCTGATGTACTGACAGCGTGCAGTCCCAGAAGCCCCCAAAGCATGGCATTTAATTCATGAGGACCTCCATCTGCACCAGCCTTGCGTTGGTGTCCCCAGACGTTCGGTAGGGTATCATCCCAGCAAAGGTAATCAGGGCGCGGGCTTGGCTTCGGAGTTGCTGAGAGAAAGAGGGAAGAAGAGAAGAAAACCAGTTAACTTTCAAGGCAGGGCACTGTTCCACATTTTTCCATCCTCTACCTCGTGGTGTCAGGGACAGATCCCTGGTGGGAGGATGACAATCGTACCCTCCACTGTCACATTCCTCCAGCAAGGCACAGAGTGAGCAAAGCTTGTTCCCAGGGGCCCCAGTTCCACAGGCATCCGAGCCTGTCTACCAAGCAAAAGGCAGATGGGTTTGCCGGGCAAGCCGCCTTCCCCCAGCACATCTGACTAGCTCTGACTCAGCCATGAGCTTAAGAACTGCCTGTTCCAGTTTTCTGAGCCTCTCGCCCCCTTCTCCTGGCCGGTTTCTATCCATCTTCTTCCATGGGGATCTGAGTTTCCAGGGCCCCCGCGGAGCCCCTGCAACAGCAGAGGCCAAGGCTGTGACTGTGCACCGTCTCAATCCAGCTCTCCTCCTCCCCTGCTTCTCCCCTCTCCCACTTTCTGACTTACGTGCGTGGCCCTCTTTTCCGAGGCAACAATGTGTATGGAATTCCTGGAATGTTCCAGGAGGGAAAAAGATGGCCCTACATATTTAAACCAAATCTGAACTAAAAAGGGTGAGTCTACAAACACCTTTCTGGACCAGTAACAAGACTTTTAAGGAAACTCAAGCGTCATTTACTAAGCTTACTTAAGTACCATTCCAGAAGAAAACTGAAAGACAAATTTTTTCACCTGATGTGTACAATAAATTGGCAAGTCTGTGTCCTTATGAAAAGTCTGAACAAAATGAAACCTTATTTTGTGATGAGAATACCCATTGTATTTTCTTCAGAAGTGAATAGAAGTGCATGGGCTTTCATGCCTAATTCAGTTACCTTAAATGAGCTCTAGGATGTTCAGGCAAAAGGACCCCATTACTAGGCAGCACTTCACTGTAAACCATGAAACTACTTCTTGGGCAGGCAAATTTTATATATAAGCTTCTCCTCAATCCTATCTATCTCTAACTTTCAGAAAAATAAAAAGAGAGTGGTGGGTAAGAGAAAGAGAGGAGAATGGCTTTATTCATGATATGTAAAAACTAAGTGCCTAAAAAAGAGAGACTGAAACACACACAGAAGGTGCCATTCAGATGGCTCCCTTTAGATGTGGGAAGTGGCCTTTTAGGTCACCAGCTCCATGGGCAAGCCCTCCCCTGACCTGTAAGCGGCACACAGAGAGCCAGGAAATGCCTACCATTTCAATATTGGTATCACTGCACTGGGTTTCTTTCATCATAAAAACAGATTCCTGCCAAGAGGCAAGCACAGTGGGCCTACCACTGTCACATCTGGCATTTAGGCTCTTGTCTGCCCAAGGCAGGTGGCAGACCAGATGTCCCTGGTGCACACACGGATAGGCTGACCCTTCAGTGGGCCACTCCCGAGCACTGCCATTCACACTCCTGAGGGTGAAAATGGCTACTGTCACTCACTAACAGAGGTTCTGTCCATGACAGCGCCTGTGGGGTCACAGCAGAGGAGCCCACAGACATCCCTGGAGACAGAAGACAGCATTTTCCAGGCCGCTTGACTGCCCAAATCAGGTTTAGATGTTAGACACTGTCCTGAGAGTCTCATACAAAATTAAGTGGAAAGTAATTTTAAAAAATACCACTGGACTCTTCTACCTCATGGTTTCATTGGGTCAAACACCTTTGCTCTTTTTTGTCCAGTCAGACAACATATGCTGTGTGGTCCCAGGGTTCTGGCTACCCAGACTCTACTTAACCCACGCACTGCTGGACGCCCCACAGGCAGTAGAAAGGGCACAGGCTCAGGTGTCAGACAGACCTGCTTCCAGACATGGCCCCTCCACCTACCTACCACCTGGGGGGCCGACAAAAGCAAGCAAGATGCTTCTCAACTCCAGGCCTCAGTTTCCTCGGCTGTGAGATGGGGATAAATGCTGCCCTAGTTACCTCTCTAGGGTCACTGTGACACACAGATGAGAGGAGAAATAAGGGTTTGTATCAAATTAATGTGTTCATCAAAAATACAGTTTTTTGATGAAAGTGAGCTGAGACACACAAAATAACCTTATATCTTAAAATGACCAGGAAGATCTTGTGCAATCAACTACAAATTAGCATTCTGTTTGATTTTTAAAAGGTGCTATGTACAGACTCAGCACTTTTTTTCTTTTTGGCTTGAGAAGAGCTGCAATCCATTAATGCTCGATTTCTCTGATCTGAGAGCCTCCTGACACAAGATTCACCCAGCTGTCAGGTAGTAGGGCAAAGAGCAGTTTTGGATCATGTGGTCTCTTAAGAGTGCAAAGGATTCCAAACCAGACATGTGGTTCTCAGCAATGCTTTTCGCGAACGCTGGGATCTTACAGAGTCGCGGTCCTCGATGACTCGCTGGGGCCTGGATGCTGAGGATGGACTCGTCCCCTTGAGCCTCTTGAACTGTGTGAACAAGATGTTCATGGTGGCGAGAAGCACTTCTGAGAGGTTGTGCCTGATCTACACAGAGAGAAACACATGCAGTGAGGAAAAAGGACCAAGCCCTTAGGGCCAAAGAAAAAGTGGAGGGAGGGTGGGCGGCTCCAAGCAGGCCTGGGCACAAGACATCCCAGAGCTGCCAGGTGAAGAGCTACACAGTCACCAAAAAGGAGCTGATGGCACTGAAATGTCAAGTGGGAGAGCAATCCCCGGGCAATGCTGCTTAGGTCAGGTGGTCACTCTTCCTGCTCCCTTTACGCCATTCCTCCTAGGCAGAGGCGAGCCAAAAGCATGCTGACGGCATCTGGCCAGCAGAGTGATTACATTAAAGAATCTGGCCCTGCACGTCAGTGGGTCGAAGGTGTACACACCAGTTCTCCACAGTTCCCACCACTCCCCACTGTCTCAAACCTACTAGGCTGTCTCCAGTGAATCTGCCTGACCCCACAGAGTCCTGGGGAGCCTGCAAGGGCAGGCCCTGGTGCACTACTTTAGCCTGGGATGCAATGAAGGACGCATCCAGGAAAGGCAGGAAATAAAGGAACTGAGGGAAGAATCCGCAGCAGGTGTGAAGGGAAGGTCGGCAAGGGGCAAGACCTTCTGACTGTGTGTACCACAGCAGCCAATGCCCCTCCTTATGTGCAGAAGCTGGTCTTACTTCTTCCTCTAAAACAAAAGTGTGATTTTTATAAAAGACAGTTGCTTAATGAGCAACAATTGTAAACTGAAATGCCATTAGTGACATCCTAGAACCAGGCAGCTGGTTCTAGAGTCTATAGAGTCTAGAGTTGAGGATCTGTGGTTCAAGAGAAGAAGGAATGAATGGGGCAGGTCCGAGTTGCAGCCTAGATCAGGGGAAGCAGAATCTCCAGGGTAAGGCTTGGGCATGGAGGCTTTTTATAGATTCTAGCGTGCAGCCCAGCTGAGGACCCTGGGCTGGAGCGTGGCAATATGCTAGAAACCCTACAGAGAGACAGCGACCTGAGATTTGTGGGGTGGTAACTTAGTCCCCGGTCATTGCATTTGCTTCTTTAGACAAGAGTTCAAGGAGGAGGGAGGAGGAGGAGGATGGCAGTGAATCATGATGTGTGTTTCATGTACCCAGTGGAACTACTTAAAGAAGATCAGGGTTAAGCACTAAAATGCTCTCTAGCATATGTAAATAATAAAAGAATTAAACCACGCTGCACAGGATCAACCAGAATCCTGTCTTTCCTAAGCACATGTCAATCACTGAAGTGGCTGTATTTTCTGAATCAGAAATTCGGACAATTTGATGGGGACGTGTGCTCACACAGAAAAGCCAGTTTAGGATCTCTTTAAGTAGACCCACCTTGGAAAACTCAGTCTGGATGGTTACCATAACTACAACTCTTAAAGTTGTTAGCTACATTAAAACAAAAAGCCAGGGAAGTGGGGAAAAAAATAATTCTGTCACTCAGGAAGAAAAGGACTTACTTCATCACTGAAATTCCTGAAGGCAGCCACTCTCTCTTCCACACTTTCCTGACTCAGGGGCACCAGCTTCAAGCGGTCAATTATCTGTTTAAAACAAACAACCAGCTCCATATGACACAGCCCTCACAGGCATTTCATCTCCCTACACACACAGTCAGCATGTGACATGTTCAAAAGGGCTTCTTAATAGAAAACACCATTCCCCCTCATACACACAAAGGCTTTGATTCTAACTTGCTAACTTAATTCTTACGCTTGTTTTCTGACACAATTTAAAAAATTCAGAGATTTCAAATTACTTTGAGAAACATGTTTTCAGATTAAAGGGGAAATAGAAAAAAAAGCAAAAAAAAAAAAAAAGGTGCAACACAGAAATTTCCTTGAAAGTCCCAAGATTATACCTGTCCTTCTTCATTTAACAGGCACAGTGGTGACACTTCCTTTGTTTTAAATGAATTCCATGACGTGTTTTGAATTTTCAAGGGCACACATTAGCCTGCACTTCAAACCCCCCTCCTGAAACTTACATCAAAGGCTCTATCAATATGACCACTGTGATACTCGTCAAAAAAGGTAATCAAGTCCAACAGAAGATAGAATGTAGAGTCCACAAATTTATTTGCACTTATTCCCTGAGTCCTATACCTGGAAGACAAAAAAGGGGTGGGGGGAGCAAGTGCATATCATGAATTTCTGTGTAATCCACGACTGTGGGATAGCATTTTAAAAGGCATCGAACCTCTTGCACTTTCTGGGTGAGGTTATTTAAGGAGTGGAAAATGGCGTTTATTTTGAAATGGCCAAGTGTTGATGGTGGCTTTAGTATGAATCCACCTATAAATACTTGGCATGAAGCATGGTTCTCCAGCCTTGACCACCATCTCAGCATCCAAATCTCCAGGAAGGGCAGAAGGTCCTGACAGGAAAAAGTCCCGGCAGCCACTGCTAGGATTGTTTGCTAAGTGGAGATATCTCATTGCCAAAGAATGTTCTTTTGTGTTAGCCCAGAAAAGCATCCCAAATCCAGTTTTCTCTGGATCACTTTATTAGAAGTATCTGTAGAAGGCACAAAAAGTAACATCTTTTGCCTTAGCCTAGAACTTAAACTGGTTAAAGTGTGTTAACTCACAGGGGAGAAAGGTGGATTCTGAAACGCTGGCCAAGACACCTTAACACCTTTCGTACTGCATAGAAATCTCTAAGACATACGCCAGGGACCGCATGTTTTTGGGCAAACTGCACGTTATTTAAATCATCATAACTACAGTGAAAAATGAGAAAACCCGTGAGCGGTCTTTAACAGATGACGCGCGAAAACAGGAGAAAACTTGTGAGTGGTCCTTAAGGTGTTAAGAATTTCCCCATCTATTCATCACTAGCTTTGTTCCTTAATGCCCTGGAGATAGCTAATAAAAATATATCCAACAGTATGTAGATGAGCATAATGCCCAGAACTAAAACTAATGTGGAAAAAACCTAATGTGCACAATTAAAATATTGAGATACATTTTCATACCTTCTTCTTTGGCAAAAATGTTATTAGTGTGACAGTACCAAGTGCTGGTTATGGTGTGAGGACACAGGAACTCTCATGTAGGGCTGGTGGCACCGAGAGTCAGTAGAGTCATTTTGGAAAGCTGTTTGCTGTTACCTACTAAAGCTGAACATGCACTTAGGTGGGCACGGGTGGCCTGGCAGTGGCACTGGCACCTCAGGGTTCCACAGAGCCAGCTCCTGGCCTTACCGCTCAGCGATGGAGAGCGCCATGTTCTTCAGCCTCTCCTTGTTGGACTGTGGGGCACTGATCTGGGGAACAACAGGGCTCAGCAGTTTGTTCATCAGCTCCAGCACTTTGTCAGCATTCTGTTCAGGTTTTTAAAATTAAGGAAATCATCAATAAAATAAAAGGAAAAACTAAATAACTGAAATGAAAGAGAGAATTTAATGGGGTGATGGATGGAAATGTTCTGTATCTTGATCTCAGTGGTGGTTACAAATACCTACAGAAAATTCAGCAAGCTGTACACATAATATTTGTACATTTTCCACATGATAATTATACCTCAATGAAAATTTTTAATTTAAAAAAATAGGACTTATAGCCCTTTTTGCCTACGTTTCTCATCTGATAAGATGAGAATGTAATCTTTTTTAGGTCACATAATCATTAGCAGTCATCATGTGGTCTTACGTAGAAATATTTATTCTAGTTCTCTCAAAATGCCCAGCTGTGGTCTTATTCTCTAACACACAATTTTCACTAGCATGTCTGTGGTTGCCCAGAGGGTAAGTATGATGGCATTTTTGCCAGCAGCTTCGCCACTGACATGTGATGGATGCTTATTCTGCTGCCAAGTGAGACTACAGTTCAATGCCTGCAGGACATCCTTTCACTGTATTGCTCTAGTTTGGCCAGAAATATCTTACGGGCAGAAATAATTCTGTAAAATGGGAATTTCACTCGGGACCAATAATTGCCTAAACACTAGGAGAACAATGGTATTCTTGAAATGGCTGTACATTTAATGCCAAAAGGCCAACAGATTTGTTAAATGCAGAAGAAGGAAGAGGGCACTTTACCTTGGCAAGGTCATAAAGCTTTGCTGCTTCTTCAAACAGTCCTTTATTTTCTGCCACGGAAGCAACTTTGTTGATAATAGGCTTTGTGTCACTAGTAAACTTATCTATGACTCCAGGCTGACAAGACAAATTATGGAGGGGGAGGAAGAGAGAGACGGAAGTACAGAGCTATTATTTTAAACACAGAGGAGCAAATGGGATCCAAAATTACTTTAACTGAAAATGCTAGCCCTGGGCGATGCATATATTTCATACTCTTGCTTTCTTGAAGCTATAAGGCCCTATTAAAACTTTGAAAGGAGACCAAGGAAACTGCACATGAAGGGGCAGACTCACTGGAGGCACAGAGGAGTCAGCAATAAGACATCTGTGCTTTCTAATTTTCCAAAATGACCAGAGTCAGTGAAATCAATGATTTTAAATTTGCTGATGAGTAGGAACTAGGGAAAAATATCAGGAGGCTTAGAGAAAATATCTGAAAGATTTTGGATTTGCTTTCCAAGACAGATGGCAAAAGAAACTTAGTGCTGAAAAAATACATGGCAAGTGGTATCAGGACATTTAAAAAAAATCATTATCACCACTCAACAGCAACCAAATGGTCAAGAGAGTATAAAAGGCCTTAGGAACCATGGGAGAGTGAAGGTAAGTGTGTGACATCTCTGATCAGCCATTCTGATTCTCCATCGGCCAAGTTGGGATGACCTGGCCCTGTCACTCAGGAGGCAGCTGAGGGCATCGGTGAAGATCACAGGCTCTGAGGTCAGAAGGACTGGGCTCAAATTCCAACTCCCTTCTTATTATACTAGCTATGTGATGTTTTTTTTTTTTTTTGAGACAGAGTTTCACTCTGTTGCCCGGGCTAGAGTGCCCTGGCGTCAGCCTAGCTCAAACTTCTGGGCTCAGGCGATCCTCCTGCCTCAGCCTCCTGAGTAGCTGGGACTACAGGCATGTGCCACCATGCCCGGCTTTTTTCTATATATTTTTAGTTGTCCAGCTAATTTCTTTATATTTTTAGTACAGACGGGGTCTCCCTCTTGCTCAGGATAGTCTTGAACTCCTGAGCTCAAACAATCCACCAGTCTCGGCCTCTCAGAGTGCTAGGATTACAGGTGTGAGCCACTGTGTCTGGCCTAGCTGTGTGATCTTGAGAAAATAACCTCATTGTGTCTACATTTCCTCACTTGGAAAACACAGATAATAGCGGTTCCTACCCTTTCAGGTTATTGTGGCAATTAAATAAGAAACTGCTTGCAAAGCTCTCAGTGCAGTGCCTGGCAACTGTCATCAGCACTGTCACTGGCCCCTTTCTGAGCTGCATGGTGTGAGCTCATCTTGAGATTGCTGGGTCCAAGCCTTTCATTTTTACAAAGGAGAAAAGTCAGTCCCTGAGGGCAAGTGACTTTCCCAAGGCCACAGGGAGAGTCAGGGTGAGGGCTGGTGTCTGACAACAGGGCCTCTATCTCTTCTGCTATGACGACCAGTGGGCACAACTTGTCTCAAGAATCGCTAAGGCTCCCGGGAGTAGCTACATTTCTAGGTCACCGTGGAGTTCTGAGCCCTCAGAAACTGCCTTTTGTGGGAGGTCAAGTGCATTTCTAACTTTCCATCTGGGGAGAGTTAGGTGCAGTAATCAATTTCTTTTTCTTGCATGTTTTCTGAGCTGAGAATGGCAGAAATGTAGCCACCTCAGCTCAAAAACTGGCAAGCATGAACAAATATTCTGAACATAATAAAAAAAGTTATCTAATCACAAACTAACGTATTTTAAGGAGATACAAATGTGTATAAAACCAATGTCATCATTTGGGCTGGTAATTTTCCCTGTGTTTTAAACCAAGCAACCTGGTTCAGATTTGCATGTACAGTACTGTGAATCCTAAAATCTAACTGTATTCTTTTGACTGTATAAATCCCCAACTGCAAATGAACACTTCTCTAGGGATGCATTTAACCCACCTTTCTACTTCCGTCATTTTCCAGTTTCCCAAGAATCATATCGAACTGTGGAGGAAAAAAAGTTAATTTATTGGACAAAGACATAAACATAATCCAAAATTCTTCACAGACAAAGGAGGAGAAGAAACTGGGGTGGATGGGAAAAGTCTTACATGAACTAGAAAATAGAGTGAAAGCAAAGAAAACTCCAAAAAGTCCCTAGGCCACACCGAGGTAAACATGCAGTATGGCACGGGCGTGAGAACACGTACGTTGAACACTGCGGGCGAGGAAGGGAAATAGACGTACCTCTCTGCTTTCTATCACAAGCTCACTCACACAGCGCAAGAACATGTTTTCTCCTTGACTATCTTTCTCGTCCCTATAAGGGAACAAAAGTAACTCAGTTCCTGGTCTGGACTCGAGGTCTCTGATAGTCATTCTCAGAACGGTTGGAATTAAAACTAGCTGAAGTAAATGGTCAAAAGCAAATGTTACCTGAGGAAGTAGAAGTACTGGAGGGCCTCCCTTGGGTCCGTGGACTCAAATTTCCGGGTGTAGAGCATGAGCAGCCGCACAAAGTTCAGCCGCCGCGTGCAGGGAGGGTCACCAGGCTCATGGCTCACTACACCATGGGGGTAATAATGCGTCACAACAACACTGCCCCTCTGACCCACGTGACCCAGAAACTATGGCAGCTGAATCCACAGACCCAGCAGCACCTACGCCTGTGGCTCAGCCAGTGTTTGCCAACATAAGCTTTGGCCAATCCTCTTCACCACCCTGTCCTCAATTCCTCCCCACCCAGAGTGGACAAAATGGCATTTTGCAGTAAATTATTAGTATTTGGGTCTTTGAGTGAAAAGCTAACCCAACTGGCCATTATGGCACGTGCCCGGGGTGACTGTGCTGCACCTGTGAGGAACCCGCAGCCACTCATCCACCTTTACCTCCCCTCCTTTCCTGACTCTTTCACTCAGCGCATGTATGCACAAGATGGCTGGTTGGGGCTTCTCATGTCATTAAAGCCAGAGCCCTAAAGGGAACCTGACTCATGCCTCAAGGGGCTACTGCTTCTACACCATTCCCTAGGCAGTCAGCCTGGCCACAAAGCTAGCACTTTGTGCAGCACCTTGCAGGAGTGGAGGACCTGTGCCCTGAGGGCTACATGTGGCTTTCTAGATCCCTGAGTGCGGCCTTTTGACTGCATCCAAATTTCACAGAACAAATAAACGGATTGGCTCTGTGACGTTTGGATTTGGTCAGGGGGCTGCACTTGGGGATGTGGAGGGCCACATTTGGCCTTGAGGCTGCAGGCTCACCACCCCTGCCAGGGAATACTAATGGGGTGGGGTGGAGGGGAGGAACAAGAATCCTAACATTAATCATCCAAAAAGCTCAACTGGCTACAGTGTTCTAACATGATTGGTACTGTTTGCCCAAATCCTTATTGGTTGCAGTTTTGTGGCCACTGTTGCCCACTGTGGAATGTGCTGTGGTCACACTACTGCCAACCCACTCACGAATACTCACAGAGCTGGGCGCTCTGTCCCGATGATTTTAAAAGCAGCTTCAGCTCAAACAGCACCAGCGCCACGTGGACAGCATGGCAGCGCAGCCGCTCCATCCGGAAGAGAAAGGCAATTGCAGCTTCGAACTGCGCTGTCAGGAACAGTACTTGGAAGTAGAGGAAGGGCTGCTGGTTCACTGTAAAGTGGGACTCACCTGGGGGGGGCAGTGGGGAGAGGAGATAAAGCCAACTCAGAAGGATGCTGCCCACTGGCAGTCTTGCCCCCAGGCAGCAGTGATGTGTCCCCACAGGACTTGCTGGGCAGGAAGGAAGCACCAGCACGAACCTGAATTAATCGAGGGGGCCCTGGACACAGTGAACTGCCAAGTGACATGTGACCCGGTTCCTCCACCTTCTCTGGACTTCACAACATGACTAGCAAGTAGGGGTTGGATTGTAAAACCCAAAATGCTTGCATTAGGTGGGAGTGAAACAGAGTTAAGGACCTTAACACGGACTACAAAGGGATTGTTCATCCCTTTGTAAGAGTCACTCAATAAGGAGAAAAACGAAGATTTCAAAGAAGCTTCAGTTCAATTACATTCAAAGAAATGTAGAATTCAATAACTGCTAACCACTATTTGGAATCTTCTTTTTTCCCCAGAGTTTCTCAACAATGAGGAAGAAGAAAGAAGAAAAGGGTTTTCTCTCTCCTTTGTGCTCAGATACAGTACTGGCAAGTTCTACCAGGAAGCAGCAGCTAAGTCCTCTTTGTCTCTCCCCAAGCAAATGTCTACTAGAGCAGTTCAAAGAACTGGAGAAACAGATTACTACACATGACCATATAAGTCATACACACTTAAGGCCACATGGCCTCTACTTGAATCTGAAATGGCCTTATTGGGTTTTGCCTTGAAGATCCATAGGGATATTAAAGGAAAGACAGAGTTCAGAGATGAAGGATTTTCCCAGAGGAAAACTTAAGTAAATCACCTAAAGTGGGTAAGAGAAGAGAAGGTGGTCGTGTCCAGGATCTTACCGTAGTCTTCCAACAACTGTTTCTGGAACTGTGAGAGAGTGAGCCTGTCTTGTGGGGAGCTGGTGCCGTCATCATCAAAACACACTTGGTTCAACTAAATCCCCAAGAGAAACACATGCGTTGGAACAGACCGCATCCTGAGCCACGTGCACAGGTTGTGCTATTCAGTAGCCATGCTCAATGCTATGAGTGGGAGGCTGCATTACAGGCTATGGTTATTACCTGGGAATTACACAACAAAAAATGGGGCCGGGAGACGAGAAATCCACTGACCCTGATCACCTTATTGGCATCATACATCAAGCAGGTAAATTCTGTGTGGGGAACGTGAGCAGAAGGAAGGGGTAAAGCCCTGCTGGGACAGAAGAAACAGCGCCTGCCTTCAGCCACAGGTAGTCCTCGGTTTTGTCCGCGACTTCACTCTGATTGTCGGTGATGTCGCATCTGCCAATGATACAGTACACGGCCCGCTTGTAGGGATCCGTATTGTTCCTGAGGGCCCTGCGGTAATGCAGCCGGAGCTTGTTTTCCGTAGCTGGGGACAATCTAAAGACATAAGGGAACAGACAGACAGGCACAAACTCAGTAAATATCCTCAAGGGCATCTGAAATCACCCAAGGTCCCAATCATACAACAGAGTTAGGAAGCCTTCCTTCATCTTGGGTGACACACACTGTCCCTGCCCCATACCCTTGGTACCATTGCTTTGACCTGACTTGCAACTACCAGCACCTGTGTTTCCTGGCCTGCTGGCTTTCTCTGATTGCTGAGGCCTGTGGGGGCAGTTAGAAACAGAAGGGGATGAGAACTCGATTCCACTCCTCTGCAGCACTCAAGCAGTGACAGACAGCCTCCTCCGTCCTCCACACTCCCTTATTCGTGTGGGATCACCTCCCAAATAAACTACCTGCATTCAAATCTCCTTCTGAGGGAACCCTACTTTAATATGAGCAAGAGAGGGGCCTGTGGTTTAAGACAATCTCTTGACATGGCATTATTAATGCTGCCAAAAGTATCCCTGATTTTTCACAAGTACAACTGGAGTAACAACCATTATCTCTTCTACATACATGTACATATATATATATATATACTCAGTTTGAGTATGAACAAGTCCAATTACATTAGCAAAATCCAGGGAACACTAATACCTAGCAGTTCCTTAATGCAAGAAAATATAAAGAAAACACTTAGTGAACTAATTCAATGATTATATTCAAGATTACTAACTTCTAATTCTAGCCTTTAGGCTACGAAGCACACGACAACATATTTCCATAGTGGGTTGACCAGAAAAGCACTAAGTGTTAACAAAGTGTAATACAAAAAAGTCCCATTTTATAAAGAATCCTTGATGTGCCTTGGATGTATAGAATAAGTCAAATCATGCTCCCAAACAGTCTCTCCCTTACAGGAACAGAAAAATACCCAAGCACAGAGGCATGCATGTCTAGGCAACAGTGTCAGAATGTGGCTCTCTTTTAATGTTGCCACTTGTTATTCCCAAGAGAGTTCTACTTGCTTTCTTAACCTCCTTTTTTCCCAAGAAAAAACTTATTTTGGGCACAAGCAGGGAAAAGAGAACAAAGCCAGTGGAGGCCACCCCTTTGATTCCACGTGGCTGCTTCTGGCTGCACCACCTCATTCCCCATACCTTCTGTCTTTGCTGTTCATGTACTCCTGGAACCAGGTTTTAAATTCTCCCAGCTGGTGCTGGGCTCGATTAACCACCTGTGAAGCAGCAAGCAGGTCTCCACAGCGCATGCAGTAATAAATTAACGCCCACACAGGATGGCCTTCCACCTCTCCATCCTAAAAGAGGAAAGATAAATGCTCAAAATAAAGAAGTAAAAGCTGACTGCTTTTTGATGAGCTGACACCCAGCTAAGCCCCTTTCCTTGTACTAAGTCACTTAATCTTCAGAAGAACTCCATGAGGTAAGAACCATTAACACACTTCTCCTCCCTGTTTTACAAACAAGGAGACTGAGGCACAAGGAAGTTAATTTGTTCAGAGCAAGCTGTTAAGTTGCAGTGCGGCCTCAGAGCTTTTCCTCCAAAGCACTCGTACCCCACCTGATCCAAGGCCAGCCCCGTGGCTTCTCAGTGGAATCCCAGTGGCCTGCAGTAACTGGGTGTGTGTTCTTCTGTGATAACGTGCAGAAACACACTCCTAACAACCCCACAAAGCGAGGGCTAAAGACATCACTGACCAATAAGAGACCCTCATCGTCACTGTACTTGAGTTTCTAGAAGGTTATAAACGTTTTATTGAGTATCTTGGTATTAAACACTGTGAGGCATCAGGGATCAGAGAGGCAGATTTGTTCCCACTCTCCTGATACTATAGCTTACCTATCCTAAATCTGGTTTTGTCACTTGTCCGCACAACACGTCCAGAACTCAATGACATCTCTCCCCTGTACCTTGTCTGGACTCCTACACTGTTAGCCTCCTAAGAGATCTTTCAGCTTCTATCCTTCATTAACCCCTCTCTGCTCTCTTCTCCACACATAACCTCATTTTAACTGAAAACGCCTATCTGGGAGCATACATGATCACACAGAGAAAGCTGCCAGTACCTGAAGTCCAGGCAAGGGAGCTGGAAGTTTAATGTTTAGGAAACTTCGAACCAGCTGGTAAGTCCCAGGCACCCCGCCCAGCTGGGCCTGATGCAAATTTCCGAAGACAGTCACCAGGGTGTAATTCTTATAACTGGAAAAATTGTAAAGGAAAGAACAGGGGTGAATGAAAATACACATCACACACATCTATGTCCATATCCATGACATTACACTGTGAACTCTGCAGGGCATGGCCTGGACTTCAAACCCAACACAGAAGAGGAAAGTGTACACGGTTAATGACGCTAACTACATTATCTATTCAGTGGGCACTGGATCACTGTAAAGATTTCTCATCACTGCTGATATGCGAAAGAATCCCCAGGGAACACAACTGTGGACTTCAAATGCATTAAGAGCTGATGTGCAGAATAACTGCTCCAGCTCACAGCCTAATACTAGTGGATTGTTTTTAAACATTTTATTTTGAAATATTTCAAACCTACAAAAGGTTAAAATAATGGTTCAATGAACATGAATATATCTTTTACCTAGATTTATCAATTTTTAACATTTGTGTGCATGTTTTCTCTATCTACATACATATGTGCTTTGTTTTTCCAGAACCGTTTGAAAACATTATATAAATCAGGTACTACCTCATCTGTAAATTCTTACTATGTGGCTAAGAACTAGGAACATTCTCCTACCTAACCTCAATACCATTATGACACTCAGAAATTTGACATTAATATGTTAGCATCTAAATCGTAACCCATATTTGTTTCTTAATAACATCCTTTATAGTTTGTTTTTATTTTAAATCCTGGATCCAATCAAGGAAATACATGGCAATTATCAAGCCACTTTCATTTCCCTTAATCTAGGGTAATTCAACCACCTTCTCTGTCTTTCATGACATTGACATATATATATTTTTTCAAGAGACAGGGTCGTACTGTGTTGCCCAGGCTGGAGTGCAGTGACGATTCACAGGTGCAATCATAGTGCACTATAGCCTTGAACTCCTGGCCTCAAGCAATCCTCCCACCTCAGCCTCCTGAGTGGTTGGAAATACAGGTGTGCACCACTACACCTGGCTGACACTGACCTGTTATAAAGAATCCAGGTAAGCTGTCTGGTAAAATGTCTCACTAGCTGGATCATTTCCTCACGATTTGATTCGGGTTCAACATTTTTGCCAATAACTCTACACAGCTGATGCTGGTACTTCCCACTGAGTCCCACAATGAGGTAGGTAACATTAGTTTGCTTCATTTGGTAACACTAGATTTCATTCACTTGGTTAAAAGGTGCTGTCCAACCAGATTTGTCCATTATAATTTAATATTCTTTCCCTTGTAATAAGTAATCTGTTGGGTAACACATTGAGGTCATGTAAATATTCTGTTCACGAACAATCTTTCTTTCATCCAGTGGTTTTAGTTTCCATTGATGGTCCTTGCTGAACCAGCTACTACACTGGTGGTTGCAAAATGATGACTATCTATCATTCCTTCTTCATTTATTTGCTAGCATGCTTCTTAAAATCCCCTGTAGTGTTTATGTTTGTAAGTGCTTCTATACCAAGTTACAGATACCTAAATATGTGGTTAATATAATAAAGGACTTCTAAATATGTTCATGTCCAAAATAAAACAGACTGTCTCAAAAAATAAGGTGTTTCATATGCACAGATGTTCAATACCAGGTACAGTAACTGAAGTGAGTGAGAGAATGAGTTAGTGAAAGAGAGAGAGAAATAACCTAAATGTTAATTATAGGAAACAGATTCAATGAAATTTTATGCAGTTATGAAAATGATAGTGACAAAGAATTGAACTATACAAAATCGCATATTGTACACATTTGGATCAAACTGTAAAAAATAAAATCAAAATACTCATAAATCAAAAAACAGTGGGAAAAAAGAAATACAACAAGGTAATAGAAGCCACTGGATATAAGGTTTAGAGGACCTCCCCTCTTTTTTCAGGTCCTCTTTTTAGCATTTTCCAGAATTTCTATAATAAGCATGTATCATTTTTACAATAAAAACTAAAAATCAATTTAACAAATTTAATGAGTTTCCCACCACCAGAAGTATTTGAAAGCAGAGAATGGATAAAGAGTCCTGTTGCAGCCAGGACAAACTGCCCACTACCATCTCTTCCAACTTGAATTAAGACAACTCATGAGCTGTGGCAAGGGCCTAAGTTGAAGAAGAAGAAGCCTAAATTCCTTGAGGGCTAAGAAATATATATCCTGCCTCAAATCTTGGAGCATGGCAGCAAAGAGATAGACCAATCCTATATTTTATCAACATTTCAGCCTTATAATTAAAAAATTATTTCAGGCTGGGTACAGTGGCTCAAGCCTGTAATCCCAGTCTTTTAGGAGGCCAAGGCGGAAAGATCACTTGACGTCAGGAGTTCCAGACAAGTCTGGGCAACACAGCAAGACCCCATCTCTAAAAAAATTAAAAAATTTGCCAGATGTGGTACTGCACACCTGTGGTCTTAGCTGCTCAAGAGGCTGAGCCAGAAGGATTGCTTGAGCCTGGGAATTGGAGGCTATAATGAGCTATGATCATACCACTGCACTCCAGCCTGGGTGACAGAGTGAGATCTTATCTCCAAGAAAAAAAAAATTATTTGGGCCTGGGTCCCCTTTGCCATCTGTTGCATTACATCACATGAATTATTGTATGAATACTATCAGTGGATTAGCATCAGCAAAAATATTTTAAAACTGAGTATAATTATTTTAGAATATTCCCTTTGTCAAAAGTAACAATGAAAACTTAAAAAAGATACCACGAGAGAGTGATGATACTAGAGTGAAAAAGAAAATATGATTACAATAATTGTGGATGGGAAATTTCCAAACAGCTTCAAGAAGCACTGTTAAAGGAATTAATGAAACAAGATAATTTTAAAAAACTAAATGAAAAGAATAATAAAAGGGATAGCTTACTACAGATATAAAACCAAGGAATGCAGCCTGGTACCATCGGTGAAGTCAAGCACCAATGTTAAGAATTAGGTTGATCGAGGAAAATAGTCATAAGCAGTCATATACTCATATACACCCATTAAAAAAAATTCCTGAAGGTTTTTATACAGTATAAGAAAGAATTTCTGACTCATATTTTTCTAACTTGTAATAAATATATACTATTACTTACATTGGATTCTTTATGGCTCAAGAGCGATACATCCAAAACCCAATAACAAAAATTTAGCCAAAGCTTGATGTATTATTTTATAAACCCTTTATACCTATGCTAGGGAAATAAAAAACCATTTGGAGTTCTAGATTTCTCTTATTAATAAAAAAGGAATGGAGGCTAATGAGTGTGATATGCTGATGGTATTCACTTCATGTAGCTATTAAATAATTAACATAGTATTTGGTATAAATACTATCTTCTGCTGTACCAACTCTGAATTACTTCAGTTACATACAAGGAAATCTTATGACTTCCTAATGAAGTATTATTTTACTGACAAAGGGTGATCACACTACAAAGCTGCTGGCAGGTACAGAGGTTCAGTGGCAAGGCCTGCAACTTAGCAAGTGTATTCACTTTCTCTTTTTGAGCCAGCAGGGAGAGGCCAGCCCAGCACCCTGTCTCTAAAGTAAAGAGAGTCTGTTGCACACTTATGACAACCCCTGCTGGCTGATTCAGAGTTGGAAGGAGTGTCTGTAGGGACGGATGAATGGCATGGTCCTACTAAAGAAGGGGACAATAAGGCACAAGGGTGCAGCCACAAACCATTAAGTGGCCAATTCCGATTAGTGAGAAGGTGGCAAAAAGACACACGCACAAATCACGGGCACTGGCAGCTGGTAAGGACCCTGACTCATAGGGATTAACTGAGTAGAGTCAAAAGGAAACAAGGGCCGGGCGCAGTGGCTCACACCTGCAATCCTAGCACTCTGGGAGGCTGAGGCGGGTGGATGGCTCAAGGTCAGGATTTTGAAACCAGCCTGAGCAAGAGTGAGACCCTGTCTCTACTAAAAACTAGAAAGAAATTAATTGGCCAACTAAATATATATATATATAAATTAGCCAGGCATGGTGGTGCATGCCTGTAGTCCCAGCTACTCGGGAGGCTGAGGCAGAAGGATTGCTTGAGCCCAGGAGTTTGAGGTTGCTGTGAGCTAGGCTGACACCATGGCACTCTACCCCAGGCAACAGAGTGAGACTCTGTTTAAAAAAAAAAAAAAAAGGAAACAAGATTAGGGGCCATCCTAAGGTTTGAAGGTGGTAATATTGCTGGGAGTGAAAAGTAAAATGCTGAGAGAAAACAAAAGGGCCTAAGGAGCAATGGCTGAGCCACATTAGGAAACAGGATTATGACCTAAGGCATCATGGCATTATGATGTCTTCCAGTAAAGGGACAGAGAGCGGAGAAAAAGAGAAGTCTAACAGCACTCCCACTTACTGTGATTTTACATGTGTGATTTGATACCACTGCAGAACCAGTCCTGGTAGAGAAGTGTTTCTGAAAACAGGATTACACTTCTCAGCCTTGTTCAATCTAATATAATAAATCTTAAATTATACCAGCTATAGCACACTTAGCCCAAGGGCTACTTCAGACCGGAGAAATGGTTTACTCCAGCCCCACCGTGCTATTGCCGCCTTACCTCTGCTCCAGGTATCCCAAGGCCTGCCTGACAAACTCCATGCGCACTTCCACGCTGCTGCGGCTCTTCAAGGCGTCAGTTGCTGGCACCAACAACACGTCTGTCATTTGTTTTACCATGGTCCACATGTCAGAAATGCTCTGCGCATAAACGAGACTACACGTGACAATGCTGCAGGGCTAGAGCAGTGATTTGGCTCCTCATGGCACTATGATCTCAAAGGCAGGCAGGATGAGGAGGGGGTGAGGTCAACATCGTCTGTTTGAGACCCGCAAGCTTAAGCTCAGCACAGAAGCTGCGCCTCTGCCCTGTCAGCCTTCAGAGCTCCCACCACCAAAGGGGCACCCCCGCTCCTGCCCGAGTTGGTTTCAGATCAATAACATTCCGGGTCTGACAATAACCACCTACATAATTAAAAGCACACAAAAGTAACAAGAACACTGAATCTCTGTGGGTTATCCCTTAAGAGAGAGTGAATACATTTATAATCATCCAAAGCTCTAGGAATTTAAGCTCAAGTAGCTGCATTTCAGTCCTTACAAGGTTATTTGAGTTTCTTAAGGCTTAAAATAAGAGTTTAACCTAAATAATACAAGGTTTTGTCCTCCCAGAGCCTCTCCAGGGGCCACTGCTCTTATCCCATCTGGTGAGCGTCACAGCTTCCCATTCTCCTTCCCACTCGCTCCCTTCAAAAGACACCTCCCAGGGAAGGAGCGGGCATTCTTTCTTTGTGTTACCACCACACAGCTGGGGCCCCCTCTCCCCAGAATCCTCCCGCCTATAAATCTCTCTTTAAAAATGTGTTCCCTGAACACATTTAAATACTCTAAACTTAAGAATCCTCGGAGGATAGCACCGTTTAGAGAAAAGCAGGTTTACACTTTTTTCAAAGCAAAAGAGAAAAGCCAGTTCTCATGGTCTGTCTCAAAAATTAAAACTGTAGAATGTCCAGCCAAATGTGACTCTTTCTGTGGTGGGATGATTGGTGAAGTCCTACTTTCTTCTTTAGGTCTGTTTGTATTGCCTTATATTTTACTATTTTTAAAAAATTAAAAGTTAGATGCATCTTTGAAAAGACAAAAAAAAAATCTGTGTATGCATGCTTGTTTCCATAATATCTTTCCTCCTTTTCTCCTTCCTCCTAGCCACCTACTAACCCACCACTCACCCATCAATAAGAGTTGAGAACAGAAGAATAAAAGACTGTGTGTGTGTGTGTGTGTGTGTGTGTGTAATGGAACCAGTGGTAGGTATATGAAGAATGCTCACAAAGACCCCACCTGAGTCAAGTTTAAGGGGCTCACTCACAGGTGTGAAAACTGCATCACCTTTACAATCCATCTTGTTAAAGAGCCCATTAGTCTGTCTAAGGAGGAAAAATGGTGAGTGGGGATTCAAAGGCTGACAGGACATCAAAGCAAATATAGCTTGAGGAGAACTATTGTGACCATTAACTGATCCTAGCTGGGCCTTTTGAAGATGCACTTAAAAAAAAAAATCATCATCAAGAAAACCACCCAAAATTATTTAAAATAAAATTCTAGGGAAGAGTTAACATTTTATTCCACAGCATGGAGAGTCTCTGCAGCTCATTTCAGCCAAGCCAGCAGGCTGCTGATCCCATCTGAACACCAGCCCCAGCTGTCTCCCCGGCTCGCTCCGGGCGCTACCTTATCGTCCAGCTCTGCGACGGAAGCGCAGAGGTCCACAAGGTGAGGCTGCAGGTGCCCGCTTACAATCTTCTCGTTATAGATATAAATCTGAAATTATGAAAAGCAAAGTAAATGGCACGATTTCTATTTTCACTTCTTTTTAAATAAAACCTCCTGAAGCAGTTCTGAAGCCAGGAAATGGTCAGCAGAAACTTCAGCCAACTTTTCCTTCCTCGGAGTGGCTGAGCTATCCACACTAGCCGGCTCCATAGCTCTGTGTTTGAGCTGTGGGCAACACACCAAAGATAATTGTAACCCCAGCCCTCCAAACACAGGAGAAATGGGAGCAGGGTGGTCCGGTGGGAGGAGTGTCACAGGCAGTTCTGTGACTCTTTGTCCCAGGGAGCAAGGACAAGGGGAAGATGAAACAATGGAAGGACTCTGGCTGCTGCTGCCTAAGAACCAAAGCAAAGTTCAGTAAAATTCTGGCAAAAGGAATGAATGGCTCCTAGTCCAGGGTTTGTGGACTGAGTGCGGAATGTCAGGGTACAGCTCCCTTCCTGTGCTGGAATAGCAGTTGCTGCACACGTGGAATATCCATTTCTCCTGGAAAGAATCTCTGGTCTTTAAGTAAAATTTTCTCAAGAAATATTACCTATGTGAGCTTTAAGGTATGGGAAAGCCACTATTACTTTGGATTTTATTTTAAAAGAACTAAAATAATGATGGCAAAAACTAGTAAGCTCTATTCTTGTGGAAGGTTTCACTTTGTATTTGAAGTCTTTGCTCTATCAAGGACTGAACAAAGGAGGGGGTTAGACAAATCATGACCCTACTGAACCTTCATTTTCTCTACTTTAAATGGGGGACATTGGTATCACTTAGCTCCTGGGGCTATTATAAAGATTAAATAAAGCGGTTTTAAACTATAAGGTAGTGCTTATTCACTCAACAAGCATTTACTAGGGGCCTTCACTTTGCAAGGTACTGTGTTCAACATGCGATATAAAGATTCACTCTCCACTGGAGAGGACAGCCATGTAAACAGACATAAACGTGGCGTGGTGATATCCTAGGTGCTATAAAATGTTAGTTTTATGAAGTTTTAGTCTTTGCAGATGTAGAAGATATACAGTTTCTCTCCTCAGAAGCTTATATTTCATTAGGCCTCTCTTCATGGCAATGGAGGGAGACAGCCCTATCCCGAAGATGAAACTTGAAGAATGTATATGTGCAGGGGAAATAGGATCTAAAAACTGGAGCAGAAGGAAATAAATGGAGGCCGGTGGTAAAACATGAGTCAGAGGAGGGAGAACTCAGCTGTGGGAAGCTGATGAAGCTGGCTTCAGCCACCTGCAGTTTGAAGTGGCAATGGTACACTGACGGGGAGGGACTTTTAAAAAAGCACTTAGAAAATGTCTCTGAACAAGAGGTAAAAGAGTGACTTCTGCTAATACCATCAGCCAATGAGGTAATCCAGTTAATGCAGAACTCCACTGGCTAATTAACTGGTGGCTGAAGATAGAGACTTGTTAGAGAGCACAGGGTCTAATAGTTCCAAGCCCACTGCTCACCTCCACAGTTGCTATCTGCTTCTGCCTCCAACCACCCCCCTCCAAGTTGGAGGCAAGGAAGGAGACTGGTCTGCTGAGGGTCGCAAATGGCACTGATGTGTTCCCGTCAAAGAATCATGGGAGGTGGTAATGGCTGAGTGATGTTCCTGGGCCAGTTCTGATACAGGATGATCTTAAGGGGATGGAAGCCCACTACCCTCAATTTAAGAAACAGGAATGTTCTCCCTTCTTGATACTTTGTGGGGGAAAGTGGCAAATTACAATAAAACACACAGTCAGCTGGCACTGCTTTATTCAAAAAGTCAATTCCACTTTCAGTCCAATAGAGCTCCCGTGCTTATTAGCACAAAGCACCTCAATCCACAGCCTCATTATTGCACGGCCATGATCTACAACCAGAAGCCTGATCCCCAAAATATCATGAGCTCTTCCAAAACAACAATGATATTAAGTAGTGCTCAATACCACATGCTTAACAAGGCAGAAAAGCATTCAGAAAATTTCTCTCAGCAAGGAGTGAAAGGAGGATTTCTGCTAATACTCTCGGCCTAACCTGTGATTCAGTTAATACAGAACTCCATTTGTTAAGCAGTGCAGTTGCTCAAGGCTTTACTCTACATAGCGCTATTGCCAAAAATGCAAACTGAGATGCCTTGGTCAGTGTAGAGGACAGATTTCAACTTCCCCACATCAAATCTGAGTCATTCTATTACCCTATTTGATAGAATTCCTCAGTGGCCTATATGGCAAAATATTAACCAGTCCTCTAAATGAAAACCCAACTTGCTTTCGGGATTTGACCTTCACATGGAGTCTTTGCTCCCTTTTGCTCCCCGGAGGCTCACAAAGGACTTCCCTGGGTTAAGTCTTCCTTGGGCACACCCTCACCTGCCGGGCGTAGGCCATCTCGATGCTATCCAGAGAGCTGCGACCAGGGGGTCCCCCATCACTGATGTAAGTTGGCTGTGGATAAACACACGTTCAGAATTGGTTAAGAACAGTATTCAGTCATGTGAAGAAATAAAAGTCATGTAAACATCCTTGTCTTTAACAGAGCTGTGAGGAGTCTGTTTCCTAGTTAAGACAGCCTCAACATGATGATTTTAGGGATTTCAATAAAACGCAACTTTCTTACCATGAGCATATGGGAAGAAAGCAGGCATTGGACTGGATTAACTAAAAAATAATAGGAGGCTGGATAAGCCCTACTGATACCTCAATGACTGTTTCACTTGTGAGGCCATCACTTTAATTGGAGGGCCTCCTGTTTCCATCAATTGTATCAGGCAGTTGAGGGAACAGAGTTTATAGGTCATGACACCAGATTTAGACATTTCCAATCTAGAATCTACACTAAGACAACAGCTGCTGATCAATTTTCTGTTATCTGAAGATGTGAAGCCTGGCTTCTAAGTGGAGCAGTCATTCATACAGTAAATATTTGCTAAATGCCTACCACGTGCACAGCTGTGTATACATCCATCTCTATAGGGACAAAAACAAGCCAGCCTAGAGAGCCTGTCCTCAAAGAGCTTACCAGCTGACAGAGAGAGTTAGATACAAATACAATCATGTGTCGCTTAACAATGGGGATGCATTCTGAGAAACACATGGCTAGGTGATTTTGTCGTGCCGACATCTACTATACACCTAGGCCATATGGTAAAGCCTACTGCTCCTAAGCTACAAACCTATAAGCATGTTACTGTACTGAATGCTGCAGGCAACTGTAACACAATGGTAAGTGTTTGTGTTATTGAAACATACCTAAACATAGAAGGTAGAGTAAAAATAAGGCATTATAATCTTATGGGACCACCATTGTATATGTAGTACATGACTGTATATGAAAAAAATTTATTAGTCTTTTTTAAAAGAAAGACTAAAGTTCATCTTTAGCTAAACTTATTCCTTACTGTAAACAAATACGGATCAAAATTAGGTATATTCTTAAATTTCCAATACATTAGTTTGTACCGTAGCATAACAGAGATCAAATTCTTTAAACTTATCTCAGTTAAAATAAAACTTATCTTATTTTTTAAAAATGTTCTATTCTCTAAAATCTAAAGTACAGCAGTTAAGACCAGGCTTCCTGGGAAACCAACAGAAGATAGCAGACAAACTTCCCAGCACCATGAAGCTAGAAAAGGAATACTAGAGTGAGCATGCATTGGGAGTAGGGGCTAAGGAAGGAGCAGATGGCAGAAAGGTGGTTTTAAACTCTCAATTCTGGAGAAGGAATACTGGCCTATAGAGGACACCTGGGTCCCAGGAGGGCCACTTCAGTGCCTGGCTTTGGGGTCTGGAGCGAACCATTTAGAGGCTCAGACTCCCATTGGTCAAAGAAGGGGCTGTCCTAGATGATCCTGAGAGGTCCCCCTCAACTCTGATCTCCAGGCTATTAAAAGAGCTTGAACAGTTCGCTGATCTTTGCAGATGCTGCTGGCTGGCTGACCCAATGACCATTCCCAATCCCTACCTCTCACACCTTTACTCCCTGTCACCTTTCAGGTTGGCAAATAGAATTAAATATACTCAATAGTGTGCTGGTGAATATTTAACAACTGGCTCTTGGGAAAGGGCACCTGATGTGTAGTATTTGCTGGTGTCTGTGGTGTAAATACTCCCACCAAGGTGTTATCAACTAGACTGCAAATTCCTAGAAAATTTAACAATAGGAACTCATGAGCTGGCCCCTAAATACCACTAAATATACCCTTTCCCAGCCTCTACTACAGCCAGGAATGGAGTGCCCTAGTTCTAGCCAATGATATGAAAACACAAGTCTGCTAGTGCATCTGGGGACAGCTTCTACTTTTCCTGATAAAGGGCAGGGAAAGAGCCTGGCATGGCCGTTCAACTTTCTCCCCTTCTTTTTTTTTTTTTTTTTTTTGAGACAAAGTCTCACTTTGTTGCCCAGGCTAGAGTGAGTGCTATGGCGTCAGCCTAGCTCACAGCAACCTCAATCTCCTGGGCTTAAGCGATCCTACTGCCTCAGCCTCCCGAGTAGCTGGGACTACAGGCATGTACCACCATGCCCGGCTAATTTTTTCTGTATATATTTTTAGTTGGTCAATTAATTTCTTTCAATTTTTAGTAGAGACGGGGTCTCGCTCAGGCTGGTTTCGAACTCCTGACCTTGAGCGATCCGCCCGCCTCAGCCTCCCAGAGTGCTAGGATTACAGGCGTGAGCCACCACACGCCTGGCCAACTTTCTCCCCTTCTTTCTGTGATATGTATGTAGAGCAACTATAGCCATCTCGTGAACCTAAGGTAAGTGGATGTGCCACAGATGGTGGTGTACAAAGACAGAAAGGTACTGGGATGACTGAATGAAGGTCAACACTCTTCACACCTGCAGATTTCTTGGTAGGTGAGAAAAACAAACCCCAATTCAAGCCACTCAATCTCAAGTTTTCCATTATTCACAGCTGAGAACATTCCTACCTGAAACATAGAATTAATAAAAACCACCCAGTTATAATAATGATAGCTATACTTAATGAACACTTACTATGTGCAGAGCACTGTCTGAATTTCCATATATTAACTCCACAACCCCCTGAAGTAGGTACTTTTATCATATCCGCTGTACATTTGAAGGCACAAAAGCATACTGAAAGGTGAAGCAATTTGCCCAAGTTCACTCCAATAGAAAGCCGAGGATCCCTGGCTTGAATCCACTGTGTGGCACCACACTCTGGACTCTCTGCCACTACGTTATCCTGCATGTCAGGGCAGGCCGGGGCCACTTTTCGAGGACAGTCATCACAGAACAACAGAGAGCAGTGGTTAGAAATCCTGGCTCTACTTCTTACTAGCAACATGACCTTGAGCATAGTGCTTCTTTTAAGCCTCACTTTCTTTGGCTGTAAAATGGAGGTAGCAATGGTACCCACCCCACAGGTTTGGAGTGAAGATTAAATGGGGAGAAAAACAGTTCTTACCCCACAGCACTATTGTCAGGAAGAGGAAAAAGAGTTCAGCACAGTGCCCAACACAGGGCCAATAAACACTAGCTGCTGTTATTACTTTATAAACAAAAAAATATACCAGCACAATGAACACAGGAACGAACCCTACAATGAACAACAATGGATAGATATGGACACTGCAGAAACATGACCTAAAGTATTTTACTTTGTGCTGGCTGGAAAGTCTCATCCCATTTTTCTACAATGAACACACATTCCTTGTTGGAAGGTAACCCCCCTCCCCCACCAGAGCATTTTCTACTTCTGAACTAATTCTGAGTGTTTCCGGTAACACTGTGTTGAGGGCTGTTCCATTATAAGACCTTTCTGGAAAAGAACTCTCTGAAAGCTGAAGATCCCACAGTCTTTTAAAAGAACAGAGCAGTACGTCTGTTAATTCCAGTAACCTATTTGGAGGAGAATAACAGGGGAATGAAAACGAGAACAGCACTAAAGCATTTCTTCAAGGACACAGTTGTTTCAGCTAAATACACAGGAACAGCCTTTAGAAATATTTTCCAGTACTAAAAACCTAATTTTTAAAATTATCTTTTTAAAAAGTAGTTGGTTTTCAGCCTTCAAATTTCCATTTAAATTAATTTTGCCTAATGCTCTTGTTTTCAAAAGTACCTCTCCTTCAGTTACCCTTGGCCAAGCCGCTATTTCACCACACATAAAAAGTCAATTATCCATCAACAGGGTGTGTACGTGCACATTCCCGAGCAGAGTAACCCGCAAACGCTCGGCTGGAATTCCACAGCCAGGGGCTGCCTGAGGGCTGGGAAAGCAGGTGTCAGTCTGCTGTGTGGGAATAACGTTCCAAATGCCTCTGATCGATGCCTGGGTTTCTCTGCACCAGGCTTGACTAAGCCACAGCAGGAACAACAGGACAGGAAAGCAGCAGGAAGGACAGCAGCAGGGAGTCGGAGACCAAAAAGGCACAGAAGACAGCAGTTTAAAGCCAGAGAGAATAAGGGGCTCACCCAGGAGGCTGGCCATATGTGGAGAAACAGCAGCCTCTGGGAGCACAAACCGAGAAGGGTCTTACCAGAGCAGATGGTGTTCCCCAAACAGCCATGGGACAGATAGGATGGGGCTGGAGAGTGGCAGGAGGGAACTACAAATTTTTATTAAGCACCTACTATTGTACAAAGGTATCCAGGGATGCATAAAACTCTCTTCCCCTGTAGGGCACATTCTAGCCGGGGGAAAAGGAATATGACTAGCAGTCCTAGCAAAACAAGTATAGAGAAAAAGAAAATATGGTGATACTGCAGAACGAAGAGAGCTTTATTTCCATGTGGAATATTTTGGCTTTATGTAAGCAAAATATAATCAAAGTGATTAATTTACAATAGTTGACTATAAAATCTGTATGTAAAAGCCCACTACTACTAGGGAAAAAACACCAACTGGGGGCCAGAAGACCTAGGTCCAAAATGCAACCCAACTAATGATTGTGTGACCATGGATAAAATGAGAATAATACTTGGGTCATTCATAGGATAGAACACTATTAATAGAACACTAGCCACTAAAAAATGACAGAAACCTATGTGTACTAAACTAGAAAAAGCTCCAACATAAGTAAAACATCAAACAAAAAATACTAAATTATAGAACCTAATGTATAAAATGATGCCATTTATAGTTGATAATAAATGGATAGGATACACATCCATGTACCGTGTTTCCTTGAAAATAAGATAGGGTCTTATATTTATTTTTCCTCAAGAAGACACCCTAGGGCTTATTTTCAGGGGATGTGTTATTTTCCCCTCAAAGCCTCAGCTTGCAGCATGCACAGGATGGCCGGGGACCCGACAAGGGGAGCTGACCTTGTTGGTGGGGCTGCCTGCACCTTTCTGGTCACCTCTGGGATAGTAGCTGTCACGATGGGGCAGATGAGCAGGGCTGCTCGTCTTCTTTACTGCTCTGCGACGAAATGCATGGGTTGTGCAGATACGCTGCGTAGCCATGCCCATCACTAGGTCTTATTTTCGGGGTAGGGCTTACATTGCGCAAATGCTTAGAAATCCTGCTAGGGCTTATTTTATGGGTAGGTCTTATTTTCGGGGAAACACGGTACAAATGTGCACATAAGTGCCTGAGAGGAAAAGGAAGTGGATGCACCACTAGCAGAGGTTTTATCTGGGGAGGGGATAGAGACGGCAGCAGAGCTTTCCCAAGGTGGTCTATTTTTCTCTACTATCAGAACAGTGCACAAGATCAGGTGTTCATGTATATAGTACATCATGATGATAAAATGAAGGGCCTGTTGAGTTGGGGTTTTTAAAAAAATCTTTTTGAAAGAGCAGCAGAGCACTTTCTAAAATACTTGAATTCCGACTCAAACCCCAACATGTGAACCAGGTCCATCCCCAAGAAAACAGCTAGGAAGCCACAAAATATATCTCAGAATCATCTAGTCTGGGGTTTTCATATTCAAACTCTGTCAGTCTATATTTTATTGCATTTCTTTGAATCTACTACGCCATCTATTATAAGACATAATGTCATTTTATGTACCACTACGAAAAAAAAAATGCTATCACTGAATTTAAGACATATCCTCATTTCAGAGGTATCAAAATGTAGAAAAGATGCATGAGTAGGAACTGATGAAATATGGTATTAAGTCACTTATTAAAAATAGAGACTATGTTCAACATGTACAGTCCACATATCACAGTAGGGAATGTCACCATCATTATCTATAATTATTAAGGTATGGTTTAGATTCTCTAGAAAGTCTGTTCCTTGTAAGCTCTTTTCCACACAGTACCTTAAAGGACACTGACTATGTCCAATACCAAACAGCTACTAGATTACACTGAGGTTAGATAAATTTACCTTTAAACACTGTTTTAAAAGTTGGCTAAGCTACATTAAGAATTCCCCAAACTGTTTAAATACCCCTTGCTGTCATGCAATCCTTGAGGCACTGGGGGAATTCTTCCTCACACACACCAGACGCATGCAAGAACTGGGGCACGAGGGTTCGCAGCCACAAGTCTCACTTTCTTGCTTCAACGCACATTTTTATTCAGACCACAACTTGAAAAGTTATTATGAATCTTTTAATTCCTACCTTCCCTTAAAAATTATACCCCTTTCTTCCAGTGATATTCTAAGTAAATTAATTTCCCAAATTGACGTTATGCTACCGAAGCATCATTTCCTTTATTAAAATTTGTCAGGAACAGATAATACCAATGTCTTCTTGGAAGGAATTGGGGAAAACTCCTGTTATTAGAAGGCTTGCAGAAAAAATGTTTCAGGAACCACCCTATCCTAGTCCATTTTTGCTTTTTAAAAAAAGCTTTTAACCTTTCTTTTTTTAACTTATACAAATCTGGACATTTTCCTTCAAATGTAAGGTTAGTTCAAAATGATCTGAAGCATCCTCTCTAACTAGTGACTCTTCAGAATCCAAGAACCTTATTCCTGAAAATAAGGTGCCCAGAAATGAATGTTTTTGCTATCAAGTCATACTTCTTTATTTCCTCTGTTTATAACCAAAGATTTTTTCATTCCGAGAAATACTTCATAAATCAAAGAAACCATTTTTAAAAAGATGGATCCATATTAAAACGATGAAAATAAACTTAACAATGTGTATCTTACCAAATACTAAGTCACACAAATAATATTAGGGTACTATGAGTTTATGCTCTATGTCAGGTACTGGGCTAGGTGCTTTATGCATAGTCTACATTCCCTACAACAGTTCTTCAAGAAGGGAATTTCATAACAAGGAAATCTAGGTGCAGGAACCCAAGGCTTGCTGAATTCCAAAACATGTCTTCTGCCCTTCACACTGTGTGTGGTCTCTTCTAAAGACAGCGGACAAGGTACCTGCCCAAGTGGAGTTAATATCACCTTTCCCTCATTTTAAAGGAAATTATGCGGGAAAAGCCTATAAAAACACATGGTTCCACAGACCCACTAGAATGGTTAAATTAAAAAAGACAGAAAACACCAAGTGTGGCAAAAATATGGAACACATGGAATTCTCACATATTGCTGGTGGGAGGGTACACTGATACAACCATTTTGGAAAACATTTTGGCAGTGTCTACTAAGGCTGAAGATATGCATACCCTCTGACTCAGCAATTCTCCTCTTAGGTACCCAACAGAGATGCAAACATATATTCACTAAAAGATACATGCAAGAATGTTCACAATAGCACTAGTTATAAAAGCCAAGAAGTGGACACTACTCAAATGTCCATCAAGACTAGAATGGATAAACAAACTGCAGTTTGTTCAGCCACGAGCATGAATGGCTTACAACTACAGGCAACAATATAAAGAATGTTATACAAAAGCGACCAGAAACAAGAGTATATATTGTACGACTTCACTGACATAAAGTGCCAAATTAATCTATGATATTAGAAGTCAAAACAACGGCTCCCTTGTTGGTAGAGGGTGGCAACCAGAAAGGGACACAAAGGGGATTGCAGGGGGGCTGGTCATGTTCTGTTTCGTCATCTGAGTTTGTTCCATTTGTGATAATTCATTGAGTCGTATACTTATGATTTGTGCACTTCTCTGCATATATGTTATACTTCAGGATAAAAGTTCAAAACAACAATAACAACCAAGAAATCTGTAAGGTTCCACAAAAGGGCAATTCCCTGAATAATCTGAAGAGAGAACTGTTTGCATCATCTGCTAACATTTACAGCAAAGCTATCTACTCTACTCGGTGTCACAATAGGGAACAGCAAAAGCATCGATAACTCCCTTCCAAGGGGACTCGAGGTCAGGGAAGAAGAGTCTACTAAATAGATTATTCTATTTTTAAGAAGGGCAATCAAGAAAGAACATCTCATTAGCAACTTATAATTACTTCCAAATCCCAACACAGAACACAACCTATTAACACCATTTTAAAAAATGAAGTTTATAAAATCATGAACCGTTCTAGTTATTTGCCCAGATGAACAAAGAATTGAGAAAGAAACATTAGGTTGGCCAGAGTGTTATATATTAGTTCTTCCTTACCAAAGACTCTGATTTGAGTCTGAAGTCTTTGAGTATAAAGAAATATGGGATAGGGTCCTTAAGGAGCAATTTCCAAGACAAATGACTTCGGCATTTATTTATTTGGGGGAAAACAGAAAAACTGACATTTAAATCGGGAGCAAATTTGTAGATACAGGATGTGCAAAGTTACCTGCAGACACTATGAACTGCCAACCTACCCATCCGTGACCTAGACTTTAATAGAGGAATGGTCTAGATGCCAACAGCCCTGGGACTCGCCAGCATACCACATAGTCTCTCTGAGCCTCAACGTGCACAAAGAATGCTAGCTACCCATGAAACAACTTCTGGGGAAAAAGGCTTAACAGGAAGCACTTGTAACACTACCGAAAAATGTCTATCACTGTGACTTTTATAACACTATAATTTTTAATCTCCACCTCCAAATTATATGAATCTACTATTTTTTTAAAGACAACAGCAAGGAATGGCCATTATGGATCAGGTACTTTACATTATTGTTAACTTTCTCCTATAATCTCATTTCATCAGTGAGGACCCTGATGGTCTACAGCAGGCATCCTCAAACTACGGCCCGCAGGCCACATGCAGCCCGCTGAGGACATTTATCCGGCCCACCGGGTGTTTTTGCCCGTTTTGTTTTTTTACTTCAAAATAAGATATGTGCAGTGTGCATAGGAATTTGTTCAAATTTTTTTTTTAAACTATAGTTCGGCCCTCCAACGGCCTGAGGGACAGTGAACTGGCCCCCTGTTTAAAAAGTCTGAGGACCCCTGGATAGGTTAAGCAACTTGGACAAGGCCTCAGAACTAACTAGTCACTGCTGATTTGGAAAAGCTAGGATTTGAAGCCCAAGACGGCTGTTTTCTCCTGACACCAGAGCGGCAAATATATGGCAAGCTATGATCCGCCCTGGCACAAACGCAGACACCACTGATTAAGCAAGACACCCTTTCCTGCTGATCCAGATGCAGCCTCAAAATCCCTCTCAGGAAAGATCTCTAGGATGCATTCAGAGAAAAAGAAAAATGCAGAAGAGAGCATACAGTAAGCTAACTTTTGTGTAAGAAGAAGCAGGGATAAGAATACATAGTCTCATGTGCTTGTATAAAGAAACACTGGAAATATACACAAGAAAGTAGTAATAGTGATTACCTATGGAGAAGACAAAGGGGGAAGGGAATGGGGTACTTGGGGACAGGGTACTTGAATCGTATTAACTACATTGCCTTTATTTTTTAAATTTATGTTGGCAATTCAGACAAATGTTACTTAACATAGCCATTCTACAATCAGTTTCAATATATCCCTAATACTTCAGTTAACACAAAGTTAGCTAGAGCCAAATGATTCACTCAACAAATATTTCTTGACCATCTACTATGTTCTAGAGACTCTTTTAGACACTGGAGACAGAGGAATAAACAAAACCCCCCAAATCCTTACCTTCATGGAGCTTACATTCTACTGTGAGAAACAGACAATATATAAAAACATAAAATATATGCTGTGGCACATGTCAGGAAGTCCTTAAAGGAGAAATATAGCAAGAAAAGGGGATATAGGAAATGTTCAATGAGAAAGGGTCGGTTTGAATTTTTGGGCCTTGGAAGGCTTCACCGAGATGATATTGGGTAAATATTTGAAAGAAGTGAGGGAGACAGCCATGCAGTTCTTTGGGCGAAGAGCATTCTAGGCAGAAGCAACAGGAAACGTGGAGGACCTGAGGCAGGAGCAAGCCCACCAGGTTTGTTCAAGGAACCTGTAAGGAGCCTGTTGGCTGGAGCGGCAAGAGCAATGGGGAGAGCAGCATAAGATGAGCTTGGAAAGGCAACCAGACCAGGTCACGTAAGGACTCACAGGTCACAGTGAAGGCTTTTGCTTTCACTCCAAGTGAGATGGCTGTCACTGGAGGGTTGTGAGCAGAGAAGTGACACAATCTAATCAGTCTTTTAATAGTGTTGCTCTGGCTGCTGTGTTGAGAAGAGACTGTAGTAGGGTACAAGGGCAAAAGCAGGGAGACTAGTGTGGTCAGCAGCCTCTAAGATGGCACCAATAATCCTCACCTCCTGGTATTCAAGCCCTTATATAATTCTCTCCCCGTGAGTGTAGGCTGCATTTAGTGACTCACTTCTTACCAACAGAGGTAATGGGATATTACTTTTAAGATTAAGTTACAGAAAGACTATGGTTTCTGTCCTAGGGACTCTCTAGCTTTCCCTCAAACCCCTTCCTCTTGCTCTAGAGGAAGCCAGCGATCATGCTGTGTGCAGCACAATGGACAAAAACCTGATGTTTCCAGTTAAGAGCCAGAGAGGACCTAAGGCTTGCCAAGAGCCAAACGAATGACCTTGGGAGTATACCTGCTTTGCACTGAGCCTTGAGATGAGTGCGATCTCTACCAACACCTTGACTGCAGCCTCTGGAGGCCCTGAGCCAGGAATATCCAGCTAAGCTAAATGCATGTTTTCAACAACTAAGGTCTGAAGTAATTTGTTACAGAGCAATGATAACTAAGACAGTAAGTCAGGAGGCCAGTTTAATAATCCAAGCAAGAGATGTTGGTGGTTTAACTAGTGTTAAAAGTGGAGGTAGTGAGAAGTGGGTGGATTCTTGGTATATTTTAAGGTAGGGTTAACTGGATTTGTCAACATGTGAGAGAGACTGGGTGTAAGATGGGTGAGAGGGAGAGGACAAAAATGAATCTGAGGTTTTTGATCTGAGTAAGTGAAAAGCTGGAATTACCATTTATGAAAATGGGGAACTCTGAGAAGAGAAGGCGGGTTAGGCGGGAGTTGCTATCATGACTCAATTCTGGACATATTTAGCCTGAGATGGCTATGAGACATTCAAGTAGAGCCAAGAAGGCAACTAGGTACATGGGTCTGTGGTTCAGTGCTGCAGGTATGAATTTCAGAGTCTTTGGCATATAGATGGTATTTAAAGCCATAAGCCCAGATGAAATCAACAGGGCAGTGATTAAAAGAAAAAAATAAGAGGTCAAAGACTGAACCTGGGACACTCAAACATAGAGAGGTCGGAGAGTTTGAGGAAAACTCAGGAAGAGAGACTGAGCAGAAGCAGCCAGACATGTTGGAGGAAATCCAGGCAAATGTGGCATCCTAGAAGCCAAGTGAAGAAAGTGTTTCAAGGGGGAGATAGTAATCAACTGTGCCAAAAATACTAGTCAAGTAGAGAAGCATTCTCCAACTTCACATTTTTATTGAGTGATTTATCTTTGGGATTCAACCTACCTCACTTTCTTGAGTAAAGTCAAGGGCATCTTCTCCTGATGCCAGAAGTGTGTGTAGAATTCGCTGTTTCACTTGCTCCCACTCGACCAACATTGACTCCCGATGGTACTCCTCAGCCATGCCAAAGGTCTGTCAGAAAGGAGCAGAGAGCAATGACTTCCACAAAAAACAAAGAACATGGGTTCCTGTAAAGCCCAACAGAAGCTCAAAGTCCCCCAGACCTACCATTTGTCCCTAAGAGCAGCAAAAGCAATCTACTTTTTAAATTATCCTTAAAGAATTTACTGACGACTGTTTGCACGATCCTATCGTGTTTCCCCGAAAATAAGACCTACTAATAAAATAAGCCCTAGCAGGATTTCTAAGCATTTGCGCAATATAAGCCCTACCCCAAAAATAAGACGTAGTGATGATGGGTGTGGCTACGCAGCGTATCTGCACAACCCATGCATTTTGTCGCGGAG
>VBSM01000949.1:737636-778707 GCA_008086735.1 Cheirogaleus medius | reverse complement strand
AAAAAAAAAAAAAGACAAACAGGCAAACAGGCAGAGATAGAACTGGGCAACTGAAGTAAGAACAGGTGGGGAGCACTTGAACCCCATTTTCGTAAAGGGAAGAGGGCAATATGCTTTGACTTCACACCAGTTTATTACTGAGCTGTTGCTGGCTTTTAGAAACACTGCATATGTTCTGATAATGTTGTTCTGTTTTTGCTGGGATGTACCAAATGGGAAAAGATAGGACACATTTGTGGTTTTGTAGCTTGTTTTCTTGGCATTTCAGCAGGACATTGGCAAGTTATTCAAACATGAAATTGCCACCAAAATGCCAGAAAGCCGCTCACCTTTTGTTTGAAAATGATTCTTGCTCAGTGGTAGTCTCCTGGTGTCCAGACAGGTCAAAGGTCTCCCCCTAGGCCAGCTCCCAACACTGGAATGACTCCCTCACAAACACATATGCACACATTTTGCACTGTGGTATGTCACCTAAATGTTTTGGCTGGCTGCACATTTAGTCTCAGTATGCCACAATGTTCAGAGACTGCCAATTCCAGAAACACAGTCTGTGGGGTAAATGGATTAATAAGGCTTGGTAGCATTCGACAATCCTAATTTCATTGGTCTTTACAGCAGGAGAATCAATGTTGGTGAGTAAGAAACTCATAGTGTGAACAAAAAAAAACAACTGCTTTTTTTATATTTCCAAATCTGAATCAAGTGAATTTGTCTATTTCTAGGAGTAAGTACTATTGCCAACAACATAATTTTTGGGAATTTTATTCTGATAATTAAACATATCAGTCATTTAAATAATGCCTTTGGAATACTGTATTATAAATTAGAGCTGGCAAGCCTCCCTGCTGCCCTATCTCACATAGGTCCTACTGAGACATGTTCACCTTCATAAGATATTTTAATAAAGCACACAGAGCAACAGCATTTTTTCACTTTATTTTTTTTTAAATTACACAAATGGTACCTAAGTACATTTCACTTGCTATATCAAAGGTTAAATGAGCAAACAGCAAAACAGAGGTCTCCCTTCATGCCTACTCCCTTTGCAGAGAGACGCTGCTAGCAGACAGCATGGACTCTGCCAGCCTCCTGCCTGGGGAAAGCTGCCCTTCTAGAACCAACTCCACAGGAGAGCTAACCTTTCTCCTCTGTCCCCAAAAGACCCCAGTGGCCTGAAAATCGCTTTCTCTGTAAGAGGATGTTTTGGAAAGGTTTTGATCTTTTGATTCTTGTCAGAAACAAATGGCGACAACTCAGATGTTAGTAAATGACCTTTGAGCATCTTGCAGGAATGCTTGCTGCAAAATATTGCTGCACATATAATGGCTGCTCTGGCTGACTTATTTACCATCTTTTCAAGCACAGAGCTAGTTTTTTTTTTTTAAAGACTTGGAGAAATTGTTAATATAAAAGGCCATATTGCATAATAAAAGGAAAAGAAGTTGAGGGAAATTATCAATGATCATAATTTATTTTCTGAACTGGTGATTCAGTAGAAACCAAAATACCACGTACACAATAATGAAACCAAAAGACATTCTGGGCCTTCCATTTTAACATTAATTTAATAATTAATTGTCCACTCCAGTGTCTCAGGTGCATTTCAGTCACTAAATACATACAGAGTTATAAGCATGGTATTTTGCTCAAAAATGGTTCCTGAAGAACTCTCTCCAGTAGGAGAGAGCTGGGCCTGGAACACAGACTCCAGCTTTCAGAACCTGCATTCCTCTGGTATATACTGCTGCCCTCATAACTATTTACATCTACATTTTGGTTCGTTTTCTTACCCTCTTCCGGGACTCTTCAATGGCAGACAGCAGGGCATTGTCCTTCTCATTCTTTAGGAAGCCCTATGAAAAGGGAAAAAGATGGCACAATTTAGGTTAATATTAACCTTCAAATAATCAAAAGTATACTATAGGACAAAAAAAATAACCATAAGGATATCTGCTACTCTGCCTACCTCCATCTTACAAAATTCTCTCAACTTGAAAACATCAAAGCAAATGATTTTTACAGATATTTCCTAGTTTCTTTCAATCTAAGAGCATATGACTGTTAGAAGATAAAGACCCTATGAAATAGCAGTGTGGAGTCCCATGTGCCATAAACATGTAAAAAGTGAACAGTCAAGACTATCGTTCAAAATTCCTACATGGCTCATACTGCACATACTGCTTTGGCTGTGTGGCCATTCACAGTTCCTCTAACTGCTCCTCAGTCCATATTTCTCTGTTGATTTCAATTAATCCTTTGATTTCTTCCTTACATGGAAGACACCATCACTGCCCACTTGGCTGGGTGCTATTCATTTGTTTGCCAATGGCTGAGAAATCCTAAAAATCATTTATTTGTACATTTCTTCCAGGGTTCTGCCATGTGCATTCCCTATTTCAGGTCTGATGACATCCACTGCTTGTTTAACATAGGTGAGGTGAAGAGACAGTCTACAAATCCAGTTTAATGTGCACAGGTTAAACACCTGCAGAATGAAACTATACAATTTAACACAATGGCTAAAAGGAAAGGCTTTGAAATGTGACAGTTTCAAATCCTAGTGCCTCCATTTTCTTAAGGCAGGACTTTAGCCAGGTCATCCAAACTGTCTATACCTCAGTTTACCCATGTGTAGCAATAAGATAATGTAATCAAGTTCTTGGCCCATGGCTCAACACATAGTTCCACTATTAGAATTGATTAAGTTTAGCTCTATTGGTGATTTTCATTAACAAAACAGATGCCCAGGGTGACCTCCTTGCTGCTGTTCATTGTCCTTATTTACTTGAGCTGAGATCTGGTGGGAAAGAGGGCAAGACACTGTCCTGACAGCCACAGGAGCAGACAGACACACATGCAGATATACAGAGTGGGCTTCCATACTAATACCTTGCCCTTCATACAAGCGTGGAGTTTCTTTTCCAAAGCTTGGGGAATGGGGGTCTAGTAGGAACAAGGAAGATGATCCATCAACTATAGATCAAAGTCTAGCTGTAATATGGAAGAATTCACGTTACCCTATACATCAGATCCACCTATACTCCCATGCAAGGCACAAGTATGTTACGCACACTACTGGTGCATTTATATGTGTCTAAAATGACCTGCTTTTTCAGAATGTTTTTGCTTTTTAAAGAAACTTTGAAGAAATATAATACAAAGCAGAATTCTACGAAAATTGTCATTGTAAATTTAATTAAATTGTCATTTTAAAATGACAAGCTAAATTAAAACACACTTGACAGTTTTCTTGTATTGGAAACTTACTGTCATAGTTAATTAGTTCTTGATCACTTATTACATTTTAACAACTGTAATGTTTTAGTATATAGTCATGTGTCACTTAAGATGCTTTAGAAAGTATAGCCTAGTACACACTTAGGTCACAGAGTGCAGCCTATTGCTCCTAGGCTACAAACCTGTACAGCATGTTTGTGTACTGAATATCATAGGCAACTGTAACACAATGGTAAGCACTTGTGTATCTAAACATATCAAAACATAGAAAAGGTACAGTAAAAATATAGCATTATAATCTCATGGGACCACTGTTATATATTTGGTCTGTCCTTGACCAAAATTTCATTATGCAGCCCATGACTGTGTTCCATTCAAATAGTCTTTAAAAAATGGGGGAAGGAAGACAGGATAATACCGGGATATAAATTTAAATAAAAGATTACTAATCTTCATAGATTCTCCAGCTCCCTTACATACTGGCCCATGACTCCCCCACACTTGCTGTCACACCCCTACCTGGGAAATGCACTGGGATGGACGGGGACAATGGCTGGCAGGCCCAGCAAAATGTCTCCTCATAAAGACTCCTCAGGGCAGTCTCTGAAGATACAACATGAAGACTGCTCCAAATATGTGTACTGATAATTGGGGTGGGAGGATGGGGTTCACTTGCCTAATAATGTAATGACCTTAATAAACTATAGAGGTCATAAAGCAAGGAACCCACGTGGTCCATTCAGAAGTGGGCAGCCTGTCAACCACATGCCTGACTCTGGCCATGGCAGGGGAGCCAGGCACAAGATGATGCCCAAAATTTTAATGGGCCTTGTTTGTATCCTTCACAGCAAATGATTCCATCAAGTCAACAAACCTTTGGTATGAATTCCCTTTTGTGAGGGGTCTTCAATGACTAAAGCTAAAGCCTTTGGTGTCACAGTTTATAAACAAAGCTATGCAACTATTATCAATGACTGATGCTCCCTATCAAAGGGTAGGCATAGACTGTGCTCTGCTGCACCTTTTTGTGGCTGTCCTTATGCTGCTGATTGTCTAAACAAGCCACGTTTGGGGACAGAGAGACAGCCACTGCCTGACAAAGCCTGGTCTAATTTTTTCTTTTTGGTAGTGGTGGGGTGTCTGGGTTAAGTCAGATGTCCTGTCCCACCCCTTGTGGCTTCCTCTGCTCTTCC
Organism: Cheirogaleus medius; assembly: GCA_008086735.1. Taxonomy (NCBI): domain Eukaryota; kingdom Metazoa; phylum Chordata; class Mammalia; order Primates; family Cheirogaleidae; genus Cheirogaleus; species Cheirogaleus medius. Next base: position 774,277 of record VBSM01000949.1, on the reverse strand, counting down.
TCGTCAATGACTAGCCCACCCCAGTCTTTTAACTGCAGCCAGATCCACATCTCTCTCTCTCATGGACACAATTAAGACACAAGTGCAAAGCAATAATCAGATACATTTGTTTAAAAGCAAAATAATATTCTCCAAAAAACACAACCCCCAATTTCTAAGAGATGAAATTTCAAATTGAAGTTAAGAAAAAGAGAAAAGACATTACTGCTTTAAAGCAGGTAACTCCCATCTTTATGAAGTTATATTTTAAAAACCTCAATAAATTAAATGACGCATTTGTGCGTGAGAGTTAAATTTTAGACCTCATCCCCATATGAACAAATACTATTAACCATTATATCCCTCAAAAAAAAACCATGTAGCTCAAAAATTGGGCCTTCTCTATAGTAAACTGAGCCCACAAAATAAATTCTGAATTTTAATTTTTCATCCTTTATTCCCTTCTAAAATGAAATGCTAAAATAGGTTGCACATCACATTTTTAAACAACATAATACTGGCCTATCTTTCAAAAAGAATCTTAAAAATAATAACAATTTGTAGTCAGCATAGCGCTGGGATCTGTGTGCCACCTAGTGGTGGTTAGTTTCTTTTAAAGCACACATACCTCAAGGAAAAGTAACAGCCCACAGGAACTAAAGAACTAAAAAGTTGGGTAGAAACATACCTGCCTCAACCCTGGTTTCCCACAGATCTCTTCTTTGACTTCCCCTTTCTACCTGTGTGTTTCCTTTCCTTCCAGCTCCTCCTGTGAAGCAGCTCTCGTGTCCTCACTCCGGAGAGTACTTGAAGAGCTTATTGCAAAATGGGTTCTCTGGGGAGGGGAGCTGGGGCATGAAGGGTGAATGAGCTCCCTGCCATTCTGAAGCCCCTTGGGCACAGAGAGGCCCCAAGAGTTCACCTCCTGCTCTGAGATGTCAGTGTCTAACTACGATCCTCAGAGCGCCCCATCACTGGTATCCCCTGATCTCATCAACAAGCACTTTTTAATTGCTCTCAGCCCCCCATACAACCCTTCTACTGTTGGTCCACTCAGTAAAAAGCACCCCATAAACACTTGCAGGCCGGCAAAGAAAGAGGACTACTCCTGACTTCCTGCTCCTCACTGCCAGAGTCCTGGAAACAGATCCTTTTCTAACTGGCTCCTTGAATGTGTTTTGGTTTCCAGCTTCCTATAACACATAATAGTTCCCATGCAGGAAGCAATTAAGGGCCAGACACTGCTCTAGGCAATTGAGAGACATTACTGCTAATCCTTTAACAATATGAAAGAACAGACAAGATCATCCCAGTCTCTCCCACACCCCTCTTCCACCCCATTTCACTGGTAAGAAACTGAGGTTTCAATATTAAATAACTTGACCAAAGATAACCAGGAAGATGCACAGGCAGGATTCAAACAGTTCTGACTCTTGAGACCAATTGTTTCTGAGATACTAGGGAATGGTAAACCTCTAAATTGTGAAAGTAAAGAAAAATTTCTCTCTTTAAAGGAATGAAGCCCATGAGGAGAGCAAAATATCCTTAAATTTGTTTTATCAGGTTACTAGACCTCCTTTACAGATGATGGAGCTGAGGCTCAAAGAATATTAATACTTACAGCAGTACTAATAACAGCTAACACTTAAATGGTGATTACTTTATGGCAGGCATAAGTGTGTTACAACATCTGGTTCTAGCCCTCACTTTTAACCCAATGCTACTGCCTCTCAATACTACTTAACTGGATCATACTGTTAAAGGAAATCTTTAACAGAGGTTTAAAAGTCAAGCAAGTTATATGAAATGGTTTGGTGGATTTCATGTTGAAATGACCTGGTTCATAAGTAGCAAAGCTCAGATTTAGAACCCCAATTTTGTGACCTCTTATTTACCCTTCTCCACTCTACTGTGCTATCTCTCATCACAGCAAATCAAGGTGGGATAAACAGATATTTTATGCTTGTATATTTATTCCTTTCTCCCTCCAGCCCCACTTCACATAGAGGAGGAATGAGACATCATGAAATCAACTAGCATTTTTTAATGAAATAAAATGCAACAGAGCTATGTCGTATGGGTATAGTTTTGTGAAACTTTTGTTTCAATTATATATATTTATTTCTATGTATTTGTATATATGAGTCATAGTCCAAAAAGCTTGAAATCACTGATCTGGAGGTCAATTCCATAGCGTTCCAAAATATTATTACTATTATTGTTGTGAAACAATAAACACCATATATCTGTCCAAGTAGTATCTCCAGCCCTCTGTTCCATCTTTGACAGAGGACATGCTTATCTGCCTTGCACTGGCTGAGAACAACCCAGAATGTAACCTCAAAGTAAGTGGATTCTCCTACCAAATGTGTTGTAACATCTCAAGCACCAGCAGCCAGGTGGCCCTTAAATGGCTCAGGTCAAGAAAGATAGGCACGAAATCACCTTATTTTTAATAACCACGCGGATTCTGAGTTTCAGAATATACATTGAAGCTAATTCCTTCTGTGAAAAGGGGAGTGGGCAAAAGGATGTTTGGTTTCGCCAAATGGCCAAATTCTCTTAGCTTATTTGCTTTCCAAAAGTGAAAACTGCAAGAAATAAGGGTCTCTGTGAGAAAAATTTCCGTATCCACTTTAGCCAGGAAAGTAAGATGGCAAAAAAAAAGAGCTTATATTGATTCATTCACGGTTCTTTCCTTCTCATCTACAACCAATAAGTGATTTGTTGAAAAGTTACATTCAATAATTTGAATTGAAGAACATATGCATTAAATATAAATACAAACATAAATAAATAATAAGAAGTTGGTCCTACAAAGTAACAGCCATATTTTACATGGCCCTCAAAACACCAAAGACTATATTCCATGTCTCTTTCCTTTCAATAAACCAACTGGTAACGCACCTTGTCAAAATTTAAAGTGAGGCACCCACAACAGATTGGACATTTACCAGAAGGTGTCTGGCACAACACAAAAATACCAGGTGGGTACTACAAATATCTTGTATCATCTCTCATTTAATACATAGAATTATATGTATTAAATAATTACAAATTATTAGGAAATCTGTAACGAACATGCCAAATCAAAAAAATATTAACACAAAGTGAGTAGTGGCATTGGGAACGGTCACAGTTGTTGGAAAAAACATTGCCAAGACACAAGCAACAGCTAGGAAGGCAATGAAGAAGTAAAAAAAATTAAAGCAGATCAAAAAATAAATTTAAAAAATAATCAATAAAGGATCTTCTCCAAGATGAAATAAGAATTCCAACAAGTACTGGTAAACATTCATTAGTACTTTAGCACAATGAAAAAGTGTTAAAATTCCATAAAGACAGAGTGAGAATTGTATCCATTGTTTTGCTTCAACTCATTCTGAGTAACATACCTACTCTCCTTTCACCTCTCCCAAATCTTCTTCCCTATTTCTGAACAAATGACCTCTTCTGAAACCTTCTCTTAGATGAAATTTCTACAAAGGTAAAAAATTCCTACTTATGGAGAAAATGAGGAAGGAAGGATGAAGTAAGATACTGTTTTCAGATGAGCACAACAGAAATCCTGCCAGTACCCTAGCCGCTAGGCTTATCAGATGGTGTGGACATGCTTTTCATTAGCTTCCTTCTGTGGTGCCTATGCTGAGAATGCCTCCAGAATTTTTTCAAGTGCAAAGAGATGTTCATTACTGATAAAGCATAGAAAATTAACAGGAAATTCTTAAATTTGGGCATTTTCAAGATTTGGGGAACTTCCATAAGGTTTTAGAGCATATTTTATTAGAGCACTATTACTGCAATAAATTAAGAACACATAAAATGTCAGCTTACAAGGCCCATGAGAGACTGAATTTCCTTCTGCAAGAACTAGACACTAAATAGCAAGTCCAGGGTTTATTCCCCAACAAGTCCCACTGCTTGTTTTCTACAAAAATTTTAATACTTTAAATCACTTGTTCACAGATTGCATATATAACTTCAAAAATACCCCTGCAGAAAGCAGTGCTAAGCGGGCAGAGCTGACATTTGCCAACTGTAATATGTTTTTAATGCTGTTAAATGATTTCTCACTATGCATTTATTCAAAAGCCTAGCCGCTCTCATTCAGCAGGTGGCAGCAGACGCTGCAAGAGTGACTGTGGAGTTCCACCATTTGCCGGCTCAGCAGAGCCATGGTGCTGCAGGCATCTCTGGAGCCACAGGTGGCAGACCTTGGCGATATAACATGGCACTGAGCGGGCACCAGGCCATCTGTCACTGTCAGACTGCTGGGTCCCATTTTGTACAGAGTTTCTGCTACTGGGCTTGAGTCCATTAAGGCAAAACAAATTACTTGCCCCCATGAATCAAATTGGTTTTCAGGATGGTCTGTGAATTCTCACAGGTGGAAGAGAACTCAATGTGCACAGGAGGTTCAAAACCCAAGAATATATGGCATAGGGCAGTGCCTCTTCCTGGACCAGCAAAGGGCTTTACAGGCAACATTTTTACCTAAGTATACTGGCATGCTTGGTCTCTTCAAGGGCGTGCCAATAAAGCTATGAAATAAGTCCATCTGTACCTTTGCCTTTTGCGAAAGCCATAGGCCTTTGAGAGAGCCGCTAATGTAAGTCTACCTAACTGCCTTTTACAGATCTCCTTTTACCCACCCCCACAACAAAATAGAAAAAAAATTACCATATAACAAAAGCCCAACTTGAAAGATTTCAGCATTGGATAAAAAAAGAAAATGAGAGGTGAGGACTCACCATGATCGAGAAGGGAAAGCTAAAGGGAAAGCCATCTGCAAGAATGGGGACATGCCACTCCTTTGGTAGGGCAGTGAAGGGTGCACAGATGCATGGCACCCCTCCCTTGTCAACACAGTGTAGGCACATAGCTACCAAATACTTCTTCCTATTACCCAGGCATCGAGCTGGGGTTGCTTGACACATCGGGTTGCTGCACTTAGAGAAGAAGGCCAAGGTTAAGGACTTCATCTCTGGGAGAGCCTTTTTTTTGGGGGGCAGGGGGGACAGAGTCTCGCTCTGTTGCCCCGGGGAAGAGTGCAATGGCGTCATTATAGCTCACAGCAACCTCAAACTCCTGGGCTCATGTGATCCTCTTGCCTCAGCCTCCAGAGTAGCTAGGACTATAGGTGTGGGCCATTTAAATCTCTGTGCTACTGCTGTAAAGCCAGTTCTGCCCCTTTTAGGGGCTCTGGGGCATTTCTGTTATCAGTTACTTCTCTCTCTGGCCATCCTGGGAAGGAAAACAGTCTATCCAGCTCAGTTACTGAAAGGCTCTGGACACTTGTACAGAGCGGGAACAAGTATTAAGGGCATAATATAAATAAGTAAAATAATAAATGATGGTCACTTAGGCACTAGTGGAGAAAAACATGATTTTTGGCAGAACTCCCTCTCCTCCCCAGTCCAATAAAGCCCTCTGATACCCTTTCAAGATTGTATAAGCAACTTTCCTTTGCTGGTCACAAGAGGGCTGGAAGAGGAATATGACTTGCTCAGTACTGCCACCTCACCACTTCCAGAAAAACAGGCCGGCCAGCACTCACAGCCCAGTGAGAAGGACCGTGATGCAGCAGCAGGGTGTGCCATGATGTGGTGGAGGGGCCTCTGCTGGGGACAAGGAAAGCAGGAGCTTTCCTAGAAGTCCAGGGAGGGAGAAAGGGCAGCCAGCCAGCTGCTCTCAGACTGCTGGGGTGGCCCCCGGGGAAAAAGCAAGGACAACTCTCCGCATTTTATCCTGTTCCCCCAATCACCCCAAAATGCCCAGCACACTTGCTAGGGCTAAACTTTGGAGACAGAAGGGAAGAAGAGAAAACTTCTTCAATCTAGCTCTGCAAATGGAATATTAACCATGTGTTGAAGTATGTCTGGCTTCAAAGAGCTGCAGCAGAATCCTTTCCTCACCCCAAGGTGAATAAATCTAAAAAATATTAATCCCATAGTCACTCTAAGGTGATGGAAAGATAAGGAAAATACATTAAGGGATGATAAAAATGTCTCAGTATATCCTGAGAGACCTGATTTCCATCTTGGAGATGGATTAGTCCACATCCAAAGAACTTTGGGTACTAAGACCGCACTGCAGTATAAAATGGGAATGCATCAATAATGGCCTTTATCGTGGCCAGCATCCCTTCCCACAGCCCCCAAAACACACCCTAAAAGAACCCACTAAAGCAATCCTATATCATAAAAAAACACACACAGAGATCTCCAGCTTTGTCAGATCTAGTGCCTTTTTCCTTTTGGAAAAGGAAACAAAAGCAAGATTTGGGAGCCACAAGCAGGAAAGGATAGCAGAGGGTATGTCTCGGAGTCAGTCAGGTGGGAGCAGAACGGCTTCCGCCAGGCTGGTTTCTACAATGCTCAGGATTAAGCCTCAGACTTCTACTTAGCAAGCGCAAGGAGCACTGTTAGTCAGGACAATGTTTGGGAACTACGGCTCACATTAATTCCCTGCTGGTACACGGTGTCAGTCATTTACACTGCAGTTGAAAATCACAGCTCCTCCTGCTATGCAGCAATGCTTATGCTGATGGGATTGGAGCACCAATCATCACAGACCTGTCACAGAAAAGGGAGTGCTGGTTTTGCTGCAGTTTCTTCTTATTCAGAAATTCTTTTCTCAAACATGTATTTGTTTGGGAGACTACTACTAACACAAAAAAAGAGAGCTCTCCTTTTAGAGCTTCATGTAGTCTTAAACGAATTTGTCAAGGCATTCCTTTGCTAATGGTATATGTAATTTCACACTCTCTAAAACCTTAAGTTTGGAAACATTTTGACTTTACCCTGTCAGAGCTGAGGAATACTGTAGAATGTACCACTCACCACTGTCACCACAGGTATAGAAAACATGAAACGTTACTTAGCTGGGGTGGCAAATACAAGCAACAGAAGGAGAGAGGGCAAGCCCATTTTTCAAATACAAATTTCCCGAAAGTGACAGTGAGCTAAAACCTTTCACCCTGTCCATTCTTACTGGGCTCTGCACTTCGGGACCCCCCAACCAGCTCCAGCCCAGCTCAGAGAGTGAATGTGATGGCTTTGCCCATTCCAGGAGACGAGCACTTCACCCTTTAGACCAAGCCAACATGATGGACCTAAAAGCTCAATCTGCAGGATAAATCTTATTTTTAAATGTTTGTTTATAAATGATAAATTTATAAATGCTTATCATCTTCCACATGGGTCCAGGAAGACTGCAAGCACAGCTTAGTAAGTCATTTCTGGCACAGCTTAAAAGGAACATCTCTGTGAGGTAGGTTGCTACGGCAAAGACAGACTTTGCTGAAAGCTCAATCCGTTAGATCAATCACCAGCAAGCCCACAAAGAGAAAGAAATGGAGTCAGATGCAGACGGAGGCACAGCACAGCACAGATTAGGAGTCAGGTGTCCGGATTTAGGGCAAAATCAACTGCTTTCCAGATGTATGACCTTGAGAAAAGTTATTTAACTGCAGTAAACCTTGCTTTACTTAGCTGTAAGATGAACAGCTTGCACTACACAGACTCTAAGGCCAGCTCTAGAAATTCCAACTTCAGGAAATGTGAGAATAGGTGAGAAATTAGCATTGTCATTGCCACTATGACTATAGTACATTTGCTTGCAAAATAACCCATACCTTGAAATGCAAAAGAAATAAGCTGTTACCGAAGAAAGCTGACATATATTTTATATATAAAAATAACCAAAACTCACAAAAAACTAGAATGAAAACCAGAGACAAATAACATATTTTCACAGGAATGCTAGTTTCACCTTGCCATAAAAGAGAAGCATACTGTCCCTTGTTTTCTAAAAATCCACCCTACGCTGGAAGGAATAAGTTTCTATACTAAAAAAGAAAAAGAAAGCACAAAGCAAGGAATTTCAAAAGTATTAATACAAAATATTTTTAAATAGTTAAATAAAATTTAAAATATTTTGTTTTAACCATATTTGCCATCAATTTCTTGAAAGTAGTATTTGAAGCCATTTAGATATAAGTGATAATTAAGACTTTACTTAAGGAAAAATCTCAAAATTTCTATCTTCTAACGATAAAAAGTAGCTGTAAATTGGCAAGGCAGTGCTCCTAAAGCTGTCTTCAAACTTGATTAAAGGAAAATAACTCGTGCGGTCCACCTCTTATCACAGTGCTCCTGGTGACGCCATTTTACTCCTTTCTCACTGCCATCTTAGTGCCACGGACTGTTTCCTAGCGGGCTGGCTGACATGCCTTCTTATCTACATCATGGTGCTGCCAGAGCAGTCAAAGGTTTGATATGAATACACTTTTCTGTGACAAAAAGAACCAACTCCTGACTATATACTACCAGCCAGGCTAAAATTTCATGAGAAAACTGAAGAGCTTCCAGATTGAAGAGATTTAGGAATCCCCTAGAAGTACTAGAAAGGAAAGCCTCTTCCTAGCAGCCAAACTTGAGTAGACCATGGTGGAGGCAAAGAAAATAGGAAGAAACTGGGGGTCTGCCACCTCCCCAGAGCACTTAATACACAGCTTTGTTATAAAGCCAGCAAAAAGAAATAAGACCAGGATCTTCAAATTTTACTTTAAAAATTTCAATGAAAGGCTTTGAGACACCTCCCCATGCCATCCAATCAAACATTTTATACAAGCAAAGCTGCAGTTAAAATGGAGTTCTAATGTGCTGCCCTAAAACTCTTCATTTCAAGGTGCAAGCCTTGTAAAAATCAAGGGAAAAGAATCCCTTTGCATTCTATCATATATCGAAACAAATAATATATTAAATGTCACCCCTCTGAGGATTAAAAAATTATGTTGGGATCTAGGCTCTTATGCTCAAGTTAAAATTTGTACCACAGATTTATGGAATCTTTATAGGATTCTAACCGGGGCTTACAACAACTGAACCTTCCTGTGTCAACGAAAAGGTTAATGTGAAGAAAATTGTTCTCTCCCTAGTTTCAAACATATTAATTAGAGAAAACAGCATTCAGTGACTAGGATGAATAGCAGTTAGTGCAGCAAGACCCAGAACAGTTGGCTTTATAAATTTGATATCAAGTTAAAAGGATTCTCAGATACCCAGTTCTGTGAAGATTCAACTACTGAAGCAGCTACTAAAGCATTCTGAGCAAATACTTCATGGTATAGTTTACTGTAAAATACACTCACTATAAATTCTTCAGGGTTTAAAAGATGAAAATTCTTCAGCCTTCAAAAGAAACACACAAATCAAAGTTAAAATCTACTTGTTTCCTCTTACTAAGAGCATAAAGGAACAAAGAAATAAGCCAGGTCAAATCCAATTAATTTTAAGAATCAAGATTTATAAGCTTATAATTACGAAAAACAGTTTTACACAAGTAGCTCTGAAGTCACAACTATTAATTAAGCAGAAGGCACTAAAAATTGTCCCCATGAGTGAGAGTGAAAGCCTCACTTTATTGATCTTGCAGGACACAATCTTGTTTTGTCAAAACATTTTTTTCTTATGTATTTTAATCAGCTATTATAGGTTATTAACATGAAAACATTTTCTTAAAAAAATAAGAAGACACTAAAATCCAGCAATTCTTTTAAGGAATGGAAAACACACTGTTCTTAAAAGTGAAAAGAAGCCTGAACTCTTTTAAATTTAACATATTCAGATTTCTTTTTTCTCTCAAGTGTCATTTCCATACATGACTAGTGATAAATTCACACTTCTCATTAACTTAAATTACTAATGAATAATTAATTAAAATCATGTGCTAAAATCATTCATAAAACCTATATTTCAAGTATATGCATCACACCTGATTTTTAACACATACATAAAAAAATGCATTCACAAACCTCTGTGTTACACCTTTCACGTTTGCAGTGTTAATTTAAAAGTCTATTTTGCTCATTCAACCAAAGACAAATTTTCAACCTGTCACCGCTATATGAGTATGAGAAATACTTACTGTAGACAAAAGGATTCCATTTTCTTTCTGAGAATATTCTCCACCCTCCTAAAGAACTCTTCTATGCAGTGTGCAAATTTATTTTCTTAGTTTTACAGTAACAAAGCTCCTTTGCCATAGGACCTAACGTAAATGGAATGGCCCTGCTGTTGCCTTCAGAACCCAGTTCACCTCGACCATGATACAGCTAATTGTTAAAAATGGTGGCTGAAACATTTTCCATACATTAAATTAAGGAGCTCTGATGAAGGCGCTGGCATCCACCCACTTCAGACAAAGGAAAATAATTTGCAACTGTACCAAGGCACAGATAATTGAGTCATCTCCCATACAGGGTCAGTGTTAGAGGTTTCCTCCATCTTTACAAAATGCAAACCACAGCTCATTGTCTTATCTCAGAAATCAATTCTTTGCAATGCTGCACAGGGTCAGAGTTTTAAAGGAATCTTACTCATGGGTAAATCCAAACCTCCAAAGCCTAGAGGAGCCAAATTCTCAACAGTTCCTCTCCCTTCCCTGAGCAGCTCTCCTCTATTCCCCACTTGACAGCTCCTCAAGCCTTCCTATTGTTAAGAGTAAAGAAAGTCCCACATCTCGGAAGGGAACTAAATCCTTCAACTAGGGTGAGCAATTTCCAAGTCTGTGCCTCAGAAAGAGGTCCAGACCCTACAGGTCCCACAATACAAATACATTCCTTGAGATAATTCTGTTGTTCTTTTAAAGACAAGACAACAAACAAGCTGCTTTTTATTGCTGAGTTCAAAGCATTTTATCTCTGGTATTAATCAATGCATTAAAGGTGTTCTAGGCAACATTTATAATTTTATTACCTTCATGATTTAGGAAGTTTTCATTTCACTTATACAAATCACATGCTGTATGCCAAAAATCTGAAATATACTTAAAGGACTCATATCATACTCTTTTGAGGTTGAATTTAAGAAGCAAAAAGTAACTATCTTAATTTAAATTGCCAATATTTGATAATACTTAAGACTCCCCATCTTTGGTGATACTATTTAATTATTCTCATTTAAAGCATTATGCTAAAACATTTCCTGCGAGATAACTGCAAAAATCTTTAATAGTACTTTTCCTCTAATCACTAAATATAAATGACTGAATTCCTTGGTAAGGTATCCTACACACACACACACACACACACACACACTCACACACTCACCTACAATACCAAAGAACCTGGTTTTAGCAAAGAAAAGCAATTCTATTTTCATATTTTACCCCATACAAGAATTGTGCACTTCACATGTATCTCTTTTAAAAATCCCTAAAGAAAACCCACACTACTTGCTACTTGAAGTCCGCAAAAATCCTAAATAACCAAATATTTAAATCTTTAAGCAAATACCTCTCTGCCCCACCCAAGAAATGTTTTTTTAAAGAAAAATATTAGAATGCCAAGGCACAAATCTCAACAATTCTCAGAAGAATCAAGTACTTTTTCTATCAAATGAGTTAACTGCTTCTGAATTTATCTCAAATTTTTAAAACAAACCAAGACTTTGTCTTTCAGAGGCACAACATGCTGTCACTCTATATACCAGGTACATTTATCTTAATTTCTTTACAAAACATAGGCAATCCTACCTGCAGCTCTCAAATTTAAGGAGTTACAGAACGGTTGATGCTGTCAGTCCCTGCAGCTCTTCCATACCTTCCATGTGGGATGAGATCTGTCGGAACCATGCTCAAGTTTTTCCCACCCCAAACTGCCAGAATCGAGGGTTGGGGGTGGAGGAGGGAGAGGAAGAGAGAGAGAGAGGAGAAAGAGACAGAAAGAAGAAAAAGGAAAAGAACAACCCCTCTGCAAGTGCTGATATGACTGAAGCGCTAAAGAGTCCAATTAGACAATGAGATTGCAGGGTCCCCTTAAAAAGGGTGCACTGCAGCCCCCGGGAACAGAGCATCACCACTCGTTGTGCTCTACACAAATTCAGAGAAGTCAGCCGTCAGTTTAAAGCACAAACTGATGGGAGTAACAGTTTATAGGTTACAGAAGGGTATTTTATTGTTAACGGACTGTACCAAGTTAAGATTTAAGAGGGGGAGAGACAACATGTAGGCAAGGAATGCTATGATACTTTTCCTTCCCCCGACCCAAGCCACTGCAATTACTCTGATGTGAATTTTTGATGACTTCCGACATCTTGCATGGTTAATAATTGCTTCAGCTGTCATGTTTGGTTAATGTAGAAAATGCATTTGCTGCATTGTGATGCAGTGCTGTGGCCACAGATTGTAACACCAGTTGTGAAGCTGGTCTCTCAACTGAGCAGCAGGAATTTGCACATGCCATGATGCTAAAATAAATGGTAGTTAAAAGATTTTATACAGCAGCAGACAGATTCTGCCATTTTAGTCTACAGAATGTGTAGCTCCAACATACAGAAGCATCTCAGATCATTGTGCCCTTGTCAATTGTACTGTCCTTCAAAAGAACAGTAAATTCGCCATCATAAATGTTTGGCCTCTTAGTAGTTAAAAGATTTTGATACTGTTTAAGTAACTATTTAGATTAATTATAGCTTTGAACAGAACAGAGGTTATTTTCATTTCAGGAATATACAGCCAATGAAACTGTCAGTGACACAGGAAAATGCAGACCTTTTATTAACATATGCTCAGCTGAACTGTCACTTCTTTGTACAACATTTAGAAAAAATATATGATGTGTAAGTAATGAATATTCCCATTATACTGCAATGGTTTTTAAAAGTGCTCCTCAAAAAGGGATTTTTTTCTCTATGTTTTAATGTATAACCTGAAAATTAAAGACTATATTAAAATACTAACATGTGTTTTTCATTTCACGGAAGGAAATTCAATGCAGCAAACAACTGTGCAATTACAGGAAAGCTTGTAAAAAAGCAAAGATGAAACCAAGCTAAGATCCAGGCACCAGATGATTAAAGTCAGGCCAGTCAGGCGGTGGGCCATCATTATGGTGCATATTGCAAAGGAAAACTAGAGAAAAAGACCATTCCATCTTCAAAAACAAAAACCATAAACCCAAAGATTGCAATCTGTTGGTTGCAAAACCAACACCTACACTGCAGAACCAGAAAGACACTAAATATTTGCCAATTTCATAATGTATTTCTATACAAATATTAACTTGGCTATTTTGCATATAAAATCTGGCTATTTAAAGGTTCTTATTCATCTACCATCATCATTTTTGTACTTTAAGAAGCAAAACCAAGTTACAGACTTTGTTGTTTTAAAAAAACTAATATAATTAACTTATATTTCGTACATCAGAACTTTTGCCAATTAAATAAATACCCAGAGTTGAGAGGTTTCAGATATTTTTGCCTTACAAAAACAAACAAAAAACCCAACTAAACTAAAAAGAATGAACATAGGGACACACTGGTATTTGAACAGTGAACAACAATGAAAGAACTTATGTTACTAACATAAAAATCAACTCATGATTTCCTTTGTTTTATTCATTGTGATAGCACCAAATGCATAATTTGGAGGTGCATGTGTTAACAAGCGCTGTAAAGCTGAAGAGCTTTCTAGTTTTGTTTCTTACCCTAACTTAAAATTAACTGTACCAACAGTGCTATTCGGTGCCATAGCAGATGTCACAGTAGTTGCAGCTAACATTCAACAATTCAAGCTTTTTTTGTTCCAGACCCAATACAAGGTACCACTGACAGCTCAGAAACTGCACAAGGAGAAAGGGAACATGTGTGTTGGGGGTAAGCTTTGAAATTAACCAGGCTCAGCTTATGCTCCAATTACTGAACAAAAGATAATCCTGGGGGACCTCTCTCTGAACCAGTGCAAGGAGCAAATTCTTTTGTTTCTAATCAAATAAATACTGTATTGGAGCATAGAGGATATGCAGCAATAGGAGTCTCTGCCTGGGGATGAAAAGAATCCAAAGACCCAAGTGTGGTTAAAGTCAAACCATTTCACGCATGTAAAACCTGTTCCCAAGGGATATATCTGAGGTTCACTACAGAAGAGTGAGAAAACTCTATTTACTAAAAAAAAAAAAAAGACCTTGTCAAGTCACTGTTAAGACATTTTTTCTCTTTAGTATTGCCAACAAATAAATTAAAAGGATATTTCCTTATACGAGAATAAGTCCTAAGCCAGCTCAGACGCTTCTCCCCCTATCAATGAGTATCCCAAGGAAACCAGAGATGCTGGCTTAGAGTTGCAGAATTTTCTGGCTACAAAGCACCTCATAGCAGAGGGTACCAAAAAGTGTTAACTAACCACCCTTTGGACCCCAGATGCCAGACTATGTATGTGGAGGTCATAAAAACGCTAGAAAGAGCCACTTTACAAAAGGAGATGCTTTTCTACTTGTTAGTCACTAACTGAACATAAAGTAATCTATTCCTAAATGTCTATTTAGTAATCCATTGTTTAATTTTGTGTTTTGGCTTTATACCCTAGGAAAGAAATTAAAGCAAAGACAGAGGAGTAGAAAATTCATGGGCCCAGTATTTACTAATATAAGGGATAAAAGTGGGCTCACTTATATAAATGCAGAGATTATAGCATAGAAAAAGGAATCTATTGAAATTCTGACTCAAGTAGAATTATAATAATTGCCAGGTAAAATTATATTCAAGTGAACAACTGTAATGCTCCAAGGTACACTGCCCATATGCAGGACTTTGCCCAGAAATCAAACTTTAACAGATCCCTGGTGGGCTCTGTTTTGTCTTCTGACAGGTTCACCAGGCTGCTGGGAAGATCAAGTAATATTACTGGTGGGTAAGTGCTTTTTAAGAGTAAAGAATGACAGGCCAGGTGAGGCTGAACAATTTACTTCCCCCCCTCCCCACAATCCCTCAGCTTTCTGAAGCATAGCTGGATACTGGTTCCCCTCCCAGCCCACCACTCCCAAACTCCTCCTGGCTCCTTTTCCTCCCTGAGACCTGGTCCCTTGGCCTCAGGCTACACATTTCTCCCACTGCACATTCATTGTCACAGCCACAACTCTTCCCTCTAGGCCAGTGGCTCTTGAAAATTCTGTCTGGAGCTATTTTTTGAGCAGTGTTTCTCACCCTGTCTCTAAATGCTTCGGGGGCATTTCCACAGTGATGGCTTGCCAGAACATCAAAAACTGGAATGAAATCTCAGCTCTCAATCTAGTTAATCTTCCCATGTTCTCAGCATCAACCCAAAGCACCAATCCTTCTCCTTGTTCCAAACCTTGTGTAATTTCTGAACATCTTTCTCAAGCCCATCAGGCACCAAGTGTAGCAGCTGTTTTATTCCAAATGTCTTTCACACATCTTTCTCCTCTCCGTTTTCTTGGACAACACCCTGGTCCTGGCTGTTGTCACCTTGTGGCTGGATCATTATAATTGCCTCTGAACAACACCTCAGCAGCTATCCTTCCACTGGCCATGCCAACTTTGGTAAGCATCGCCATGCCCTCCCTCATTTCTTCTCGACACTTACCTACTCCAAAACTTTCAACAGCACCTACCACCTACACTCCATTGCCTGGCAGTCACTCCCTCCGTATTTGATCCCTCCTCCCTGACAGATTTTACTTCTTAGCACAGAACTTCTGCTCTCACCTCCCTGACTTTAGTCAGGGTATTACTCCTCTCTCATTTCCTGCACGCTAAACCCATTTCATCTTTCAAGGCCCACTTGGTTCCCATCTGTTCCAGGGAGTCTTCCCCAACTACTCCAGAATTCACTCATTACCCCTTTCCTCTCCTCTGAGCTCCCAGTGCATTTAGAATCCCATGTCACTCCCATTCAGATTTGCCTTTGGACAGTTTGATCCTGTTGGAGGAATGTTAGTGTTGGCTCTCCAGGTAGAAGACAAGGAGCTTCCAGGGGGCAGTATCCAGAATTTATAGTTATTCTACTTATCTTCCATTCCTATTATAATACTATTCTTAATGGGCACTCAACAAAACCACTTCATTGATTTTTATTAGTTTTCACTAGTCCCCACTCAGGTAGATGTAGGTAGTTACTTAAAGGGGAGCTAAGTATTACTTTTATTTGTTATCTGTTCTTTCAAATCTCTTCAGTTTCCTAAGATAATTCCAGCCTTAGGTAGTGAGATGCTGAGGTGGTTCTTGGCCAATTTGCACAGGCATCAAACTCTTCTTTGTGACTAAGCATCATTACCAACAGTATTCAATTCCCAAAGCCAGCTTCCTTCTCATATGCATCTAGAGCCAAGGAGGTTCAGGGAAAATGAGATGGTCCTGACCCAAAGTCAGCAGTATGACATTCACAGCTCATTTGTCCTTACAAATCAGCTGAGGATGAAAAAGCAGTCTGCTAATTTATTGCAGACATTTCATCCTGAGTATCTTAAAAGTGAGGAAAATGATAGACTTAGGCAGTCAATAAAAAAGAGAGGGAGAAAGAAAGAGAGAGAGAGACAGACGATTTCTGCATGTATTTATTTAACAGTAAAAAAAATTAAGGTTTATTCTCTGTTGCTCATACACAAATCAGTCTGCTCAGGGGTTCAAGAAACAGGGAAAAGAAAGCTCTCCCTGTCTCCAGAAGCTGATGAGTTCCTGCTGCCCCAGAGTGGTGGTTCTGCTTTTGATATGACTATAAACCAAAAGGGTGAGGGCAGGGTTTACAGGTGGGCTGGAAACTTAGCGCACCTGGGTGAAAGGAATTTCAGAAGTAAGATTTCCACTTTAAATGTGTTTTCAAGAAGTAGTTGCCCAGTAAAAGCAGTTACTAATGAGAGTGAGCTAAAATGGGAAAAAGAAGTATGCTCCTCAAATATTCCTCCAGGGCAATTCACTGCCATTTTTTTAAGCAGCCTCCCAGGTTTCCAAAACTGAAAAACAGGACAGCTCTTTTCCTATCAGTCTGTCTGTTACAGACACACCCATACTCACAGTGTCTATCAAGCCTTAGTATTTTTAGACAGAGGGAACAAATGAGACTTTTGGTAAGAACTTGTACAATATGTGAAGTTCTATCACAAAAAATAAAATAATAAAGTATATGAAGACTCATCAGATTCACAGCCATAAAATTTCAGGGGCAATTCATTTCCCTTGTGGCACAGAGAAATTCACGCTCTGGTTGAGGTCACACAGTGACCTGGCCTAGGTTCTGGCTTTAGGGCCTGGCTTTCTTGTTCCTTACAGAGAGAGCTCTTTGGACAGCACTGTAGGACACACTGTACAGAGAAAAACTTCTTGAGTACACATTTAAACCCCAGATTTCAGAGAATTTTAAGTCATCATATGGGGGGTGAAGGTGGTTGCAAAAGAACAGCTTCTAGCTTGTTAATGCTCGTTACCAATGTACTTTACACAACAGATGTATTTCTTGCCAGGTTGATTGTAAATAGAATTCTTTTAAACAAATTCCATTTAAATTCAGTAGGGAAGCTGTTATTTGGAAGAATACTAAAACTAAATATTGCCCTAAGATTTCTTTTATGAATCCAGATATTCAGATTTGGATTTGTTTATTAAAGCAGGGTCCATCATATTATTAATATTACTATTATGTCAGAGAAATGACACTAAAACCTCAATTTTAAGTAATTTTTTTGCTGTACATATTTATTATTTCTGCTATTATGTGGAAAACAGGGATGAGGCCAGACACTGAAAAAATATATATAAAATAAAAGACTCCTCAAAAGAAAGAAAACGATTACTAAAATTATCCAACCCTCAATGATTTAAACAAGGGAAAAACAACTTTATTTCATTACCAGATCAGAATTTCACACTCACTGACACATAAAAAATACAGGTTTCTGAAATTTTTCTGTGAAGGAAACTTGTAGGCAGGATTCTATTTTCTCATTAATCCCTATTATAAAATTGAATATGACATTCCTTAAAGTGATAAATAAAATTTGGCACCAAGATGTAATAAAATTATATGCAAGAATGCAAACCTTAACGAAAAAAACTATAAAAGAAAATAACCAGAGTAAAAGTTATGAGAAATAACAGCAAGACGAATTTGAAATAGGAACCACGGTGATGACCTGCAGGATGCTAGTCCTACATGAAGGGGTGGGAGAGCTGGGCGGGCCCCTGCCTCTCCTCACCCACCACTTCAGGTTAGGGCAGGCAGCCACAGCAAGGGAGGGCTGCCATGTCCAGGCCCCAGGAATTTACGCTGCCCTATAAAACACTGTGTCAGGTTTTCATCTTTGTACTGCACCCTTCTCATCTCTAAAATAGGGACACAAGGATCTGCAATTCTAAAACATTTTTTTTGGAAAAATAGGCTGATTTTAAAATCTGCTTCCCCACATTGTTGTTCTCTCTGACAGCCTTCCAGTAGGGACATGGTGCAAATGGTTTTAAAAACAGTAGTCCAGTTTTATTAACATGCTTCTTAACACTAAGTCCTCCAGCAAACTACTAAGGAGACCAAAATGTTTCCATTTCTACTACTTTGCTATCTCATATCCTTAAGTCAATACTGGGGCATTTCAAGTAGCCAAATCCCCTCAGGAAAACCTAAAACACTAAAACTATAATAAGGAGGGGAACTATACTTTATCCACTTAGGGTGCTTTACAAAGGATCCTACACAGAGTT
This sequence comes from Cheirogaleus medius, assembly GCA_008086735.1. Lineage (NCBI taxonomy): Eukaryota > Metazoa > Chordata > Mammalia > Primates > Cheirogaleidae > Cheirogaleus > Cheirogaleus medius. The sequence continues at coordinate 755,807 of VBSM01000949.1, read as the reverse complement.
AAGTGCTCAACATAATGGATTAACCTATAAATTGTTGATGGTTGTTGTTTGGAAGTTCTAGAAATGTCTATACAAGTACAGACTGTCAACAGCCTTTCCAACTATGGTGCTTCTTGGCAAATTATCATTTAGAATTTAATCTGGTGAAGTGTTCCTAGGAAGCTACCTGTATTAGAACTTAATCTGGTGACAAGGCTACCCATATATGATTTCTAAAATCACCAGGTGATTAAGTCTAGTGGAAAGCATACCAAAGTTGGAGTCAGAACAACTGGGTTTTAGGTAACCGAACCCAAGCCATTCACCTCATGCCTCAGTTTCCTCATCTGTGAAATGGGAAAATACCACCAGACCGGGATGAAGTAAGAATACTACCTATATCTTCAACTGTCCATACAATAGGATTACTCTTCAAAGCAAAGAGAAGCCATTTCAAATGATTTCTAAAACACAGGCTGCACATTTTAATACATTTTTCAAATATGCAGACTGATTTAGACATTTCCAAGGAAATACTTATTCTGCCTCTCTGCTTTCTCCCATGGCATCTGTTGTTACTAGCAGCTAAGGAAAAGTAAAATCTAATGTCATTAGCAGCAGACCCAAGATCCCCAGCACTCATTTAATGGGGGGCAGGAGGAGGGGTGGACAGAAGCAAATGAAAAGGTTTACACAAAATGAGAATGAGAGGAGCTGGGGAGAAAGGCAGAGAAATCAGGTTAATGAATAAAAACAACAAGTCCATCTTTCATCTCTCCTGGCTCCTACTGATGGCAGACGGTGTATTTAATCTGCTGAGAGACCAGATTTAAGGCCTCCTTTTGGCATAGTCCGTCCATGAATTATTAACATTTGCAGAAGCAACAGCACATCCACTCACAGCAATCAGAAAGGATAATAATGATTAACCAAGATGGGATTATTAATCCCCCCCACTTCCCTTTCCCATGTCTCCCTCTCTTCTCCATTCTCTGGGCTCAGACTGCTTTTTAGGCAATGTATTTTTGAGCTACAGCCTCAATGTCAGATTCAGTACCTCTATGGTGAAAAAAACCCGTAATAACAAATTATAAACCACAAGTTATATATATATATATATATATATATATGTTCTAAACATGTATTATATTGACCACTATATCCTTGATAAAGCAAAGATAAAAACAAAGGTGGTTACAAATTTTTTATGGACTCAAATACTTAAAAAAAATACACTGCTTTGCAGGCTGGTGCTACAGTTTGTTCAGTGAAAAGTCAGTATTAGTTCACAGGTGGACTGAGTTTAAAAGTCAGCAGCAATGCCTAGAAAAACAGGGTTTCCCCTACACTAGACTTCTGTGTTCACTTAATCCAGTGGATCTCAAAATAGAGTACTTGTTAAAACACAAATCTCGACCTCACCCCTGAGAATCTGCATTTCTAACAAGTTCCCGGGTGATGCTGACACTGCTGGTCTGAGCACCACACTTTAGAATCACTGAGCAAAAGCTTTTTACTGGTTTCCAAAGGTATCCAGGGCAGGAGAGGAATGGAGAAGAAAATTAAAACCAAGCTGAGCTAGAAAGTTAACACAAAATATAGGGATGAGATCAGTGGCTCCTTCCCTTCCTAACTCCCAGTGGAAAGCCTGGATGCCTGAAGAGCTCTGCAATACAGTTGTTGCTCCAAGATACACCCATTCCATAGCACCCCCCCACCACCAAAGAGAGAGATAGTAGGATGAATAGTTAACAAAATGGTAAAGAGGTTAGAAGGTAGATTAATTTACAACTTCATTCCTAAAACACATGAGAAACAAAACCAAATGTCTCCTTTTTCTTGGTCAATTTCTTTCCCATTCTGCCCTTTACTTAGGATTTGACTTTAACGTATAATCAATCCAATAATGATAAATAAGTTGTAACAGTCTCACATAAAACCTCAGTTTACTATGTATTTGTGAGAGAAAAAAAAAACCAACTCAAACTGTGTTTCACTTGTGCTCTCATAACACAACAACAATCAACACAGAAGACTTCTGCAACCAATGTGTGGGGGTTTCTCCCCACACACCAAGCAAGCAATTGATTCTGCAGTGGACACCAGTTAGGTGTCCTCCAATTCAATTCAATTGTGATGCTACCTACCTAGAGATGGCTTCAGAAACCAGAGGTTGAGGGCTCAGTCCCACAAGACTGCTCCCTCCTTCCCACCAGGCACAATCTAGGCCTCCAGAAGGTCTGATGGATTGGCTTCAAGTTGAGGTTCCCATGACCTTCTCTTTGGGTTTGATTAATTTTCTGGAGCAGATCACAGAACTCAGGTAAACACTTACTTATGTTTACCAGTTTATTACAAAGGATATTATAAGACTACGAATAAACAGCCAGATGAAAAGATACATAGGGTAAGGTCTGGAAGGGTCCTGAGATCAGGAGCTTCTGCTCCCATGGAATTGGGGTGCACTACCCTCCTGGCATGTAAATGAGTTCTTGTTCACCTTCTTGTCAGTCTCCACATGTTCAGCTCTCAGGAAACTCTCTGATGGCCACTGGTGATCAACTTAACCTTCAGCCCCTCTTCCCTCCCAGGAGGCTGAGGTAGGCTGAAAGTCCCAACCCTCTAATCCTGTCTTGTTCTTTCTGGTGACCAGCAACCAACCAACCAAGTGGCTCACTGATTTTAAGGGGGATGAACAGAGAAAAAAAAAAAAGCAATGGCTGTCAGTTGATAACAAAAGTGGCAACAGGTAGATAACAAAAACTACAAGGATGTCAAAGTCCAAGACTTGGTTTCCTGCCTTTCCTTGGAAAAGGGATTATCACAGGAGATGTGCCTCTGTCCTCGAGATATGGTTGAGGCTGTAGCTCGTTCTTCTGCTGTTTACTCGGGAACTCTGTAAAAGCAGATTCTCAAAAAACAATTTTGAAAAAGAGAGTTACATCTCTTTTCCATTCATTCAGCTTTTTCAGAAGTTGTGCAAAACAGAACTCCTGCAGAGTGCCTATTAGTGAGAGAACTCATAGGATTGATCTTTAACAGTTACTGGGGAAACTGTAGGATTAGGTATTTTCCTAGGGGGGATTAGGTATTTTCCTGTTATTTTTGCAAGGCCTCCCCTTTCATTCTCTACTTTTCTCTTGCTCCCAATACCGCCGAGGGATCTGGTACACTACCATTAGCAATGGCGGCTCCTGATGACAGCCAGTCTTAAAAGGCTGAGGCAAGAGGAGGCAGGTGGCAGAGGAAGAGAGGGATGCAAAGGATAGAAGGAAAGCAAGAAGGAAAGGAAGAAAGGAGAAAAGGCAAATAACAGCAGCAGCAACAACAAAAAGACAAAAAGGATGAAAGGGAGGAGAGAGGCATAGAGAGAGAAGGATCAAGGGTAAAATAGAAAGCAAAATAATGGCAAAAACAAAAACAAAACAAAGAAACCTTTCCCCCAAACTGCTCTAAAACCCTTGACATTCTAGCCCATCTAAAGTTCCAAATGTGGCTTTTGTTCCAGTTTGCTACCTTGCATTTGCTTGCCAGCAATGACTTACTCAGAGAACATAAACCCAACTGATAGGTTCTAGTGTTATGAATCTCAAGAAACCCTGAACCCCTTCAAATAAAGGAAAACAGCAGCAACCTATATCAGCAGCAGCAACAAACACTGGTATCACTTTTTGTTCCACAGTATATCTCAGATGGAAAAAGTGAAGTTTATTGTCAGTGTACAGTCCACAGAAGCCAATCATACTAAATTACTCCTCTAAGCAGCATTTCCATCGCTACAATCGATTTAGTTAACTAGCAAGTCTTTCACATAGGAAGGAATAAATGGAAATGTCATTTCAAAGAAAAAAGGTAAGAAGTGGTCAGAGGAAAGATAGGGACAAACATTAATAAACTTGACCAATGGTGAAAGACCTGGCTTAATGTCTTCGCAGAAAAGAATAATATGTAATTTACCCAACCAGTTTATCAGTTGATGCCTTCCTCAGCAAGGCATAATAATAAGAATACAGGACATGGTATAAAAAATTATCAAGGCTCAAGTTCCAACCTTTGATAGTAACTAATCTATCTTAGTCTCAATTTCTTCTCCTTTTAAATAAAGACAATAGCAACACACATTCAACCATTTCAAACACTGCAGTGGGGAGAAAGAGAATGGTAGACAAAGCCCATGTATTATACAAATCGAAAGATTATTATGATGTGCCCCGCAATGTTCACACAAAATTCCTGGCCTACTGCTTCCCCATAAATCTCCCAAATTAGGACAAAGTCGCAGAACTTCTCAATAACTAGCCTTCCAAATGGTTTGAGGGGATAATGAAATAATAAAAAGGTTGCTCACGAAATCAGCAGGTCTCAGATCCCTTTTCACACATTAGGAAGCTTTCCATTACAGAATAAAGGAAAAAACTGTACATCATTTTATAGGAATTGACCAATTTTAAGCTATATGGGCCATTTTTATGGTCTATCTTTAACATGCTTCATGTACTAATTCCTCACTTCCCTGTTATCAATTTTCCTTGTTATTTCAAGCAGAAGATGTTCTACAGTCTCAAAGTATCTGGTCCAAACAGTTCAACGATCCTCAAATGGTGGCTATTCTAACAACTTTTAGGGACAGTGTAGCAGTCAAGAAAGTGACTATGGAGCCATTTTCCAAGTTTTTTCTTTTTTTTTTTTTTGAGACAGAGTCTCACTGCATTGCCTTCAGTAGAGTGCTTGGCGTCATGATAGCTCACAGCAACCTCAAACTCCTGGGCTCAAACGATCCTTCCATCTCAGTCTCCCAAGTAGCTGGGACTACATGCGCGCACCACGACGCCCAGCTAATTTTTCTAGTCTCGCTCTTGCTCAGGCTGTTCTCGAACTCCTAAACTCAAGCAATCCTCCCACCATGGCCTCTCAGAGTGCTAGGATTATAGGCCTCAAGTTTTCTGAATTAAGCATGTCTTACTTTTGTAATTGGGAGTGGGAGAGTGAGTTTTCCCTACTAAAGCCATTCGGTTCCCCCTCACACTCCCAAACTCCCAGATTTAATGTTTGTCATCTTATGCCCTCAGCCTTAACTCAAAGGATGAGGACACAGCCTCTATTCCAGTCAAGAGGTGCCCAGGTTGTGAAAGAGGGTAGAAGTTTTTTGTAACCAATGATTATTTTTCCTCCAACTACTTCTAAGCCCCTGCTCTGGTCCCTCTATAAGCAGGACATTGCACCAGCCTTTCAGCTACATTCTAATTTCAACTCTGTGTCAGCAGAGTGGCACCAAGCAAATGCTAAGGGCCACTTAAATGGGAGTGCTTAATTGTGACCTACTCTCACACATGCACTGCCACACCTTTTCCATTCCCTGCTTAGTCTTCTCTTCATGATTCTGTTAGTTTGCTTTTATTTATAAGAGGCAGATAGCCCAAAGAGTACCAATTTGCACGACGTCAGGTGTTAATGTTCTGCTGAATGTCAACTGATCGCTTTTATGCTGTCTCCTAGAAGTGAATAATTTTACTGTAGAGAAATTCTTTCCTGTATTGTGGAGTACACACACAAAGTTGAGGGCTTTGTCTGTGTCTTTAAAAACCAAATACACATAGACAGCCAAATCATATTATACGATACAAGATTTCAACATTCCGGCACACTGCCAGAGCTTAATGGCCAGTCAGACGCTAAGTAAGGAAATGGGTCTGCATTAAACCTACAAATAAGTCAACAATCAATAGTTCAGTATTACAGTAAAAATTTGATGTGCCCTTTAAATTGCTTCTAGCATCATCCTTCTAACTCAAGCTCAGCTTCAGAAGCAAAACAAAACAAAGATGATCAAGCAAGAAGCTGAACACAACCTATTTCCACAAGCACAAAGCCCCGGCATTTCTAAACTAAAAGCTGCTCCAGGATTTCACTGAAATCCTTTACAGTATACCTGTAGGGCAGCAAACCTGAAAAATAATAGGCTGAGCTTTAGACAGTAAATTAAACTGACAAGTTTACAGCAAGCAGAAAACTATGGCTAAAAAGCAAGCACCTGGAGATAAACGGATGAAGAAGGTTTGGCCTTCCTGCAAAACTCCCCCAACCCCTGACTCTGACCCCAAACCCAGCAAGAGTTCATATCAAGGTTTCGAAAGTATGTTCCAGCTTCTCCCTAGGTCAACATTATTTCACTACTAAGCTTATGTAAATAAGAGGAATGCCAACAAACATCCATTCAAAAGACAGTATACCTTTCTCTGGCACTGTAGGTTTTCTACTCTTGATTTAGCTCTAAATGAGCAATTGATTATACTTCTGTTTCATACTTCCACTAACCTTGCTCCTTCAAACATATCTTTAAAATTCACTCCTTTATGAAAACAGTCATAGTCTACAAATGAAATTTAAAGACTAGGATGTTAGGAGAACAGTAATGAACCCAAACCAAGAGAAGAGAGAAGAGACTTCAAGTCTGGCATACCTAGCCTTTGTAAACCTTAGGTTCTTCATCTGTGACATGGAATTAACAGTTAAATATCCACTTCAGAGGGTTGCTGGAAAGATTAAGTGAGGACGCCCTGAAAGTAAGTAGTACATGGCCTGGTGTGGTGGCTCACGCCTGTAATCCTAGCACTCTGGAAGGCTGAGGCCACAGGATTGCTTGAGCTCAGGAGTTGGAGACCAGCCTAGGCAAAAGCGAGACCCTGTCTCTACTAAAAATAGAAAAATTAGCCTGGCATCATGGTGCACACCTATAGTCCCAGCTACTCGGGAGGCTGAGGCAGAAGGATCATTTTAGCCCAGGAGTTTTGAGGTTGCAGTGAGCTGTGATGATGCCACTGCACTCTACCCGGGGCAACAGAGTGAGACTCCATTTAAAAAAAAAAAAGTAATTGGTAGTGTCTAGACATAATAAATGTTCAATAAACCTTAGCTTTGCCTCCCTGATATTAGCTCGAATAAAATACAAGACAGGAATTTAACTTGTCTTTGGTACCATGTTTCAGTACACCAATGGGAAACACAAGAAGGAAGGCAGGGAGGGAGGAATGGAAGGAGGGAGGGAGGAAAAAATACAAGTATTTAAACTCACACTACTTATGGTATGGTCAAAGGAGCACCAGTTCACAAATGCTTTGGTCCCAGTCTACATCAGATAAGCACAAAAACTGAGAATAAGCATTTAGAAACTTTTATAGCAATCTGAGTAATTTTACGTCTATTGAAACTAATTTTTAAAATTAGGGCTTGTATCTTGCATGTCTTTTATTTCATTTTTTTCTAGTAATTCATTTTTATTGTATTTTATAAAAGTCTCTCAGTCTGAGACAAATTGGAAAAAAAAATGGTTTGAGAAGCATTGAATCAGTGAAAGCACCTTTTGAATGAGTAACATCACGACCATATTCCCTCAACACTAAGACATCTGGGCAGTTTGGGAACCAATCTCATCATATAATCAAATGTCACTGAAAATGCCTGTAAATCTTCAAGGATCCACCAGGCCCTGCTCATTTAGAGACTAGTCCTGCTAACACAAATTGAAATATACTGTGTATAAGAGAGAAACTAATAGGAGAGGAGAGAATAATCCCAGGGGATATCCTACCTGTGTATTTTGGTACCTTGAGCAAATCAAGTGTATCATAACTTTCCATGGCTTTTTCTACCTGTCCCTAAGATAGCAACAGCATTTTAAAACAGACAATTTTTTTTTAAAGAAAAGGAGGAGCGGAAGAAACTCTCCCCCATGTCCTTTGGCTCACACCATTCAAAGAAATAAACCAAATTAGGCAGTAATAATACAATCAGCCAGTAATTCCACAATGCCACTTACATTGCGCTGACCTAACTGTCCCCTTTGTTTTATAAATTAAACAAATAGCCCAGTCCTTGCCATAAATATGTTTTATAAGACAAGGGTTCTTTCTGAACAATTTCTTGGTGGCTGTGTCATGCCCAGCCCTGCTCAGCAGATTCTGCTGCAGTGCTTCAAGTGCTGCAGCTTTCTGAAAAGCGCAGGCAGGATTTTGCTGATGGCATCTCGGCCGCACAGCCACTCCATAGTGAGAAGCGAGGACTGGCCCTTCTGTCCTCTGGGATAATTAAAGTGGCGAATGCACCGCTGCTGGTCTTATGATCGCTGCAGACCAGCGTCTGTCAGAATCCAGGGCCTTAGCCCCAGCGTGGCTGCCAGCAGCCTGGGCTTGGGGAACACATTCGACCTCTCCATATCTGAAGTGCAAGATGGAAGCCAAGCATTTGTGAAACAGGAAAAACGCTTTAAAAGGAAACAATACACACTGGTTCTGGGAGCTTTGCAGCAAAAGAAAATTCTAAGTCTAGGTCTTATCTATAGAGGATGTTGCCCACCCTACCTCCCAGCTTCTTTTCCTGGTCCCCACCAAGCAAACAAAGAGAATAAAACCAAGAATTGCGCCTATGTGAGCCCTTCTCTCAGTTCCTTCACAGAATGTGGATTTTTAGTGGAAACACTCACAACCTGGGCCCCGAAGTTCTGTAACTGAGGAGCCACACTTTTCAATGACCACCTATCAAAGGAGCCACATCAGGCTGCAGGCCTGGACAGCTCTGGATAGAACATTCCAAAACAGAAATAAGAGATCACGAGGCACTGTGGCAAGCAGATCAGAGTGGCGCACTGGGTCAAGGGCTGCCATCTGAGAATGACAGACTGGTCAACGGTAATGCACTCAATATTCAACAAGGTTTTAACTGCCATTTAAATCACATCCACTCCAGTATCAAGTAGTGCAGCAGATAAAAAGACAAGCCCATTTCTGGTCCTGAAACCAAGCAATTTAAAGATGCCACATTGAAGATGACAATCTATATTCATCTGGGGCATCAATATATATCGGCAGCTAAGAGACAGCTAGTGAAGGAGGGAGGAGATGACTCAACTCCAGTTCAAAGGCACCAGAGCCTGGCCATCATTTGAAGTGTTCTATTAAAATGTTAGATAAATATTTTAGCCATGGGCTTGTTCCAAAATACTCTTACAGAACCATTCCAACTTCTTTCTTCTTTAAGTTGGTAATTGATATTCTCTTGCTCACTACAGGATGTAAGAAACCTCTGAGAAGACAAAAAAGCCTGTCATTTCCTGCTTGCTCAGAATGCATTCAGCATCCATTTACTTGCTTGTTCTGAAAGCCTTGCATTCAGGAGTAAGTGTGAATTGGTAAATAAAAAGGCTGAAATCTTATATCCCTGGCTCACACAAAAGCAGTTTTTACATTTTCCACAGGCCCATTTTTATTCAAAAGTTACCATTTTTAATTCCACAGAATACTTTAATGTAATTGCATACTTTGCCACCAGACCACAATGCCTACCTTTCCCCTTATCACAAACAGGCAGAAAAATTAAATCATTTCAGTTCTTACCATAGAAATCAGCATTAGTCTACCTAATTATAAACACGAAACAGAATGGCACATTATCCTGCCTCCATGAAGACAGTATTTTTTGTTTCTACAGGTTTACTGGTTTTTATCAGCTCTCAGGTTTATACTGGGTCAGGGTTTAATGACAAGGAACAGCAAATATGTTTATTAAGTGGGCGTGATGTGAAATATCACTGTGTTCACACAGAGGACAAAGCCTGGCACAACTACAGTCCCTGAACCAGAATACAGCACAATGAGATGTGCGTCTTTTCTATAGGCAGTGCAGCCACTACACTCAATTCTTGGCCTAAAACATATCTGGTCTTCCAGGAAAGGGGTTCTCTCCAACAAACAGACTTTGGATCTAGTGATAATCAGATTCTATTGCCAGGAGCCCAAGAGCATTAGCTACAGGTTGTTTTAAGTCCAGAATAGGCAGCTATTTTAAGCTAGGAAAGGGCAAGATTCAAATATCCGTTAAAGTCCTCTAAAATCTCAAAAGAAAGGTTATCATGAACTTCTCATTGATTCTGTTAGGGGCAACAGGAATATAACAAAGGAGATCAATAAACATGAATAATCAACTAAAAACTTTCACACCATTAGATTTCATGGAATAGTCTCTTATATTTTTATATTATGTGAAATCATTTGAAGAGCAAAGTCTTATTCCTTCAGAGTCCTTAGTCCATCAATTCAAAATTTCTAATCATCCAATTTTGGCTAGATCACCATTTTGTGCCACAGAGTGTGCTCAAACATATTAAGAGCAGAAACAAGATGAAAAACAGGTATGTTTTGCCTACTTAAACCATTTCTCAGAACTATTACACAAACTATCAGTATGTGAATAGATGCAACTCTAAGAATGAACCTCATCTTGTCCTTGAAATTACTAAAGCAGCTTTGGTAAGACTTCTTGGTACAAATGCTTAGCAGTTTCAGTTCCTAGAAACAGATGAAAATGACAACTGCGTTTCTTTAAAAGTAGTCCTAGAATTAAGATACTGTTTACTGATTCAGGCTGCACTTTCCTTCAACTGATTCAAGCTAGGGAAATTTTACTGCATTTTTTCTTCAATATTAATATTTTGTCAGTAATATTCCTGAAGAGCTGCTATTAGCACAGTAATCATTCTAGGCAAGTCTGACCCTCTTTCCAACAAACTGCCACAGGATTTCTGCAACCTGTTCTCAGCCAATAACTTGCCAGTACTACAAACACCCAATTACTGAGCAACTGCTTTTCCGCTTCGCTGTTATATACAGCTGCATTTAAGCAGCAGTATCTTAATTCTGAAGATAGAAAATTAAAAGATAAACAATGAAAATAACAATTTAGGCGATACAAGATTACAACACCACTGATTCTTTTTTTCTTTTGGGGTGGGGAGACAAAGTCTCATTCTGTTGCCTGGGCTAGAGTGCAGTGGTGTCATCATAGCTCACTGCAACCTCTAACTCCTAGGTTCAAGCCATCCTCCTGCCTCAGCCTCCTGAGTAGCTGGGGCTACAGGCACACACCACCACACCTGGCCACTGATTCATTTTTACACTTAGCAAAGCCATTTAGTCTCTTCTCACTATTTAAAAGATAAACTAAGAGTGGTAGAGCATACTATACATTTCCAGGGACAGAAAAAAGAAGGAAATAATTTGTTATTATAGATTCAGTGTGGTAAGCAAAAAAAAAAAGTTTTTAACAAGTCAATTATCATTGCATCATTAGTCTTACATAAGATAGATCAGTTTCCCTGGCTCTAATTTTCTTATGGTTATCTTATTCTCTGTTTACAACTTCGTTTTCTCCTTACTCATACAAGCCAGATTTCCATCTGGAGATTTAAGCAGATTACAAAGGCCTTCAAAACAGAGTGGTTTTTTTTTTAGGGGGATAGAAGGGGATCAATTTTCACTTACCTAAGATTAGAATTGGCTGCTAAATCGATCCCAACAATATAATCTAGATTTCTGTTTACTTTGTAAGGGAATATTCAGAAAGTTTTATCTTTCCCTAAGCAGGGAAGCAAACATACTATATTTGGAGGCTGTGAAGAGGAGAGATCTGAGAAGACTATGAAGAGGTGGCATCTCTAAGACAGCCTTAGCATCTTTCATTGAAATTAGGGCTTGGACATTCCAGAGGTGCTACTCCAGGCTAAGGGAAGGCAGTGAACAAAGATCTAAAGTATAAAATAAAAAAGAAAAGGTTGAACAACCTGGTTCTGAAGCACAGAGTACACAAGGCAGTTCCTCCTACCTTGGAAAAGCACCAAAATTTAATTCTGCCCATACTTATCCTAAAAACTATGTATTCAATATTTTAAAAAGCAGATGATTTCTAGTAAAAAATATCTCTACAGAAATAATCTCAAACACATTACTGATTATTAACCTGTTTAGAAAGAGTAACTACTATTGAATTCTGGAATCAGACATGGGTAGTCAGCCTTATTTCCTAAAGATCCAAAAAAGAATGATGAGCATGAGATCAGAAACTTGGTTGGGAGTTGCATTCACAGAATGACTATTAATGGATGCCTTATCCCAATATTCCTGTGAAATGGAGTTAGATTTGAAAATGTTTCATTATTTACAGTAAGTTTAAAAATTTCTGGCACTATAGATGTGGGTTGAAGTATGGCCCCCAAAAAGATATGTCCAAGTCCTAACCCCTGATACTTATAAATAAATGTGACCTTATTTGGAAATAGGGTCTTTGCAAATGTAATTAAGGATCTTGAGATGAGATCATCCTAGATTTAGGGTAGATCCTAAATCTAATGACTGGTGTCCTTATAAGAAACAAGAAAGATAGGCTTGACACACACAAGAACTTGCAAAGATGGAGGAAGAGACTGAAGTTATGCTGCCATAGGACAAACAATGCCAGGAGCCACCAGAAACTGGAAGGAGGAGGATTCTCCCTTAGAACCTTTCTTTGGAGGGAGTATGGTGAGGCCAACATCTTGATTTCAAAGTTCAGGACTCCAGAAGTGTGAGAAAATAAATTTTTCTTGTTTTAGGCCACCAAGTTTGTGGTAATTTGTTGGGGCATCCCTAGGAATCTAATATAATAAGTTTAGCAATAATATTACTGCTTTGATTTGCATTAGTGCCATGTAGAAATATTATAGCCTAATGCTGGGAAGCTGCAGCTCCCATCTTTATGGCCAATTCAGGCTATTTCTGCATGCTTTCTTGAACTATACATGATCTAGTGAAAAACTCAGAATATACCGGAACTATGTAAATTTGCACTTTATTATTATATAATGCACTTTATACACGGTACATTAGGTCTGTTCAGATCATAGTAGAGATGCGCAATCTGCCCTGAAAATTTTTTTCTCTAAAGACAGAAGTGAGCACGTGGATCTCTATGAGAGGACAAGGACTCCCCAGTACCACAAAGTCACTGAAATCAGTACAGTCGCTTCAGCAGCATGTCCTGTTACATTATTGCTCTTCACCTCTATTACAGAAATTTGTAGGCCTTCTTTATGACCATTTCCAAAAAATAAAATCAATAAACATTTAAAAAGTTCTACTAATATTATCCATACATATATTTAAGTGGGTTTTTTAAATATATATTACCTTTGCTGGCTACAGCAATTTTTAAAAAATGCATTCTCAATGCATGTCAACACCATTGATTATGACAAACAACAAAATAGTAACAACAAAAATCAATATTAATTTCAAGCTCCATTAGAAACAGAAGGAAATATAATTAATGTTTGCCAAATAGAAAAGGACAATCTATACATGGGAAAATACCTTTTCAGGTTCATAAGGAATGCAAACAATGGATACAGAGTCCTGGGCAGCACCTGTCAAAGAATGCATCAGCATTTCCTTTTATGAACAATACTTTAAGGGTCTTATAAATTGACATAATAATTTCACTCTGATACTCAGCATATGGGATTAGGGTGCATTCTTACCTCAAAAAAAGTGCTGGTTGAAAAATAAAAGTTCACTTACAAAAGTCCATCAGATTTTTGGTTATGTGAATTATATCTCAATAAAGCTATTAATATAAATGAAAAAAAGTCCATCAGATAGTATACCTGGCTTTTCTAAAAACAAATATCTGAATATGTCCATGTTTACTCTTCTTAGATAACCAAAAAATTATGAGAAGAATTAAAAGGAGGACCACTCCATGCCTTAGGGTGTGAACTGGCTTGGCTCTCACACTCTGCTACTAAATAAGAAGTCAGACAAAGACATGATACTACCACGAGTAGAGGAAGTATAGGTCATCTGAGCCATACAACAGAACTTAAAACCTCCAATCCCTATCAATAAACCAGAGCCATCTCTGCTAGTAAGAAGATGAAGTGGACAGAGGACTTATTTCAGTAAGTCTTAAACCTTTACTTCAGGTCTAGACGAATGATTCCCAATTAACCAGAAGTTATCTTGGAGAGACCATTTTGTATTTTTGAAGATATTCTGGAAAAGTCCAATTAAGAGGTAAAATTTTGAAATGGAAGCATCCTTAAATCTTAAACTTCAAAGATTTCCTAGTGGTACAGGACCCAAACTCTCTGCCATGCTTATTCCAAATTAAGAAATTCTCTTTGATGTGACTGAGCACACATTGCTAGGAAACCATCCAACAGGGGTGCTGAAGGAGGGTGTTCTTCCATTAAGTAGGTTAGACAAGATAATCATTACAACTCAATACATTTATAAACCTGTCATATCTCCAGGCAAAAAATGGAGTACCACAGCACTGGAAATGCATGAAGTGCATCACTAAATGTTGCCAAGTATTCTAAATAGGTATTCCAAGCATGTCAAAAAATTAAAAGGCAGTTAGTTTTTCAAATAAACAACTTCTTTGGTATTTTGAACATTAAAAACACTCAAGCTTCTCAACATGAATGAAAAAAACACTCAAGCAAACAAACAAAGAAAAATTTCAGCAAGTGCCATTTCTTTCCACACTATTATGGATACTCTCAAAATATGGTGTTTATTCAAATTATTTGAGCTCTGTCCTATGAACCCCATCTCATCCCTGTTATAGGTATTTGTTAACACAGATAAACAGTTGCAATGGAAGGGGAGGCTTAAAATTAAAAAAAAAAAAAAAAAAAGCATGCATGCCATTTTAAGATTACATAGAAATGAGAAGGCATCTATAAGTTGATAGGCAAATAGGATTTAGCATATAAAACTGGAGAAAACAGAATTTCCATACTTTAGGAACATACTGATAACAGGAAAAATGTTATCTATATTCAAGTCTCAACTCAATGTAGAGTTTTAGGTTTCTAAATTGGAATAAATGCAGTAGAAATGTAGCCATTAGATGAACTAAAACAGTTCTTGGGAAGGGTAGTGGAGTAGAGAGTACTAATTCAAATTGAGCTCAAATAACAATATGATTTGCCTTTGCAGGACCCATATCTCTTCATTTCAAAGGTAAATCAGTGACAAAAATGGTGCCCCACTCTCCCTTCACTCTAATGCATATGCAGTGTTCCAATTCCTCAAAACTAAATGAACCATAAATGTTTTCCTCAACAATTTTATATCAGCTTCTGATTAGATTGAAACAGCTATCAATTGTTGGTAGCATGTTTGGTTGAATGAGACTGGAGTGCTCTATTAGACCATTTCCTGGTGCCACTACTGCAGCCAAATGCTTCTTGGAAATCATCAAGTAGGTTTCAGTAAACAGTACTCTAAGTTTTCTCCAGCTCTTTGCCAGCCAATACAAGCAAGATGTAAAAAAGAAATGTGGAAGATGAATAGTAAAATTATTTGAAACCTAGTAAAGAAAGCAAAAGAAACTTAAAACTAATGTCTATGTGCCTTGGATTAAGCCCAAGGAAGGAAAAGAAATCTGTTCTTATAATTACAATAATCTAAAAAGTACAGGTTGGAATTGCTTTCTTAAATTCAGCCACATAGAGCTCTGTGAAAATAACCCAATGTTCCTCTCTACACTGCCAAAGCTGAGTCTCCTGTTCTCGTAATACCCGAGGAAGAAGAAAATTAATAAAGAAAACTGGAATTCCTAAATCAGCTGGTCAACAGAGGGCCAGTGCCTTCAGCCTGGGTTACATGCTCAGGGTTCCACTGCACATGGCAGTCCTTACCTGAATGTCTGTGTCCTTCACAGGCTCAAGAGGCTCAAAGGTGGTGGCTGCACTCAGACTCTCCAATCGCTGGGAGATGTGGGATATGTCAAGTCCCCGAGACCCAAGGAGAACTGACCTACATGAGGATACAGAGCAGGGAGACAAAAGTGAGGGAAAAAGTAGGATTAGGACACCTAATATGCTTCATAAAATACTGGAGTATTTTTTACTCAAAACTTCCTATATACTACTCAGACATTTTTATAAGGCTGTTTTATACTTTTCCGTAAAGACCTATCACCTGGAGTAACAGACACAGTTGGTAATAAGAAAGATTCGAGTTCTAATCATGCCTGAATTAGAGTGAGGGCCTTATCTAGAATAAAATGACAATACTAAGGGATAGACTATTCCAAACACTTCATAGTAAAAAAATCCACGAGGTTGATGCTATTATTCATTCCCATTTTATAGATGGGGAATTAAGGTATAAAGAGGATAACTGACATGTCCAAAGTCACAGAGCCAGGAAGTGGCAGAGCCAGGTCATCCAGTTCTGGAGCACAACTCTTAACCACTATCCTATACTGATAGTCTCTGTAAAGACAGATACAATAAACACAACATTACAGAAGCTTCAGGGGTAACCTAGTCCAGACTTCTTTAATTAGCTGAGGAAACTAAAAGTCTAGGGCAGGCGTCCTCAAACTGCGGCCCACCGAGGACATTTATCCCGCCCGCCGGGTGTTTTTGCCACCGCTGCCTGTCCTGCTTAGCAGCTGACTGGTCTCGGGCCCACAGTTCGCACTCTCCAACGGTCTGAGGGACAGTGAACTGGCCCCCTGTTTAAAAAGTTTGAGGACCCCTAATCTAGGGCAATCAAACCAGAATCCAAGGCCAGTTCTCTCTGGCTTCCCTTCAAAAGCCAAATGCCACGTCCAGCACATCTTAAAGTTCCCTCTCTGCTGCCTAACACAGTAACACAGGAGGCTGTTATCTGAACAACAGATGTTTTTGAAGAGAAATGGGAATGATTGTTTTTGGGTTATAATTTGTTGCCAACCCCCCCCCCCCCCCCCCCCGACAAAGTTTGTGTTCACTCTGAGTAACTTAGAAGAAGCTAGAGCATTTGGCATCACATGTAACCCTAACATCTATGGGTATAACACCCAATATTTTCAATCCTGAACTAACAGACTTGCTGGAGAAGAGAAAGGATTTCCCAAGATTAGTTCTATCCTAATAAATACTACAGACAACAGATTATGTTCACCCAGAGGGGTCCTCCTGTAGATTTTTGTGTCCAGGTCAACCATGATGCCATCCCTCGGGCTGCCCTTCCAGATTGCCATGTCAGATAGACAATCTTGCCTCTCTCCTCTAACAATCCTTCATAGTTAACTCTCTAAAACAGTGGTTCTCAACACTGGTTACACATTTGAATAATCACCTAGGCAACTTTTCTCCCAACGATTTTGATCAGTCTTGGGTGAAGACTGAGCATGGGTGTTAGTACAATGTCCTCCCTCCTTTTCACTTAACAGCTTTACTGGGATATTAATTCACATACCATACAATTCACCATTTTTAAAGAGATGGGGTCCTTAATCCTAGCAATCTGGGAGGCCGAGGCGGGTAGATCGCTCAAGGTCAGGAGCTTGAAACCAGTCTGAGCAAGAGCGAGACCCCGTCTCTACTAAAAACAGAAAGAAATTAATTGGCCAACTAAAAATATACAGAAAAAATTAGCTGAGCATGGTGGCGCATGCCTGTCGTCCCAGCTACTCGGGAAGCTGAGGCAGAAGGATTGCTTGAGCCCAGGAGTTTGAGGTTGCTGTGAGCTAGGCTGACGCCACGGCACTCTAGCCTGGGCAACAGAGTGAGACTCTGTCTCAAAAAAAAAAGAGATGGGGTCTTGCTATGTTGCCCAGGTTGGACTTGAGCTCTTGGGCTCAAGTCATCTTCCTGCCTCCCAAGTAGCTAGGACTACAGGCACGTGCCACCATGCCTGGCTTTACAATTGACCATTTAAGTGTACAGTTCAATGATTTTTATTAATAGTATATTCACAAAGTTGTACAACCATCACCACAATCAATTTTAGAATATTTCCATCACCCCCAAAATAAATCCCTACCCATGAATAGTGATTCTCCACTTATCCCAAAATCTCCCCCTTGTGCCGTGGCAACCATTAATCTACTTTCTGTCTCTACAGATTTGCCTATTCTGGACATTGCTCTAAATGTAATCATACCAACATATAGTCCTTTATGACTGGCTTCTTTCACTTAACATAATGCTTTCAAGTTTCATCTATGTTAAAGCATGTATGAATATTATTTTATTCCTTTCTATTGCCAAATAGTATTCCATTGTATGGACATACCACATTTTATGTATCCATTCATCAGTTGATGGGCATTTGGGTAGTTTCCACTTTTTGGCTATTATGAAAAATGCTGCTATGAACATTCATGCACAAGCTTTTGTGTAGACAAATGTTTTCATCTCTTGGGTATACACCTAGGAATGAAATTGCTGGGTCATATAATAACTCCATATTTAACCTTTTGAGGAACTGCTGAACTATTTTCCAATGTGGATGAACCACTATACATTCCCATCAATAGTGTATGAGGTGGCGTGGATACGGAGAAATAGGAACACTCCTACACTGCTGGTGGGACTGCAAA
>VBSM01000949.1:705904-737536 GCA_008086735.1 Cheirogaleus medius | reverse complement strand
ACCATAATATTTGTACTCCCATAATATGCTGAAATAAAAAATAAATAAATAAATGGGAATAAAAACAGTGTATGAGGGTTTCTATTTTTTCCACATCCTCGCCAACACTAGTTATTATGTCTTTTTGTTTACAACTATCTCCTTGTGGTTTTGATATGCATTTCCTTGAAGTTTAAGGATGGGAGCATCTTTTCTTTTTTTATATTATTTTATTTTTCTTAGAGATAGGATCTTTGTCACCCAGGCTGGAGGGCAGTGATTTAATAATAGCTTGCTGTAACCTTGAACTCAAGCAATCCTCTTGCCTCAGCCTCCCAAGTAGCTAGGACTACAGCAGGTACACGCCACCATGCCCAAAAATTTTTAAAAATACTTTGTAGAGACGGGGTCTCACTATGTTGCTCAGGTTGGTCTCAAACTCCTGGCCTCAAGCAATCCTCCTGCCTCGGCCTCCCAAAGTGCTGGGATTATAGGTGTTCATACCAAGCCATGGGAGCATCTTTTCATCTGCTTATTGAACAAAGATCTTTTGCCAGGTTTTAATTAGTTTATTTGTCTCATTGAATTCTAAGAGTTTCTTACATATTTCGTATACAAGTCCCTTAGTGCTGCGGTCCCCAACGCGCTTCCCCCCAAAGCAGGAGGTGAGCAGCAGGTGAGCTAGAGAAGCTTCATCTGTATTTACAGCTGCTCCCCATCCTCACATCACTACCTGAGCTCTGCCTCCTGTCAGATCAGCGGAGGCATTAGTTGCAGGAAGACAAGCTCAGGGCTCCTATTGATTCTGCATTATGGTGAGTTATATGATTATTTCATTATACATTACAATGTAATAATAATAAAGTACACAATAAATGTACTAATGCTTGAATCATCCCAAAACCATACTCCCCACCCCCCATCTGTGGAAAAACTGTCATCTATGAAACTAGTTCCTGGTCCCAAAAAGGTTGGGGACTGCTGCATAGCAGACATATAATTTGCAAATATTTTCTCCCATTCTGTGGGTTGTTTCTTCACTTTCTCGATTGTAACTTTTGAAGCATAAAATCATTTTGATGAAGTTCAATTGATCTATTTTTGATTCTGTCACTTATGCTTTTGGTGACATATCTAAGAAGGCTCTGCCTAAGATCAGAAAGACTTAACATCTACATTTTCTTCTAAGAGTTTTATAGTTTTAGCCCTTACATTTAGGCCTGTAATCCATTTGAAGTTAATGTTGGTGTATGGTGTGAGGTAGGTGTCCAAATTCATACTTTTGCATGCAGATATCTAGTTGTCCCAGCATCCTTTGTTGAAAAGACTGTTCTTTTTACCCTGAATGGTTTTGGCACCCTTGTTGAAAATATACACATGGGTTTATTTCTGGACTCATAATTCTATTCCATAGATCTATACATCTATCCTTATGTCAGTACAACAGTCATGATTACTGTCACTTTGTAGTAAGTTTCAAAATTGCAAGTGAGTCTTCCAACTTTTTAAAGATTGTTTAATCTATACTGGGTCCCTTGCTCCATATGGATTTTAGGAGCAACTTGTCACTTTCTACAAAAAAGCCAGCTGGGATTTTGATAAAGACTGTGTTGAACCTGTGGATCAATTTAGGGAGTATTAACATTTTAATATTAAGGTTCTGATCTATGAACATGGTATGCATGTCACCTGTTTTCTTAAAAAAATCATGAAGTCCTAAACACTCTTCTCCATCTTGCATTTTTTTACTTAGTAATGTGTCCTAGAATCACTCCATGGTAGCTTATATTCTCTTTCCTTTGTGCCACTGAAAAGTACTGCACTGTATAGACATACCACATTTATTCAACCAGCCCCCTATTGATAGACACTTGAGTTGTTTCCTATTTTTGCTATTACAAATAATGTCACAATGAATATCCCCGTGCACAAGTCTTTTTGTATTTTTGCCAGTATACCTTTGAGATAGAACCCTAGAAGTGGCAGTGCTAGGACTGCTAGGTCAATTTTGCTAGCTATGTCCAAATTCTGTCCCACAGTGCTATATCTCCACCAGTGATACATGAGAATGTATCCAGTGCCCAAATAATTTTAATGTGTACCAGGGTTGAGAACCTCAGAATTTAAAAATTAGCTATCAGAATTATGAGAAGAGAGGTAAAGAAGCCATTTTATCAAAAAGACACCTGCACGTGAATGTTTATTGCAGCACAATTCATAATTGCAAAAATGTGGAATCAACCCAAGTGCCCACCAATTCCTGAGTGGAATTAACAAACTGTTGTATATATACACCACAGAGTACTACTCAGTCATAAAAAGGAATGAATTGTCTTTTGCAACAATTTAGATGGCACTGGAGACCATTATCCTGAGTGAAATATCTCAAGAATGGAAAAACAAACACCACATGGACTCTTTAATAATTTGGAACTAATTGATGGGCACACATGGGCACAGAAAGAAGTAAAAATCATTGGAAATGAAAAAGAGAGGAGGGGGAAGGTGGGGAGAGGAGAGAAGGGGCAAAAACCTACCTAATAGGTACAAGGAATACTATTTGGGTGAGGGTGATGGACACACTTATAACCCTGACTAAAGCATTATAAAAGCTATCCATTTAACAAAAACATTTGTACCTCCTTAATATTTTGAAATTTAAAAAAAGTATTATTAGAAGAGAAAGGTTATCTAAGCGGGTAGCACCTGCAGGAACTGTTCAGTGCATGGCTTATTCAGTACATATGCAGAAACCCTGATGAGAACTGAGGGGAGAAAAAGATTGATGAAGGAGGTAGGGAATCTAGGGTAGGGATGGTTTTATAAATAAAGGCTGTACTAGAAACTTTCAGTTCTTAAGGGTAGAAAAACTCAAAGGTTCCTGCCTTCTACCTGCCTCAATTCCTGAAAGCCAGGCAGCCCCTCCTGAGCAGAAAGCCACTGAAGGTAGAGTCAAACACTCTAGTCCTGGAAGAGTAGAAGGACAAGGACTATTCCCTGCATACATGAAGAGGAGAAAGAATGACAGGAGGCCTGGGTTCAAGTCTCGCCTGTCACTCACTCACAGAAAATCTTGCAGATATCACTTTTCCAAGCCTCAGTTTTCTCCTCTGTTAAACGTGGTGAAAAATCCCTGCATCACCCACCTCTCAGGCTTTGCAGACCATGTGGGAGAACATCTGTAACACCTTTGGGAACTGAAAAATGACATACAAATCTAAGGGATTCTTACTAAGTTGGATTTGAATTCTGGTTTAGCCATTTACTGTCTGACTTTCCTCAACTATAAAATATAGCTAACACATATTTCATAGGTTTATTTTAAGAAGAAATTATATAATGCATGTAAAGTGTGTGGTACAGTGCCTAACAAATAGTAAGTGCTTAAAAAGATACCTTAGTAGTATTATCACAAGTTTGAATTTGTTGTACAACTTTAGGCAAAAAAATGTTTGTGTGTGCTTTGCATGAACATGGAGAAAAGTGTAAAAGAATAAGCAAATTGGCCGGGCGCGGTGGCTCACGCCTATAATCCTAGCACTCTGGGAGGCCGAGGTGGGCGGATCGCTCAAGGTCAGGAGTTCGAAACCAGCCTGAGCAAGAGTGAGACCCCATCTCTACTAAAAATAGAAAGAAATTAATCGGCCAACTAAAAATATATAGAAAAAATTAGCCGGGCATGGTGGCACATGCCTGTAGTCCCTGCTACTCGGGAGGCTGAGGCAGGAGGATCACTCCAGCCCAGGAGTTTGAGGTTGCTGTGAGCTAGGCTGACGCCACGGCACTCACTCTAGCCTGGGCAACAGAGTGAGACTCTGTCTCAAAAAAAAAAAGAATAAGCAAATTAATAACATTGAAGGATAAAGTTAGAAAGAGAGAATGACTACTGGCTTTTCCTCTGTACACCTCTAGGTTCTCTGGTTTCAGAGTTCGAATGGAAAAATGCGGTTAGGAATTTCTGATGGGAAAAGAGGAGTATGCAATGGATAATGAGCACCCAAGGAGGGCTTCATAGATACTGACAGTATTCTATGTCTTAACTGGGCAATGTGCACATGGGTATTCATTCATTTTATTATTATCATTTACACCAGGAGTCAGCAAACTTTCTCTGCAAAAGACTTATAGTAAATATTTCAGGCTCTGCAGACCATATGATCTCTGTCGCAACTACTCATCTCTGCTGCTGTAGCACAAAAGCAGCATAGACAATACAAATAAGCATGGCTTCCTTCCAGTAAAACTTTAACAAGCAGCAGCAGGATGAATGTGGCTCATGAGCTGCAAATTCCTGATTTGCACCTTAATGTATGTTATGCATACTCTTTATGGGTGAAAAATTTAACAATTTAAAAAGATCAAACTCACACATGCAAAAAAACCAACAAATCTGTTCACTAAATCAAAAAATCCAACAGTGTATTTAAACAAATAAACAAATTCAGCACAAAACAATTCAATCTTAAATCTACAATCTAAACTAAAATCTAAAAGACAGAATTTTCTTTAAAAACTTATTTCATGTAAGACAATTTTTCCAACTCAGTTCTCTCTTCTGCCCTCATCCTGTATGGACTAAAATATTCACATCACACTTTATGTCTCTGCCTATCAAGAAGATGGAAAAATACAGTCATCAGCCCTTTGGTTTCTTTTTAAGCACCTGCCCCACCCTAGACCCATTCTTTCAATGTTCTAACTTCCTCCTCCCTAAAATAATGAATTTAAGGTAGAAAGACATGAGAAAGAATGGAAATTTACAAGAAAGAGAGCATGACTGATAATTTTTACCAAGAAAACATTTTCCCTTTTTGCTCTTAATAGGCTGTAAAGCTGATGCAATTAAATTATAACTATAGCAACTCAGCTGGCATCACAGGCCTTTTGCTCCAGCAGCATCTCTGCACACAGCACAGAGCCTGCATGCTCAAGATGGGAGGTAACTGCAGGCAGCCAGGAGCAGCAGTTAAAGAGCCCGCAGCAAGGGTAAGTTAGCAGAAATGTCTAAAGGCTGGTTGGGTGTTAGGAAGCTGTGTAGGGGAGCAATTGGCTGCATTTAGCTGCAAGGCCCGAGGGCAAAAAAAAATCCCTGCCAGGGTTCCTCTAACTTGCCTTTACCAATGCCACCAGAACCAAAACCAACTATTTATTTTTACAAAATAACATTTGAGGTGGAGGGACTGCAAAAGAACATCCTTATTGACTCAACAGAGCAGCCAAACCATTCAACACTCAAGACTAGCTGGAAAAAAATGTGGCCCACTCTTGCATTATACTCACTCCTGACATCAAGTACCTAGAGCAATGTCCCCATGTTATGACCAGCACTTAGTTCTTTCTCAGTTCAAGAAATGAAGACTGAAAATAAATAAATAAATAAATGAATGATTAGCAAAAAAAAAAAAAAAAAAAGAAATGAAGACTGAGGAGGTGACTGACAATTTCCCTTATCTCCTGCACAGAATCTCAGTGACTTTCCAGACCCACCAAAGGCACAAGTGGCAGCTCCCTGTCTGTCCTCCCATGGCCCTTCCATCAGGGTTACATGCGCTCTGGAGTCAGCCTTGCTAGGTTTGAATCCTGACTCACCATTCATCAGCTGTGTGACCTGAAAGAGTTATTTGCCTTCTCTGAGCCTTAGTTGCTCAACTGTAATACGAGGATTAAAGTCCTAATGTTGGTTGTGAGGACTGAGCAAAATCCTAAATCCAGCCAAGTTTCTGACACAAAGTAACCGGTAAATCACATTTTTCTTATGGAAAGCTGCACGTTTTTTCCTGCCCTACTCCCCACATCATAATCTCCTTGAGGGCAAGGACCATGTCTAATTCACAGTTGTAGCCCCAAGGATGGTCCAGGACTGCTACAGCGCAGACCCTAAATACACATTTGTGGAATCAACAGCCCAGCTGATGCTACATGGCAGAGAGGCTGCTGGCCCAGGCAGGCATCACTTTTCCCCAGCTGCACTCTCTCGAGGCTCACCCACTTTCCTATTCCGCAATCAGCTAGGAGGCTATTTCCAAGGCTCTTTAGAGACAGCCTCTGGGGTCACTGACAAGAAGCAGACAGAATCGCTCCTCACTTGGATGGCTTCTTGTCACTGACTGCTCATTCATTTCTTCCAAGTGCTCTTAAAAACTTGCTCTCTGGCTTTGATGGTAACACTTCTCTGTGTGGCCCATATTTACTAACATACTTAGGGGAGCCATTTTATGACCCAGTAATCAGCAAACCCAAGCACAAACTATTGGGACCAGTTTCTGCATAATGGAGATCTTCCACCCCTCCCACCCTGTGATCGTCTCTGCCTGTGACATGGGCTCATAGCTTGATCAGGCAGACAGGCTGGAAAACATGAAAGGCAGGGAAACAAACCAAGGCTGCTGACCTGTTTACAAAACCTTTTCTGAGTTCCCAAAAATCTGGCTTGTGACTGTCATTCACAGACTGCATCTGAATTCAAGGCAGGAAAGAAGAAACAGATCCTGCCCCCAGCCCACCCAGTACCAATGCTGCCTCCCTACCAGTACTCACGCCTTGACATCTGCTGTCTCCTGGGATGTGCGTGTGAGGGTACGGGAACGCAGGCGCTCGCCCGCCTGCTGGATCTCCTGTAAGTTCCGTTCCACATGGGGAAGCTCTGAGATGCCCTCAGTCTCTGCAGCAAGCTGTTCAGCCTGCTGAAGGAGCTCACCAAACCCTTCAGTATCCATTGGAGATGCAGATCCTAGATGGGGGAGAAAAAAAAAGATCTAAATCAAGGGAAAGATAGGCTTCAAACACTGCCTGAATCTGTTACAAGCTTAATGAAACAGCAGAACTTTTTGTAAACAGACAAGAAGACAGCTCATCAACAAGCAGGATTTGTTCCTGAACATAGCCCAAGAACAGGCTTGACAGAGAAAATGAGTCAGACTGTGAAGAAACAGATCATTTCTGTGCATATTGACAGCCCCAAGATTGATTTCTGCCACCAGAATAAATGCAAAGACATCAAGCCACAGACCAGAATTCCTGCCTCCTTCCACAGACCCAAAGCAGATAAGGAAATGGAAGCTACTGTGCTAACCTCTAACCTCTAGGAGGCTTAAAGAACAAGCAACCTGCACCTCCTATTCCTCCACCCATCTCAGAAAAACACTGCCACCTGAAAAGTGCCGAGCAACTTATAGTACCTTATCTCATATGATCCTCGTGCAACTCTGTGTGGCTTCTGAGTAGACAGAAGCAGCAACCCCAGTCTACAGAAGCTCAGTTACATGCCCAGAATACGCTCTGCTGTAATTTGGCTGAACGGAGACCAGAACACAGGTCTTCTCAATAACCACCAACTCTCCTCCCTTCCCCAGCGTTACTCTAACACACCTGCCCCTTCACTAACAGAAAAGACACTCTTTTATTCATGTCTAGTCTCCATTTACACATTCTTTAGCCTACAAGGTTACTGAGGGCAGCAATCTGTGTCTGCTTGTTATACATGACATTCAGGACATTAGACTTAATTGTTACTATACCTACCACTTTTAGAAATATCATTACTGCTAATTATACTAATATAAATTACAGCTGGCTTCTAGACATGACTATTTTTATCAAAACCACCTGTTTCTCCAACAATTGATCAGGAAAAGCTCTATGAAGTGTTGATATTTAACAGATATTACACACTTATGAATCTCATATATATTGTACCATCTTTGTTTTTTTTTTTCCTTTTTTTTATTTCAGCATATTATGGGGGTACAAATATTATGGTTATGTATATTGCCCATGCCTCCCTCCCCCCGTGTATAAGGTTCTTGACCAAGAGAATGTTTTTAACTCCTACCACTATTTAAATCAACAGAAGATTAAAAAGTATCACCATCATAAAAAAAACTTTACATCACTAAAAGGTTAGGAACAAATTATTTTTAAAAAAAGAACAAAATCCTTTAAACAGTAGCTCTTGATTATACTTTTCTTCTTTGTTTTAATCCCACAGCTTCTAATGCACATGTGAAATCCCACTGGTTTAGAACTATAGTTATAATATTAACATAATATATAATTATATCTCAGCTATGAAACACAGGTTAATATTAAAAGGACATTGTTACCACCATAAATCCACAGCAGGAGAATAGGACTTTTTTAAATGAGCATTAAAGGACATTAACTTTAAAGGCAAGGGCACAAGGTTAAAAAATAGCTCAGCTGCAGTAAACATGAAAACACTGGTATTCTTTATGAAGTTCCAAGCTGACTTTAATCTTTAACAAAAATTCATATACATAATAACTCTTAACATACATTTTCTAGAAAATCGTTAATTTTTTATGACCCAGTGCAATCAGGCTGTAAGAGGCAATCGGTACAAGTAGGAAGTGGGGATGGGAGAACTAGGAAAGTATTCTCTGGGACAGAAGGGGGAGGAGGAGTATTTTTAACCACTTTGGTACCAGCGTCACCTATAGTCGACAGCCACAGATGAACGCTAGTGTCGACTTTAGCCGACAGCTGTGATATGAAGGCGCACAGCCGAGCGTGACTGTAGTCGACTGCCAAACGCTTTTACTTTTACAGCTTTCATCTCTGCAGTTGCAGTGTGGACGTTCAGCTAATAAGTTACTACGAATCTGTGACCTTTTAACAAGTCCTTAGTAGGAGTTATTATAGTTATTTTCCTAAAGCTGCCTGTAAAGTAAAACAAGCTTTTGGTGCTTTAAAACTTTCCTCATCACACAAGAGCAAAACGGATCCGTCGTCAATGCACAGCACAAACTACTGTGCGGACTGTGAGTGCTGGCTGTGGGCAAGGTTTCCCAGCCAGTGAAAGCCGTATGGAAGTGGTTATTAAACAACTGCTCCTGCCTCAGGGAGAAATGTTTTTTCTCAGAAATGTTCAAGGCCAATGACATTCCACTAACTACAAGAAACATGGTCATTCACCAGAAAGTGGAAAGAAAACCAAATTGCTACCTCCTCCCTCCAATTTTTTTTTTTAACTCTACGATAAAAATAATTTTTCTAACAGGAAAAAGAAATACTAAAGAAATACTTTTTTCTTTCATGAGGAAACTTTGGAAATTCCTAAATAAAGAACTGAATGAAACAAAACTTTTTATGCTTCTATGTTTTAAAAGATGAAGAAAGAAAAAGGAAAAATGAAAGAAGTACATCTAACATTTCACTCCCATGTCAGACAAATTCAGACAAAGGAAATGTTCAACTTCTCAAACGACCAGCAATGAATTTGAGTATAAGTAACAAATGCAAAATAAACTTATGATTTACTTTAATATGGTCCAATAAATAAAGATTTTTTAAAAGTTAATTATACAGAATTATTTTGACCATGGTGAAATAAAGGCTGAACCTCTAAACAACATCCTAAAGTTAATATGCCCAAAACTGAGCTCTAACTTTTCATCTCCAAAACCTGCCCCTTGGTCTTCTCAGTGTATGGAGGCTCCATTATTCAGCTGCGTGGGCCAAAGCCCTTGGAGGCCCCCCTGACTCATACCCCACATCCAATCAGCCAATAAAGCCTTTCAAATCTACCTTCAAAATGCATCTAGAATCTGCCTCTTCCCACCATGTCTACCTAGCCACCTCCCCGCATCCTCACCTCACCCCCAGACTCCCTCAGCAGCGTTCCTCCCTGACCCCCCTGCTTCAGCCCTTGCCTCCTACAGTCTATTCTGTCTGCAGCAACCAGTGATCCTTTTAAGGTCAGTCAGATCACATCCCTCCTCTGCTTAAAGCTCTTTCTTATGCAGAGTGAAGCCCAACAGAGGGGCATCTCCAGCCCCATCCCCACTCCTTTCCCGGGCTCCAGCCACTCTGGAGCCTCCTTGCTGGCTCCCAAAGGATCAGGCACATTCCTGCCCGAGAGCCTTTGCACACCCTGTTTCCTATACTGAAATGCTCCTCCCCCAGATATCATGGCTGATTCTCCACCTCTGTTTCAGCTCAACAGTCACTTTACCTTTGAGGCCAACCTAGAACACAGCTATTTAAAAGTACGACCCGCCCCTACCTGCAACATTCCCCCATCTCCCCAACAGTCTGTCACCTCTGTAAGAATATAAGCTGCACAAGGACAGTGCTTTTTTCACTGATATACCCCAAGCTCCTACAATGGTGCCTGACACATAGTAGGTGCTCATTTGTTGAATGAATAGGAGTTTTATTCTTCCTTTGGTGGAGAGGCTATCCTTATCAAAGGCTTCCTTCATTCCCCTGCCAAATTGGCACCCACTGGCAAACAGAGGCCTGAGCAAAAACATCCCCTTCTGACAACCAACTGATACTTAACATTTCTGAGGCTGCACAACATAAGGCAGTGACAGTATAAATGGCATGAATTCAGATCACATGTGGTCCAGACTAGTGCTTTTCCTCTAAGTACCCAGACCAAAAACCAGCAGTATTTTAGAAGAAACAGCCAAGTTTTAAAGTAAACAGAATTCTAAACCAAAAGAATAAACAAATACATAGAGAAAGAGTTTTGCTATATAACTTCAGGGTAGGAGTACAAAGAAAATAAGCTTGTTCCCTGTCTGCACAGAAGAAAGAGTGATGTATATAACACCATATTTGGGAAAAAATTCAACCAGTGGGCCAGGCACAGTGGCTCACACCTGTAATCCTAGCACTCTGGGAGGTCGAGATGGGAGGATTGCTTGAGCTCAGGAGTTTAAGACCAGCCTGAGCAAGAGCAAGACCTTGTCTCTACTAAAAATAGAAAGAAATTAGCCAAACAACTAAAAATAGAAAAAAATTAGCTGGGCACGGTGGCGTGTGCCTATAGTCCCAGCTGCCCTGGAGGCTGAGGCAGGAAGATCCCTTGAGCCCAGGAGTTTGAGGTTGCTGTGAGCTAGGCTGATGCCACAGCACTCTAACCCAGGCAAGAGAGTGAGACTGTCTCAAAAAAAAAAAAAAATTCAACCAGTGGAAATTAATTTTACCAAAAAGTTTTACTAAAGTTCCCAAATCTACATTTTGATGTAATCACCATCCCATTTCATTAAAATGTTTTAGTTTATGGTTGATTTCATAAATTTAAGGACAATTTTTATCCCCTCCACAAAATATCTATTTAGCCATAGAATACAGAGGTTAAACCACTAAATCAATTTTGACCCAAGATACTGAAAACCTGATCATGAAAATAACCACACTAGCTTTGTCTAATACAGAGAACTAAAATGATCTGGGTGCAGGGGTGGGAGAGGACTGTAGTCCATGCTTTGTGCTGGGGGAAATCTGGCCATGCAAAGACTGGATGCAGCTGCACCCTCGGGGAACTATGAAGGAGGGAGCTAGGAAGAACCTACACTGAGAACTCACACAAGCAGGACATGGAGAGTCAATGCAGCCAAACTAGGGCTGGACAGGAAAAGGCCAGCAAGGACATACTAACAGTGCACTAACTCCTCTATGTTAGCAACAACCCAGGCTTTCAGTGTGGTCAGATCCTGAGCAGCCTTCCCCAACACTGACAGGCACTTCAGAGAGCACAGCAGGGTACCAGAGTCCTGAGCAACAAATTACTCTCCCTGTAAGTAGGACTCGGCAGAAGTCCTACTGAGCCTCCATAGACCTTAGTAGGTTTGAGAGCCTTAAAATGAATGGCAAACTTATCACTGCTGTTTGTTAGAAGGCAGGATTGGTTATCCTTGTGCAGGGAAGGACAGAGGGGAATGATGAGAAAAGTTTCAAAGGGGCTGGCAATTTTTTATTCGAGTGTTAGCTGACAGTGTGTTTGCTTTGAGAAAATTCATCGATCTTAAGACTCTTATGATGTGTGCACTTTTCTGATTTTACATCATATTTCAATTAAAAGCCCTTCCCACAAAAAACAAAAAGGACAACGATCCACTGTTTTTCAGAGGATACAGTAGGACACCCCGCCATGCTAAAAATGAGAAATGCTATTAGTGGAACGTTCCCATGATCTAGATCTCTTCCCTAACCTAGAGTATGCTGAGCAAATTAACTAAAGGAAAAAATTCAAGCCCACAGTTTTAGAGAGATAGCTCCTACCTAGAGCTAAACCAAGGCTGGCCAAACTTCCATTTCCTCATACTGGTCTACATTCACCTGTCATTCAGTGTCTAAAAAACATGCCCCTTTGGGACACATCAAACATTCATAAATGAAAGAAAAAAAAATCCTCAAACCACATATAAGGTGAAATGAACTAAATACAAAGGCAGAGCAAAAATGCATCAAATAATTTCACTTCATTTGCTATTAACATGTGAGTCCTAATTATGAAAAATATGGTCCTTTCCACATTCTGACTATAACCATGTTAAATGTTTAACCAAGCCAGAAAAGAATAGATACTTAAATATTCCAACTGCTGAGCACTTCTAAACCATTTTATATCAGTATTCTCAAAGAGTGGTCCCTTCAGGATTTTGTAGATGGTCTGAATCTTAGTCTCTTATAATATTCATGCTTATATTAAAATGTTCACATATCTGTTTTCTGGTACTAATTATTAGTTCATTAGTTTCTTTTCTTTTACTTCCAAAGCATCAGCCACAAGTATTATAGAATAACTTGTGGACTTCCAAGCTGGGGAACCATTGAGTCATCCCGGAAATGGCTGTTCCTTACTAGTTCTCTTGACAAGGATATACTCCAGAAAATTAGAGCCTCAAAGCTGACAAAGGGAAAGGGAAATATTTAAAAAAGCCTTAGAGCAATCCATCCTAGACCTGTCTGCCAAACCCTTGCCCAGTTTCTAGGGCAAGGGTCAGCAAATTTTTTCTGTAAAGAGATAGTGAATATTTTAGGTTTTGTGGGCCAATCTCTGTCACAACTATTCAATTCTGCCATTGCAGCTTGGAAGCAGCCATAGATAATGTGTAAACAAATGAGCATGGCTGCCTCCAATAAAACTTTCATCATGGGCACTAAAATTTGAATTTCGTAAAATTTTCACATGGTAATGAAATATTCTTTGGATTTTCTTCCCCAATAATTTAAAGATGTAAAAACTCTTCTTAGCTTATTTGGTCCGTGGGTCATTGTTTGCCAACCCTGGCCTAGCATACCTGAGCTGGGCCTGGTAAGTAAGCTACCCTCACTAGGCCCTAGCAGTGAAAACACTGTTATGAAGATTAAATGAGTAACACAAGAGGCCTGTTACCATCACCTTCCCTCTTTAAACTGTTTATTTGGAGAGTATATTTGGGGGGAAAATCTGTTTTGTAAATGATGAAATCTGTTCTGTAAATGTTCTTTTGACCTAACGCACAGGATGCTACAGGGAACTCACTGCTCTTTTCAAGTATAATGCAACATATTAAACCCATGTGAATTTTCCCTTTTCCTTATCACTCACAATCCAAACAGTCCAGTTGTCCAAGAAATACAAAGAGCTGAGAAAGAGACGAAAGAACAAAGACAAGTCCATCTGTCTTTTCTTCAATGTTAAAAGAATCTCTCTTGATTCACTGACTTACACAGGGAGATGACGCCAATTACTTTCCCTGCAGAATTTCAATATAATCAAACAATACTTATTACCACTTTCTGAGAAATTCTAATTTTACTACATACCCAAATATCATCTCTTTCAACTATAAAGATCCTGCAACCTAACAAAGGCAGTTAGCACTGCTATATTTTTTGGATGTTGTCAAGGGGGAGCTTTTATATATATCAGAGGAAATAACTGATGTTGCTATTTATACCTTTTTTTCTTCAAAATGTACAATGTTCTTCCTTTCAGATTATTTTTAAATTTTAATATGACAGTAAAATCGAAATCAAATTTTAAAAACATTTTAAGCAGAATGGGTAAGTAAAAGACTAGATTCTGAACCCAAGCACCTGGTTCGAATCCAGATCGTTCACTATTAGCAGAAGGTGGAATGATTCACCCTTGAGATAAAAATCTAAATCTCTCTCCAACTCAATTTCCTCATCTATAAAAAGAAGATAATTCCTACCTACTTCAAGGGGTGGTTGATACACAGAAAGTATTTTATAAACTCTGCTGAGTTATGTCATTGTGAAATGCTATTTTAGCTTTTTTCCAAAGTTGCCAATTTGGCAACATTTTATCATTTAATTATAAACATCTCTGCTTCAAAAAAATCTTCTAGTAAATATCCGATCCTAAATTATAACTCAGTCACAACTTTATATCATTCTGTAAGAACTACTGGATGACAACTACAATCTTTAAATGTATGTTACATTGCCCACTATCAAATATGGCTTTTATTATAAATCCAAACTTCCACAATGAAGGTGTGATTCAAAAGAAATTCAGCATCTAATTTTAAGCAGGAATCTTGCCCTCAAACCTTCTTATTAATCAGACTATGACAGGATTAAAACACAAGAATAATGTTCAACATTCAACACCAAAGATTGATGTGAAAAGCCTCACTCGAGGTATCAAAAGTTTAATACTGGTTCTGCTCTCCTCTTTTCTTTTGAATATATAAACTATGGTTAGATGACAATATCATTCCACTTTTTACTGTATCTGTCAGCTGTCAATTACAACAACAACCAAGAAGAATATTACATCTTGACAGACACTATTGTTTCAGAAGCCTCTAGCAGAGGGGGAAAGAATGATTTAAAAATTATTGTTAAAAAATTCTTTATATTCTTGTGAGACAAAGTAAAAGAGAGTTAGATCTAATCATTATTCAGAAGGTAGAGTTCTGGAAAAAAAAAGAACTAAAATAAATTAACCTAGACAGAATAGAAAGAATTAGGTGATTTAGTAGCAACACTGCCCTCAATGACTCAGTGTTATGCAGTAAAGAACGTGTAGTATCAGTTTTCCTGATACATAAAATATTACTTGTATTATTTTCTCTTCAATGAGCCAAGAGAAGTAATAACCTGGCATCACATAGAAACATAAATTATCCACATAAGGAACTTTCTGATAAACTCTTGGCGGCCCAGTCGAATAGAAGGGCTTACCAGGGAAGGAAGAGCTACGGACTCCAGCCTGGCTCCATCCCCCATCAGCCAGCCCTCTCACCCTGGGACTGGATCCTCCTTGGATCCCAGTCTCACCACCAGTGTGATGAGGGGGTTGCTCAGGTGATTTCTAAGGGCTTACCCACCATGAAGAATCTACAAATGTGGGATATTTTAATTCAGTCTTTAAATTCACTTAATGCCTCATAGGGAAGGAACGGCCCATTTTAGCGGTGAAAACAATTATCTGTATATGGAACCTTAGGAATGACACTGGACCTATCTTACAACAGACATAAATAGGGTCAGATCCCCAAGTCAGCCCCCAAAGGCCTCTGGCTCTGGCTCTTCTCTTTAAACCAATACTACTCAACTTTGCCCCCCAGAAGACACTTGGCAATATCTGGAGATATTTTTGGTTGTCACAACTTGGGGGCAGGAGGCGCACGCTACTGGCATCTACAGGGTAGAGGCCAGGGAACATCCTACAACATACAAGCACAGCCTTTTCAACAAAGGATTACTGGGCCCAAAATATCAACAGTGCCCAGGCTGAGAAACTGTGCTGTAAACCAACAAAGGATTTTTATCCCGAGGGCCATGATACCAGTATCTAAGACACTAGGAGCCCCTGGAAATATATGAATATCTTTTAACATAAGAAAAGCACTGTAGCTTTTATCAAGTTCTAACAGAAGTACTGGTTCTCCCTCTCCAAAAAAATTTTTAAACCACTATATATACAGAATTATCTCGTTTAGGCTTTTTATGATAATATATTCATACCTTGGTGTACCATATAGCAATGGAAAAGATCAAACTACAGCTACATGGAACAATGTGGATGAATTTCACAGACATAATAGTGAACTAAAGAAGCCAGATACAAAAAAAAAGGTACACTGTATGATTCCATTTATACGGATCTTAGAAAAAACTAATCATGCTAGAAATCAGAATACTGTTTATCCTTGGGGTGGTGTGCAGGTGCTGAATGGAAAGAAGTACAACAGAACTTTCTAGGTACTACGGACTAATTTTACTCCCCCAAAATCCCTATGTTGAAACCCTAACCCATATGTGATGATATTTAGAGATGGAGCCTTTGGGAGGTAATCAAATTTAGATGAGGTGATGAAGGTGGGGTCCTCAGGATGGGATTAGTGCCCTTATAAGAAACACCAGAGCTTGCTCCCCCACTTCCTCACACGAGCACCGAGGAAAGGCCGTGTGAGCACACAGTGAGCAGCAACATAGCAGCCATCTACAAGCCGGGAAGAGCCCTCACCAGAACCCAACCATGCTGGCACCCTGATCTCGGACTTCCAGCCTCCAGAACTGTGAGGAAATAAATTTCTGTTGTTGAAGCCACCCAATCTATGGTATTTTGTTATGGTAACCCAAGTTGACTAAGACTCCAGGGTTTTGGAAATGCTCTATATCTCAACATGGATAGTGGTTACATGAGTGAATAAATGTGTAAAAATTCACTGAGTTACATGTACACTTAAGGTTTGTTCACAGATAGTTTTTAGAAGGAATAGCAAACAGAAGGAATAGTGTTGTTTCATAACACTAATATAGCAAGAAACAACTTAGTATTACAAAGCTGAGAGTGGGGGACTTTTTTTTTTTTACTTTTCATTTTATATTCGTCAGTCTGAATTCTTTTCCATGAGTACATATGACCTTATATAATTTTTAATAACATTAATTTTATAACTGCTCTAAATTTCCTACTTCAGAGTGTCCCAAATCCTTGGTGGGAACAATGACTGTTAAATCCACACCTGTCCCCTTGCACTCAAATTTCCAGAGTTTCCAGGCACCACTGTGTACTTCCTCTTAAGCACATAACTATCACACCTACCATGTCTCCACATGCAGTTACCCACTTTCAAACACCACGGCCATCATCACTGCTGCCGCTGGCTGTCCTCCCACCTCCTCCACCTCTGCCCCGGCTTCGCGCTCTCAGGTTCTAACTCACCCTTCTCTGCAGCTGTGCACGCTCTCAGATTGTTTACTTACAGAAGTCCCCACTGTCCAGACTCAGAAACCAAACACATGCAGATAGATACATTTTTCCAGAGCAAACAGGTAGGCATTACTCATTATCCAAACTATTGCTACTCCCTAACTAAAACTCAGGAAACCAAATCTATAGATTCAGATAACATATTCCTCACTCTCCAAACTCTCATTACCTAAACAGATTTAGATAGCATGGGATATTTGTATTTTTGTAATGTTCTCTACTGTTGCTTCCATCCCCCTATCATCCAAGGCCAGACCTCCATTCCTTTAAGCTCAAGTCCTTCATAGATGCTAGAACATGGTCTTCCTCCTCCTTGCCTCTCCCATTCCACATCACCCTGCTCTCTGTGGCCATCAGTCTTTCTGACATCGCTTTCCTTATGTTGCTCCTGCTCGAAGCCCTCATTGGCTCCCACTCACAGTGATGCAGATGAAACACTGCTTTTGATTTTCTACCTCCCAAAATAAATCCTGTTTACCAGTCACCTAATTTACTCTCTCTCTGATGACCCTTGTATATGCCCTGCTCTGTACCCTTGCTCGTGCCATTTTTCCCAAAAAGGAATACCCACCCAACCTTCCACTGCACCCAAGCTCTAGCCAGCTCCTCTACTCTTTTGCTGGGTGCCTCTGGGCAAGTTAATTACTCGCTCTGGGCATGAAATGAAATGAAATAACTGTATCTCTCTCACCACATAATAACTACTCAATAAACATTAGCTATCATTACCACCAATTCAAGTCTTACCTACCAAATGGTTTACCTCAATACCCATCACACAGAAATTTCTACTCATCTAAATTCCTTTTCACTCCATTCATTTATTTACTTGCCTGACAGTGGGAATAACAGCCATCACTTCCTGAGCTCTGGCTCCGTAAGAGTCCCCACCATGGGCTTTACTGTATAATCTAATGTCATCCTCACAGCGGCCCTATGGTGTCCAAACCTGCTCTTTCCCTCCATTTTCTCTTCATTTAAGCACCTTCATGTTTTCAGTTGCTTAGGCCTATAACCCTGGTATTGTCCCTGACTTCTTTTCTCCTCTCAGATACTACATATAGACATAATTCATGTCTATACTAAATTTATTCTTAAATATATATACATGAGTCAGACCCACTTTTTGTCTCTTCCACCACTATTACCCTGGTCCAAGCCATGCTCATGTATCACATCTGGGTGATAACAGTAGCCTCCTATCTCCCTGTTCTTACTTTGTCCCCTCTTGTTCCCCAGTCTGTTCTCCACACCACAGTGGGAATGAGCCTTTGAAGAGGCTCAACACTTCAACAGTCCCCATCACTCATAGACTAAGATCCAAAGTCCTTACCTTGTGTTGTGTAGCCTACATGACTGTCCCCTGCCCCAACCCTTCTGCTACCACTCTTCCCCATGAGAATGTGCTTCAGCCCTATGGTCTCCTGCTCTCCTTCAAATATGCTAAATACATTGCTGCCTCAGGGCTTTTGCAGTCACTGTTTCCTCTGCATCTGCTGGTACATTCTCCCCATAAATATCTATGTGGCTCCCCCCTTACTTCATTCAGGTCTCTGCTCAAAGGTCTTTTTAAAGAAGCTTCTCAGCACACCCCAGCTAACGCAGTCCCACCATCCACTGTCCCACATTTCCCTGTTTTATCTCCTTGGCGGCACTTATCAATACCTGGCATCACATGTCTACTTGCTTATTCATTTATTGTCTTGTCTCCTAACAAATAGATATAAGCTTCCTGAGTCTGGAAACCTTTTCTGGTTTGTCCACAGCTCCATTCCTAGTGCACTGAACAAACAGTATCTACTGTTCAATAAATATGTGTTAAATAAATGAAGGAAGAAAGATGGGAGTATAACTTTGATGTACCTTACAGACCAACATAGGAATTTAGAAAATAAGGAATCTATAGACATTTTTGGCAAGGTTTGAGGAAGGTTATTCTGGCAGTTAGCAACTGTGTATCAAGGATGTAGCTACTGTCTGAAGGCACTGTAGGAGTTATAAAAATGTATAAAGCATTTGAAGCTTTAGGTTATTCGGAAGAGAAGGGATATAGGTATCAACAGACAATAATAAAAGGCAAATAAATGAGCTAGGAGGACCCTAATTGAGCAAAACAAAGGTCACTCCCATATCTCCATGTCCAGTTCAATTCTCTTTCCAAGCCAGTATTTCCAATTGTCCACCTGACGGCTACACCTATAAGACCCACGGGTGCCTCAAACTACACACATCCCAAACCAAACTCATCACTTCTCTCTCTTCTTAGCCACCACTACCAATACTTCCTCCTCCTAGGTTCCAAATTTCTTTTTATAAACAATTAGCACCCAGTCCAGTCAGCCAGAAACTACCTTTGAGTCACCCCAGGCTCTCCTTTCACCTCCTGAACATCAAGCCAATCCCCAAGTCTACCTCTCCAACCTTTTGCAAAGTCATACTCATATCTCTTACCCCTGCTCTGACTCTCACACAGTCTAAGCCTTCTTGTTCCTCCAACCCATCCTTCTCATGGTCAGACAGGTCTTTCTAAAATGTTCCCCTGCCTTACGCCCATCAGGAACACCTTCCGTCCCCCAGAGGAGGAGGTACTCATGCTTTGACAAAGCTATACATGGTGCCCTCCACAGAAGAGGCACTGCCACCCTTACTTACCATCCTCATCTTCTACCACCTTCCCCCAACTATAGCCTAACAGTTCTCTATTCCTTGGGGTGCCTCGTGCTATTTCCTCTCTTTCTTCTGTAACACAGAGTCATCCTCACCTTGTCACGAGGAACTTCTATATATGCTGCAAAGTCAGCTGGGGCAGTCCCACCTACCCCAAACCTCTCCCACACTATTTGAATCTTCTATACTGCTCTTCCCTAGTGCAGTAGTTGTGATTATTTCTTTCCACATAGGTCTCCCTCTCTAAATGGCGAATTCCTATAGAGTAAAGTCCACAGATGCTCAACTTTGAATCCTCAGCAGCTATGTCTGGCAGATGACAGGTACTAAATACATGTTTGTTGAACAAAAGTGACCTGTTTCCTGAACATACCTTAGGCCTCTCACCTCCAGATCTTTGCCACGACGCCTCCCTCTCCTTGGCACATCTATCTGTCCCTCTACCTTATTTTCAGTCCTTCAAGAAATAGGTTCAGACACTCAAGCCCACTCACATCTCCAACTATTCTCCAAGAAATGCTCTCAATATTTCCATGACTTGCTCTCTCATTTCAATCAGGTCAAATATCCCTGTTCTCCTTTTTAAAAAAATGCCCTGATAACACATTTTATATCTGTGTATTTACTGCTGGTGGTACCCTCCATAGGAACATCAGTTCAACGAGAGCAGGCCTGTCTTATTCACCACCATATTCCCAAGTCTGTAACAATGCTAGTAACTTTCATATGTTTCATATGTATTGAGCACCTACTCTGTCCCAGGCCTAGGTATTAGGAACACATCAGGGAAAAAAACAGACAGAAATCCCCCCACTTACATTCCAGAGGGGAAAGATAAACAATACACAAGATAAATAAGTAAAATATAAGCGCTAAGAACAACTAAAGCAAGGAAGGCAAGCAGAAAGTGGGGAAAGCCTTACTAGGTGACCCTAGTAAAGTCCTGAAAGAAGTGAGAGAACATGGATATTAAACTGCAAGCACAAAGACTAAAGTATGCCAGACATGTAAAAAAGGAGGGTGGCAGAAAATAAGACTGGGAAAGTAACAGTGGGTCAGATTATATAAAGCCTTACAACTCACTGTAAAGGGTTTGTCTATTATTATTAATGATACAGTGACTTATTGGAGGGTTTAAGCCAAGGAATTATATGATCTGAAAGTCTGTTTTAAATACGGGATCTGTTAGCTGAATATATAAGTATGTAAAGCTATGAGCCTGTTTGAGATCACGATGAATGAAAAATGAAAACACAAATGCACAAAGGAGAATAGTTGAAAGAAAGAAATGAAAAAAAGCTACGATGCCCAAGGCTACCCTCCCATATCCCCCAGAGGGAATATAAAAGGTGACCCTTGTTTCTGCTGGAAAACATATCTCAGTGAAAAACAAACAAAAACCTCCTTCCTACACCTAACAGAAGGGCAAATCCACACCAGCGGCTTTGTCAACTGGTCGTTCATCCTTGGAAAATTGACCTATGAGGCCAGCCCCGTAATCTTTTCAAAAGGGACCTAGTCAACTTGGACATCGCCTTTGCAGAAGATGGGATGCAGTGAGCCCAGAGAAAGGTGGGCCACCCTCGGGTTCCAATGACTAGCATCCCCCTGGATGCCGGTACAGGAGACATGCCAAGGGCTGCGGTAAGTTAGCGGGGGCGTCTCCCCTCGCTCCAAAGACCCTTCCCTCAGAGGGCAACGCCTCCCCCCGCACGGTGTGTCCCCGGGGCGAGCGAGCTGGCGGGGCACGGTCAGGAAGGTACTCAGGAGGGGCAGTGGCGGTGAGGGGGCGCCGATCTAGCCACGGCGAGCTCGCGGGGCGCAGGGTGGGGGTGAGGGCGTGGCGAGCCACGACAGAGCGTTACAGTGGGGAAGGGGGAGTCGGGAGGCCTCGGCTCCACATCCAGAAAGAGAGCAGAGGAAAGGCACTCGCGGGGCGCAGCCCGACGCTGTAACAGGGGGCGGTTCGACAAGGTGTAGTGTCGCCGGCGTCAGGCGTGCCGGCTGCCATGAGGGGAACGAGAAGTGTAAGCCGCATGGCTCCGAGTGTGGGGACGGGGCTCCGCCCAGCCTCGGAGTCCGGGTTCAAGGACAAGCCCCAGGTCGGAGGACGCAACCAGAGACACCCCTACCTTGCACTGCCTCCGTCGCTCGGGTCCCGGCTGGAGAACGCGGCCGCCGCTTCTCGCGCCGCTCGCCTGCGCTTCCTGATTGGCCGCGGCTGGCCACTCCCAGAAGGCCCCGCGCGGCGCGCCGCCAAATGAACTTTATGGAGACCTGTGGAGAAGGACAAGGACACGGGCGGGGCTGGGGGCGTGTCGGGGCGTGGCTGGGGGCGGGGCCTTAGGCTGAGCTGTCACTCCTGAGACCCTGGCAGCCACCGCCCTCACCCTGCCCACGTGGTTACAGTTGGCTCTGCCGCGAGAAAGCGATTCTACAAGAATGATGAGAAAAGCTAGGCTCGCAAAGTCCTAGCTTTAGAGCATTGCAAGCAGAAGGAAGGAACGAGAGTGAAGGCTCAAGGGGAAGCAAGCTTAGTGTATGGAGAATAGAAAGAAGGGGTGTATGGCTGGAAGATGTTGTGCCGGGGAGGGTGCGGTAAGATTCAGAGGGGTCTAGGGCCCCACTTAGCAAGTCCTTTTAGAACATGGCAAGAAAGTTTGTTATTCATCGTGTAAATGGGAAGCCACTGAGAGTTTGAAGCAAGGGTGTGTTGTGAGCTGACACCTTGAGAAAGACCCTCTGGCCCTCTGGGTGGGGAACGGACTGTAGGCAAAAGAGAGGGGGGCTAGGAGACTCCAGCTTTGTCCAGCACATAAGGATGACGAGACTAAAGGTGTGACAGTGTCCACAAATGCAAAATGCGTTAGTGCTCTAATGTGCCAAAAATGAGGAAGGCCCAGTCCTTATGACCCAATGAGGAAGCAAGTACATATACAGATAGTATTTCAATTTAATGTGGTAAGTGCATGACAGAGCTATGGAAGGATGCTAAGGGAGCTTAACCTAGTCTGATGGTGCAAGTCAGAGAGGCCTTCCTGGAGGAAGTGAACACCTTAACTGAGCCATATATCAACCTTGGCCCATAAAGACTTGAACAAAGCACTAATATAGTTTCT
Organism: Cheirogaleus medius; assembly: GCA_008086735.1. Classification (NCBI taxonomy): domain Eukaryota; kingdom Metazoa; phylum Chordata; class Mammalia; order Primates; family Cheirogaleidae; genus Cheirogaleus; species Cheirogaleus medius. The sequence continues at coordinate 714,781 of VBSM01000949.1, read as the reverse complement.
AACAGCTCCAGGGTACATCCCTAGGATAACCTTACTCCCCTTAAAATGCCTGCCTAAGAAAACTCAAGGCTGCCAAAAGAATTTGCTATTTGTTCTACCCAACACCTGATGATAGGAAGATAGGGCCTCTATCTGTCAGCCTCTGGGAGTGCAAGAGGCTAACTTCAATAAGTGCCAGTTAACAAGCCCAGATGGGTTTCACATGGACCAACCCCCTTCCTGCTTTTTTGGTAATTTTTCACTTTCATGACTCTACTGAACCTCTGCTCACCCCTGTCTCCAGTCTCTCGTCCTCCCTTTAAGATACCCAGTCACCTTTGTACAAATCAAAGTTGAGTTCAGTTCACACTGGACTCTTTTTCCTATTGCAATAGTATGTTACTAACTAAAATCTTCTTTTGCCACTTTAACTAGTGTCTTAGTCTGTACTGGCTGCTATAATGAACTACCATAAACTAGATGGCTTATATACAACAGAAATTTATTTCTCACAGTTCTAGAGGCTGGGAAGCCCTAGATCAAAGCACTGCCGGATTCACTGTCTGGTGAGGGCATGCTTCCTGATCCATAGATAGTGGTCTTCTATCTGTAACCTCACATGCAAAAAAGGTGAGGGAGCACTCCAGTGTCTCTTATATAAAGTCACTAATCCCAGTCATGAGGGCTTTACTCTCATGACCTAATCACCTACCAAAGGCCTCATCTCCTAATACCATCACATTGGGGGGGGGGCAGATTCCAACATATACATTTTGGGGGACACAAATATTAAGTCCATGCAACTAATGTCCAGCTTTGTTTATTTTTAATACCTCACACCAGCATATTGTGAATCCTCTATAGATGATTGGTGCTGATTGACAATATGTGTGGATGTGGCCTTTGTCCTCAAGCTATTAAATATGTATCTAGATCCTGCTGTGGTCAGAGAATATCCACAAAGGTAATAGTATCATGTATCCAAATAATGTTTTATACTTCTACCTTGCTTTTCTTGTATGTAAAAAAGAATTATTAATCCCATCTTAGACAAATGCTTGTGCAACACTGCCATATAAAAAATCAGCACATTTTATATTTCCATATTGTAAAACCCAGCAATTCCACTCCTAGATACATGCCCTAGAGAAACTCTCACACATGTGCACCCAGAGGTTTAAACAAAAGTCTTTATAGTAGCACAGTTCATATTGGCAAAAGACTTGAAACAAATCAAATGTCTGTTAATAAAAATAAATGAATAAACATTACGGGCTATAATGCAATGGAACATTACACAGCAGTGAAAAATGAGTGTGCTACAGCCACAAACACACATAGATGAATCTTGAAAACATAATATTAGATGGAAAAATCAAGTACCAGAAAACTATATGGTACAGTATGAGCTCAAAATTTCTAAAGAAATTTAAAAAACAGGTAAAACCAAATAACATTTTGTTTATGCATAGACATATTCATGATAAAAACTATAAAACACTGGAATGATGAATAGAAAATTTCAGATGGTGGTTATCTCTGGGGATAGGAAGGAATATGGGAAGACCACCTGGAAAAATGTAATGTATTAGATACGTTCTAGTTCTTGGGCTGGGTGGTTGTACACAGGTGTTCATTATATAATTATTCATTATCACATATAAATAATTTTGTATGTGTCAAATAATATTTTTAAATAATAAAATAAATGCCCAAGAAGAGGAAAAAAGCAGAGCAATGTAACTATAATTTTGTTGTGTTAAAAATACATATGAGAGAGAGAGAGAGAGAGAGAGAAAGGAAGAGAGAGGGAAGATACTGGAAATATGATAAAGTGGGAGTGGTATATCTCCTGGGCAGTGGAACCACAGGTGAGCCCCTAAAATTAGTGTACTTTTCAAAATTTCTGCAACGAAATGACCATGCATAATTCCCATAATCAGAAAAAATACACTAAAACTTGTTTTTTTTATTTTGTTTTGTTTGCACAGAGTTATAACAAACATTAGCTTCCCAATTTTTACCCAGGTATAGAATTTCCTTTGAGGATTCAGAACCCACCTCCAACCCCAGTGTACTCCATGAGTTGTCTTCTTGTCCAAATGCCACAAAGACAGGAGTTTCTTTCTCCTTATGGAAGGTCTGTATCAGAGTCATTTTTGGAGCTGTGTCTAACTATCTGTTAATTAATTATATAGCTTAGAAGAGCTTTTTGAACATCACTTTTAACTAAGCTCAGAATGTTCTAAGCACCGTTGTCTTGAGAATTGTTCTGAGATGTGTCCCAGGGTCCTCATAAGTTCTGCACTTCACTTTCTCCAAGTTGGGAGTTTTCATGCTGTCTTCTACTTAAAAGGGAGCTGGATGGCAGCAGGGAGTCCTTACCTTTCCCCATTTAGTCCTGCTGGTTCCCAGACATTCTTTAGCAGAACACATTTTTTCAAAGCAAATCTTTGGTGGAGGCCTTATATGTAGCAAAGATTTGCATGTCTGTGTGTATGCCAAGGGTATAGCACAATCTTTTTATCCTGCATAATCATTTTAAACAAATGCAAGTCTTTGTACTCTTGTCTGGTTGAACTGTAGCACTTTCAGATATTCTTGGTCTTCAGATTAACTCTCTGAGGATATGGGAGGTGCATTCAATACACTAGACTGTATTACCAGTCTCTTGTGGACCTCTGCTGCCTAACACTCTGACTCCCCTTTGGGGACCTTTCCTGCCCTGATTCTCAGTGTTTTGATTGGCCTAGCCAATCAGAGCAGGGTACTGCAGTACCTTGGCGACAGTGATGGGTTCAAGGATGGGTCTGTGACCCAAGAGTGTTAAGAAAATGCACTCTCCAGATGTCCTGGTCACACAGTTAGTTCTCTTTACCGCTGGAATTGGAACTGTGAAGATGTTTTTGTAGGTGTTCTAATTCCCTGAAATTAACCTTTTAAAACTTTGTTTATTTGAGGCTGGGAATGGTGGTTCATGCCTGTAATCCTAGCACTCTGGGAGATGGAGGCAGGAGGATCGCTTGAGGCCAGAAGTTTTGAGTCCAGCCTGAGCAAGAGCGAAGCCCATCTCCACAAAAAATAGAAAAATTAGCCTGACGTGGTGGCGTGTGCCTGTAGTCCCAGCTACTTGGGAGGCTGAAAGCAAGAGGATCGCTTGAGCCCAGGAGTTTAAGGTTGCAGGGAGCTACGATGCCATTGCATTCTACCCAGGGCGACAGAGTGAGACCCTGTCTCAAAAAGAAAGAAAGAAACAAACAAACTAAAAAAACCTTTGTTTAGTTGTTTATTTGTTATGAGAGAAGAACCTGCCTGGGAAGGAAGCCAACACAGAAGAAAGCAATGTCATGATGGAGAGAGAGGATGGACTCAAGTGACACTGTGTGAGTTTCCAGATCAAGCTGTGCCTAAAACGAACCCTATCTCTGGGATGTTCTGTTGCATGACCCAGAAAATGCCATTTTTTGCTCAATTTCACTTAGCTTTTCTGTCACTTGCAATCAAAATAATCCTGAAGGATGCAGGATACTTGAAGCCTTGTAGCATCTCATCTACCACACTTGTTACAAGGTCAGAGGGCTGGAATTTGGCAAGCTTTTTCCAATCGAATGTTTTTGTCCCTCACATGCAGTATAAGGAGGTACTTCCAACAATGTTAAGAAGAATGTTTCACCATCAGATTACATTTTATTCCATCCATTTTAAAAATAGCTTTAAACAGTTCCATTTACAAAGAAAGAAGCTGAGAAAGTCTTATTTTTATGTTCATTACATTTTGTTTCAAAATGACATTGTAATTTGGCAGGGAGTACAGAATTATATTGCAGGTTTTTGTTTCTATGTAAGTCTGATTGAGACCCAGGACAATTTTTATCATTAAAAAGATGAGGCCAATGGACACATGGTATTGTAAATTTGTCTAAACCCAGAAAATGTACAACACCAACAGTGAACCCTCATGTAAACTACAGACTTTGGGTGATTATGATGTGTCACTGTGAGTTCATCAGTTGTAACAAATGTACCACTCTGGTCAGAACGTTAGTAATCAGGAGGGGCTATTCGTGTGTGCAGGCAGGAGTACGTGGGAAATCTCTGTACCTTCTGCTCAATTTTGTTGTGAATCTAAAACTGTAATTTAAAAAAATAAACTCTATTAATAAACATTTTTTTAAAAAAATGAGTCTCAATAACAACTCTCATGATTGCTCTTCTGGTGCCTTTGTGGGGAGGGGGCCTCCATCTGACCACCTTTCATTCAGTCACTTGAAAAATATTTGTTAGGCAACTGCAATTTGCTGAGTGTTGAAGATTCAGAAGAGAATGAGATTGACAAGTTCCCTGCCCCTTGGCACTTACATTCTATTAATAATAGGGCAGACAGGCAATAAACAAATGAATAAAATTTGGAAAGGTTAATTTCAGGGAGTGATAAGCCTATGAAAAAACAGGAAAGGCAGCAGAGGGGAATGGGTGCTACTCTAGCTGGGGAAGTCGTGGAGGACCTCTCTGGGGAGGTGGCATTTGAGCAGAGACCTGGAGCCCTGAAGGAACAGCTGTGGGGAGACATGAGGGTGTCAGCAAGTGTCATGCCTTCTGCTGAATTCAGAATTTCTGCTGAAATTCTACAGAATTTCAAAACACGTCTCTGATTCCCACCAAAATCAAACAAACACACCTAAACCAGAAAGCTCCAAGCACAGCTGTCTTCACTGGTGAATTCTTTCAAATATTTAAGGAAGGAATAATACCAATCTTTCATAAACTCTTCTAGAGAATAGAAGAAAAAGGAAAACACCTCCTAACCTGTTCAATGAGGCAGTGTTACCTTGATGCCAAAATCTTGCAGGACCTTACAAGAAAATAAATAGAACAGCCCTAGTAAATATAAAGACAAAAATCTGAAATAAAATATTAGCAAATCAAATCCAGCAATTATAGCAAGAGTATAACACACTGTGACCAAATGAGGTTTTTTTTTTTTAAACCAAGAATGCAGGGTTAATTTAGCATTAGAAAATAATGTAATTCTCCACACTAACAGCATAAATGAGCAAAAATCAATGTTTATCTTAATAGATGCCCTAAAAAAGCATTTTATACAATTCAACACTGGTTTATGACAAAAATCTTTAACAAACTATGAATAGATGGGAATTTAATGTAATATAGGGTATCTACAAAAAACCTTCAGCAAATATCACTTAATGGCAAAATATAAATATTTCCCCTGAGGTCGCAAATGTGACAAAGATGTCAGTTTTTAACATTTATTAATATATTTGACATTGTTATAGAGGTCTCAGCCAGTGCAACAGGCAAGAAAGGGCAATAATAGGTATAAAGATTGCCAAGGAAAAATTAAACCATCATCACAGACAGATGATATGAGTACATAAGAAGAAAATCCAAAATAATCTACAGACAAAATATCAAAATTAATGAAGTTAGCATGGTTGTAAAATACCAGGTTGATAAACAAAAATTAATTGCATTTCTATACGTTAGCAAAAAATAATTGGCAAATGAAAATTTTTAAATGTAAATTTACATTAACATAAAAATCATATAAGTAGGAATAAGCCTCACAAAAAGATGCACAAGACCTTGATGCTAAAAACTACAAGGCATTATTGAGAGCAACGAAAGAAGTCCTAAATAAATGTAGGGATAGATCATGTTTTTGGTGTGAAGACTCAAGATGTCAGTTCTCCCCAAAGTGATCTATAGATTCAATGCAATTCCAATCATAATCCTAGCAAATTTTTCATAGAAATTGAGGAGAAGATTCTAAAATTTATCTGAAAATTCAAAAGGCCAAGAATATTACTACTGGACATTCTTAAAGAAGAGAAACAAAGTGAGAAGGGGACTTATACGTCCAGATTTCAAGACTTATTTAAAGCTATAGTAATTTAAAAAGGATAATAGTAGCAAAAGAATAAATAAGTAGACAAAGGAAACAGAATAGAATCCAGAAACAGACCCACACTTAAATAATCACCTGATTTATGATAAGTAACTCAGAGGGTAAAAGGATACTATTTGCAGTAGGAGGTATTGAATCTATTGGCTCAATAAAAAGTAAAAAAAGAAGAGCATTCATCCCTACATCACACCATATACCAAAAATGAATTCCAGGTGGAATATAGACCCAAACAGGAAAAGAAAGCACAGTAAAGCTTCTAAAAGATAAAATAATAGACTTCATGACTTCAGGGTTTGGGGGGGTATTGGAAAACATTTCTTTTTTTTTATTTTTTATTTTTTTTTGAGAAACAGTCTCACTCTGTTGCCTGGGCTAGAGTGCCGTGGTGTCAGCCTAGCTCACAGCAACCTCAAACTTCTGGGCTAAAGCAATCCTCTTGCCTCAGCCTCCTGGGTAGCTGGGACTACAGGCATGCACCACCATGCCCAGCTCATTTTTTCTATTTTTAGTTGTTTGGCTAATTTGTTTCTATTTATAGTTAGATGGGGTCTCACTCTTGCAAAGGCTGGTCTCGAACTCCAGAGCTCAAGCAATCCTCCCGCCTCGGCCTCCCAGAGTGCCAGGATTACAGGTGTGAGACACTGTGCCCAGCCAATTTCTTAAATAAGACACAACAATCATTAGCCATAAGGAAAAGACTGATAAATTAGACACCATTAAGAGTGTGAAAAGGAAAGCCACTGGAAGAAATTTGTACAAGTATCTAACTAAGATTCATATCCAGAATATAAAAAGAAATCCTGTAAATCAAGAAGAAAAGATAGACCACCCAATTAGAAAAAGGTAAAAGACTTGAACACAAATTTCACAAGAGAGGATATGTGATGGTTAACTTTATGAGCCAACTTGACTGGGCCATGGGGTGCCCAGTCATTCCAACGAACATTTTCTGGGTGTGTCTGTGAGGGTGTTTCTGGATAACATTAACATTTGAATTGTTAGACTGAGTAAAGCAGATTGCCCTCCCTAATGTGGGTGGGCCTCATCCAATCAGTTGAAGGCCTGAATAGAACAAAAGGGCTAGGTGACAGAGAATTCCTTCTGCCTACTTTCCAGCTGGGACTTTTTTTTTTTTTGCCTTCAAACTCAAACTAAAGCATCAGCTCTTCCTGGGTCTCCTCCTTGCTAACTGCAGATCTTGGGACGTGTCAGGTTCCATAATCATTTTAGCCAATTCCTTATAATAAATCTCTTTACTTATATGTACATCTGATTGGTTGTTTTTCTTTGGAGAACCCTAACACAATATCCAAATCACAAATAAGTATATGGAAGATGCTCAACATAATTAGTCATCAGGATAATGAAAATTAAATCCACAATGAAAAACCACTACATGCATTGGACCAGAAGGACTAAATTTTTCATAAAGTATAACTTATGTATGATAAAGTGTACCTGTTTTGAGAGTACACTTAGATATGTTCAGTATATGTATGTATTTGTATGATCACTACCACAATCAAATGTAGAACATTTCCATCATCCTGATGTTTCCTTGTGTCCCTTTTCAGTCAATCTCCTCTCCTTCCCCACAACACACACCCTGGGAAGACACTGATCTGCTTTCTGTTACTATAACTTAGTTTTGTCTGTTCTGAATTTCATGTTAATGGAATCAAACTGTGTCTTTTGTGTCTGGCTGTTTTAGCTCAGCATAACGTCTTTTTACATGTCTGTGTCAATACCTGTATCAGAAATTTATTCTTTTTTATTGATGACTAGGATTCATTGCATGGATATGCCACATTTTGTCTACCCATTCATCTTGATGAATGTTTGGGTTCCTTCCAGTTTTGCGCGATGAGGAATAAAGCTGCTATGAACATTCTTGTAGAAGTTTTTGTGTGAACATTTGTTTTTGTTTCTCTTGGATAAGTATCTAGGAATGGAATTTCTGTGTCATATGGTAAATATATGTTTAGCTTTATGAGAAACTGCCAAATTATTTCCTAAAATGTTTATACCATTTTGTATTCCTACCAGCAATGTATAAGAGTTCCTCTTGCTCCAATATTCGCTAATACTTGGTATTGTCAGATTTTTTTCTTTATTTGAGGAATTCTAATAGATGTGCAGAGTATCTCATTGTGGTTTTCATTTTCATTTTCATTTCCCTGACTACTAACGATGTTAGAAAATGGCTACATTTAAAAATTGATAGTACTTCACACTTGTAATCCTAGCACTCTAGGAGGCCAAGGCGGGCGGATTGCTCAACGTCAGGAGTTCGAAACCAGCCTGAGCAAGAGCAAGACCCCGTCTCTACTAAAAATAGAAAGAAATTAATTGGCCAACTAAAAATATATAGAAAAAATTAGCCAGGCATGGTGGCGCATGCCTGTAGTCCCAGCTACTTGGGAGACTGAGGCAGAAGGACTGCTTGAGCCCAGGAGTTTGAGGTTGCTATGAGCTAGGCTGACACCACGGTACTCTAGCCCAGGCAACAAAGTGAGACTCTGTCAAAAAAAAAAAAAAAAATTGATAGTACTTATTGGATGCGGTGGCTCACGCCTGTAATCCCAGTCTTTTGAGGAGGCTGAAGCTGGAGGATTGCTTGAGGCCAGGCTGGGCAACATAGTGAGACCCTATCTCTACAAAAAATAAAAAAATTAGCCAGGTGTCATGACATGTGCCTGTAGTCCCAGCTACTGGGGAGGCCGAGACAGGAGGATCACTTGAGCCTGGGAATTGGAGATTGCAGTGAGCTATGACCGTGCCACTGCACTCCAGCCTGGGCAAGAGTGAGACCCGGTCTCTAAAAAATAAAATTAATTAATTTAAAAGATAGAATAAATAAATAAATTGTTAAAACCTTCTCATTCTGAGATATCTGGCAAAAATCTTTGCAAAATGTATGGTCACAGAACCAGGGTTAGTAAATACATCTAGGCTGGTGGACCAGAGA
>VBSM01000949.1:692093-705804 GCA_008086735.1 Cheirogaleus medius | reverse complement strand
TGTGTAATAATGCAAACATTTTAATACTATTTTCTGCACTGCTGTTCTTTAAAATTCTTTAAAAAATCTATTTAAAAATGTTTATTACCTATTTTGTTTGCTCAGTGCTTTTGTGATGTATCAGTTAAAATTCTTTTAAATAGTAAAAAAATTAAAAATAAATAAATAAATAAATTGACAATACCAATTGTTCAAACAGTTGTGGAGCAACTGGGACTGTCATTTACTGTTGAGGGGTTGTACATAGGGACAACCACTTCTGAAAACTGCTGAAATATTAATATATTACAGTTAAATATACACACACTCTATGACCCAGCAATTCTATCTATCTTCAGCATAAACGTGTACGCATTTTCACTGAAAGCCATATACAACAATGCTCAATGCACATTATTTGTGCTAGTCCCCAAATGGAAACAACCCAAAAGTCCATTAACAGAAAAAGGGATAAATAAATTACATTGTGATCATATAACAAAATATAACAAAAAGAATGAACTCCATCCACAAACAGTAACATGAATGAATTTCACAGACAAGATGGCAAATGAAAGAAGCTAGACACAAAAGTATAATTCCACTTACATAGAGTTAAAATTAGGCAAAACTAATCTCTGGTGACAGATGTCAGAATAGTGGTTATTGTGAAGTGGGGAGAGGTTGTTGACTGGGAAGGGGAATGAAGGAAACTTCTGAGATCCGCTAATGTTCCAGTTCTTAATCTGGATGCTGAGTGCATGGGCGTATTCACTTTTTAAAAATTCATTGAGCTACACATTTAAGATTTGTGCACTTTACCGCACATATATTATTCATTATACTACAATAAAAAGTAAAAAAATAAAATATTCCCGTCACCGTGGAATATTAAATATATTTGTGACCCAGACTTCATATCACCTCCTCTCCTCCAACTGTTTGCAGAATGAAACCTAGTTTTATTTCTTTTGTATTCCCTGCAATACCCAGCATGTGGTAGATGGAAGGAAAGTGAGAAATATTTCTTAAATAACAGGCAGAATGCAGCTCCCCTGATTGCTCCTATCTCGAGCTGCTGCTGCCAGAGATGGTTTCTTAGTGGGTGGCCGCAAATTACATAAAGCTTTGTGATCTGTGGCTCAGTGATCAGCAACATTCTTCAAAAGTCATTAAAAGCTTAAAAGGGAAGCTCCTTACTTTACCCTTCAGATGCCTTTAATTTCAGCTGCACAAACGGTGACTCGACATTATCCAGGATGGCAAAAAGGCTTTCACTAGAACATCAGCTTCTGGCAATGAGTTGAGACTGCTGGAAGCCCAGGGTCAAGGATGCTGAGAACAAGTCCAGGTTCAGTGGAGGAACGCTGGGATCATTTGGAGCATCAGTCAGGATGTTTGAGCTGCAAATAACCGATTGAAATTGCTCTAAACTGTATGAAAATATATAGGTAACCTAATTGGAAGTCCAATGGTAAGGTTAGTGTCAAATTGGTTGATTCAGCAACTCACCAAGGACTCAGGTCTTTCCACCTCTCTGCTCTGCCTCCTTGGTATGGACTCCATCTTGGAGCAGTAAAGACATTTCTGGTCAAAGGTAGACAGCTCCTACCCCTATGAAATGGATCATAAGCCTTAGGCTTTTGCAACCTTCCTGACAGATGTGTCGCACTTAAAGATACTCTCTCCTACTGGGATCTGTTAAGGAGTGGACAAGAAAAAGAAAGGGGCGGGGGAGAGAGAGAGAAGAGGGAGAGAAAGAAAGAAAGACTACAGTTATCATTCATTGAATACTATGTACAATTTCCTGTGCTAAGGTCTTTACAAGATTTTTCTCATTTAATCCCCATGACTCTTTGAGAGAGGTGCTATCGAGAGCCCCGTTTTACAGATGCAGAAAATAAAGCTAGAGAGATTAAGTAGAGATTCAAGGCCATGTGGCAAGCCCTTTGCAGAAGGACGATTCAAACAAGACCCATGCACTGTTTTCATCCAAGCTCTCCTTCCTCAGAGTATAGTAACACCCCCTGCACTGTAGAGGGCGCTGCAGTTTAAAGATGACAGGCACAGTGGAGATATAAAGCAACTAGAGTTCCCAGACTTTTCTGAAGGGAATATAAAATGATACAACTGCTTTGGAAAACTAGCAGTTTCTGAGAAAGTTGAACACACACCTACCCTATGACCTGGCCATTTTACTCCTAGGCTATTTCCCCAAGAGCAATGGAAACACATTTACACAAATGAAAACACTTCTACAAAAATGTTCATAGTAGCTTTTTTCATCATAACCCCAAACTGGAAATAACCCAAGTGTTCATCAACAAGCGGTAAGTGGATAAACAAACTGTGGTATGGCCGTACAATGGAACACTACTCAACACAGTAAAAGGAAACAAGCTCTTGCATGCTGCATCCATATAAATGGATCTCAGAAACCACTATGTCTACTGAAAGCCCAACATAACAGAATACATACTTTGAGAGTATTTATATAAAGTTCTAGAACAGGCAAAGCTAATCTATGGTGATATAGGTGAGAATGATTGTTCCTTGGAAGTATTGACCAGGAAAGGCCACAGGGAACTTTTTGGGGTGCCAGAAATATTCTATGCCTTGAGCTGAGTAGCAACACAGGAGTACATGTATGCAAAAATATATTTAGCTATACACTTAAGATGTGTGCATTTTTCTAGATTAAATTCTTTCTTTTTTTTTTTTTTTTTTGAGACAGAGTCTCACTCTGTTGCCTGAGCTAGAGTGCCATGGCATCATCTTAGCTCACAGCAACCTCAAACTCCTGGGCTCAAGTGATCCTTCTGCCTCAGCCTCCCAAGCAGCTGGGACTACAGGCATGTGCTACCATGCCCGGCTAATTTTTTCTATATGTTTTTTTAGTTGGCCAATATATTTCTTTCTATTTTTTTAGTAGAGATGGGATCTCGCTCTTACTCAGGCTGGTCTCGAACTCCTGACCTCAAGCAATCCTTCCGCTTCGGCCTCCCAGAGTGCTAGGATTATAGGCGTGAGCCACCACGCCCGGCCTGGATTAAATTATTTCTTGATAAAAAGACCAATAAATTAAAATTAAGGAAAAAGTGATTCATAGCTATTATTCCACCTGAACCTTGCTACAATCTAGTGGTAGACAGGGCAGAGTTTATTATCAGCATGTATCCTGTGGGAAACCTAAGCTGGAAGGGGATGAAATGACTTACCCAAGGCCAATAAGCACATAGTAGCAGACCAAGGCCCACCCTCAAATCTGGAATTGGGGCTAGTGCTTTCTAGTTCAAGAAAGCCTCAACGATGTATTTTGATCTCTTCATGAACTCTAACAAAGAGCTATCCAAAGACGTCCTTAAATGGACATTATTGCCAACTTTCTGAATTGAAATTGGAACGAATCCCACATTGTCATTAATTAGCAGCAGCTGACTATCAGATGACATTGTGAAGGTGGTAGGTTTTTAAAACATCTGGTTGTTTTATTTGTTATTAAACATACTGACTGTTGAGTGAAAAAAAAACCCATCCCACACATCTCTCCATTGCTGCTGTTTAAAAACAGCTTTGCCGACATGTATCCACTTTGTTTATGTCAAATTGCGCAATTTGTCACTGATGCTGAATTTGCCAAAAGAAAAGTGAATTTGATTGACAAGGCCCCAGGGCTTCTCTCTCTTCCTTTTCAACATTCCAGATGTTTAAAAAAATTGGATCCAACCCCAGGAAGGCTCATCTGTGGGTGAAAAATGTACCAAAGGAGCTCGGGGGGATATGGTTTCAGTTTTTGTAGAAACTTTGCCTCCCGGAGACCCCATCTTCTTGATTGGTTCAAATTACCCTCCGATTTCAATTGCTGCCTTTCAATGGAGCCATCTGTTTCAAGGCCCATCTGTCAAGGGCTCTGTTGTGGTTGATTATTAAATGTATTTGCAGCTGGAGCTTCAAGGAAAAAAAAAAAAACGTAAATGACAAAAGAAAAGTGTCCCCAAGAGTGAAAGTGGAAAATGGAAATAGACTTATAACTATTACCACTCTTAGAAATCAGAGGACTTAATCCTTCTCTGCAAACTTAGGAGAAAATGAGTATTAGCAAACAATTATGGACAACAGCAGTGAACAGGGCTTGCTCGGGGGCCTCCCAACATCCGTTATGCCTTCTTGGGTAACAACACCGAGAACACCCCCGCCTACCCTGTTTACTTTGGGAGGATTTACTTCTTTCACATTACAGGTATTCTTATAGGGATAATAATAACCTACCATGGGCTATGCCCAGTGGCTCATGCCTGTAATCCCAGCACTTTGGGAGGCCGAGGTGGGAGGATAGCTTGAGCCCAGGAGTTCAAGACTAGCCTGGGCAATCGAGTGAGACCCTGTTTCTTAAAATAACAACAACAACAACAACAACCACCTACCATGAAAGGTTGTTATAAAGATTGAATTAGTTCATACATGTTAAGGCTTGGAGCAGAGCCTTGCATGTAGCAGGTGCTCAATAAGCATTAACTGTTTTTATTTCCTGACTTCAAGTGATCTTACCACCTCAGCCTCCCGAGTCACTGAGATTACAGGCTAGACACTTTTCTTAATGCTGTTTAATTTAATCCTTCCAGCAGTCCCTCAAAGTATCCCCATTTTTCAGAGGAGGAAGGGAGGCTCAGCTAAGGAAGTTGCCCAAGGTCATGTAGCTAAGGAACACAGAAGGATTTGAACTCAGGCTGGTCTAACTCTGCAGCCCAGGGTCTTGCCTCTATACCACTCTGTTTTTAGACTTAATATTGGGGAATGAGGGGCTGCTGTGGAAAGAGAAAAAGTTGAACCTCACACTCCACTCAGGCCCTAGGGCGAGACAAGAAAGGCACCGAGGGAGTTAACACTAAAATGGTGCTCACTCTCAGGGCTGGGCAAGGGCACGGGCAGCCACCAGGAGGAAGCACCCCAGTAAGTGCTGTGCCTGAGGCACCTCACTTGCCTTACCCTAGTCCTACAGGCACAGCCCACTGTGATTGGGGGCACAGGATTTCACCTTTGCCCTCTGAGGTGTTTCATTCCCAGGTTTCCCTGCACCACTTGCTCCAGGCAAAAAGTCTGCCTGTGGCCTGTTTGGGATGGTTGGCAAGTCATTTGCCTTCTGAATCTCAGACTGCCTCAGTCTGCAAGACGATTGCTTAAGCTCCAGCCATTATGCCCATGTTCCAGCCAGTAGGAAGGAAGGCAGAGATCTGAAAGAGCTCCCCATCCCCTTTAAGGATACATGCCTAAAGTTTTACATACACTTCTACTTACCAATTACTGGGCAAAACATAGTCACATGGCCACTCCTGGCTGCAAGGTAGACTGGGAAATGTAGTCTTAGCTGGATGTCCATGTCCCAGATACTCGTTGGGTTCTTATTACTAAGAAGAAGGGAGAGAGAGTAGGACACACCTATTGTCTCTGACCCACCATGGCTTGGGTTCTTAGGTTCTGGGTTCCTTGTTCCATGTGGCAGGTGTGTGTGTGGGTGTGTGTACTTACACACGTGTGTTAGGGGAAATGGTGCCAGCAGGAGGAAAAAACCCAATGATGCATCATTACCAGAGGCCAGTGGACCTCAAATTTTAGTGCACAACAGAAGTTTGAGAAGTTTGTTAAAGTATATAAGTACCTGAGAAGTTTGTTAAAAATATAAATCATCAGTGGGCAAATATTCTTAGACAGAAAACTATAATAGCACTGAGCAAAAGAGACCCAACAGTAAACCGGTCTTCATCAACAATGAAAATCTCTGACCATGAAAAGGTGCCATTAAGAAAATGAAAAGAGGCAGCCCTCTTGGCACAGTGGGGAGCATGTCAATGTCATAATCTGAAGAAAATGAAAGGGAAAGCCATAGACTTAAAGGACATTTTCTCAATACATATACAGGACAAAGGACACATATTCAAAATACATAGGGAAGTTCTGCAGATTCATAATTAAAAAGACAACCCAATTTTAAAAATGGGCAAAAGATTGGAATAGGCACTTCATGTAAGAGGATATAAAAATACCAATAAACACACGAAAAGATAGTGGACATCATTAGTCACCAGGGAAATCTAAATTAAAACCACAATGAGATAGCACTAGAATGGCTACAATTCACACCCACAATTTAAAAGCCTGACAATACCAAAAGCTGGCAGGAATGGGTGGCAACTGGAACTCTCATATTCTGCCAGTGGGGGATGTAAAATGCTAAATCACTTTAGAAAACAGTTTGGCAGATTCTAATAAAGCCCCAGTGATTCCACTTCTTGGTATCTACCCAAGAGAAACAAAAGTAAAATTCCACAAATTTTAAGCTTGTGCTAAGACTTGCACAAAAATGCTCCTAGCAGCTTTATTCATAATAGCTCCAAACTGGCAACAACCTAAATGTTCATCAAAGCAGAATGGACAAACTATGGAATATGCATACAACGGGATACTACTTAAAAATATAAAGGAAAAAGCTACTGATACATGCAACAGTATGGATGCACTTCAAAAATACTGGGCTGAATAAAAGAAGCTAGAACAAAGAAGAACACACTGTCTGATTCCATTTATATGAAATTCATAAACAGACAAAACGAATATGGGATTGAAGTCACAGAGTGGTTGCCTGGTGCGGGGAGTGGTAGGGTATTGAATGGCAGGTGGAACGAGGGACATTTCTAGGTGATGACATGTTCTATATCTTGGTTGAGGTATGGGTTACATGAGGGCGTACATTTGTCAAAACTCATCAGACCGTACAGTTAAGATTTGTGCATTTTGCTGAATGTAAATGTAATTTTACTCCAAAATCTCAGCGTGCAGGTGTGTGTGTGTGTGTGTGTGTGTGTGTGTGTTTGTGAACTGCTAGTCCTGAGGTCAGAAGTTCTGATTCATGGGATGAGGGAATTCACATTTTTTGGCCCAGGGATCGGCATTTTTATCACCCTCCCCCCAGGGTATTCGGAGGCAGGTCGACAGGACAGATGGTGGTTTCTCAGGCTGGGGGGGGAGGGGGGCGGCATGTGGCTCTGAAGGGAGTGGGTCCCTGAGATCCGGAGGACCACAGGGTCAGGGGTGGAGGTGGAGTGAAGGGCCTGGGTCTGCTTCCTCAGTGCCCCGGAGGGAGTCCTCAGTTGGAGGTGGTGCAAGAACGTCTAGTAACACTGGCACCTATTGCTCGGGCCTTGGGGGAGAAGGCAGGGCCCCATCAGGGAGGCCTGTGGTCAGTGGTGAGGCAGCTGGGATGGCACCTGTGTGGCCTGCCAAGAGCAGCTGTGGCTGACGGCCAGTGGAAGTACAGGCCTGTGGATGGTCTTGTGTAGCAGGGTGCCCAGTGGCACTGGTGTCCAGGGCTGGCAACCACAATCACAGCTAACACTACTGAGCCCCTCATAAATGCTAAGAGTTTTACATGTATTTATTCATTTCATCATCCCCATTTTATAGATGAGAAAACTGAGACACCTGGGGAAATAAGCAACTTGCCAAGCTCACACAGCTAGTGCTGGAGCCCGGATCTGAACCCAGACAGTGCAGTTCCAGGCTTGCATCCTTCCCTCTCGGCTGCTCTTGCACCTCGACTACCCACCCCCCCCCGATATCCTCACTTTTCTGAACATTGGACTAATTGTTGTTGGAGGTAGAGAATGGACCCCCAGATGATTCTTGAGGATAAAAGAAGAAGACAATGAAGTTGGACTTCTCGAAGCCTTGGTGGGTGAGAAGCCACAGCCCCCTGCAGGGCCAGCCAGGTCTTGCAAAGGAGCTAAGTGGCAGGTGTGATGCGTTCGTGTGTGGCGGGGACTGTGGTGTGCTTTAAAGGGGATGGCCCTCACTGAGATGGTCCCGTTGGGGCCTCGTGGGAACACTGGCCTGGAGTTCCTGGAAACACAGATTTTTAAAGATTGTGATTTTGATGGCCCACATTCCAGAAAAATGAAAGCTGTCTGTGAGTGTGATGCAGCCCAGGGTGACTGCAATGTCTGCTGTCCTCTCCCGGCCCGCCGCCTGCCTGCACCTTCCTGAAAACATAGCTCCATCCCAGACGCTAACCATCCCCTCCCTCCTCGGTGGCTCCAAAGGCCCATAAATCTGCCAAAGCTTGGGAACATCTCCCCTCTGCCCTCCCTCTGTCTCCTGCTGCCTTTCTATTGACTGATTTTATTGTTTGTTTCTTATTAAAATTCCACTTGGGCCATCATGTGGCCCAATCTTTCATCTCATTCCATATCTAGCCTGAGCTTGGGCGTTTGTGGGCTTTGCAGCCAGATATGAAAAGAAAACAGATTCATTTCCTGCCGCCTGCCTCTCCAAGCCCAGATCTCCCAGTTTCATCCAAGAGCTCTAAAGATGCCTTCACCTCGCAGATGCTTCTTAGGAAATCTCGCTCATAAATAGGTGTCAGCAAGGGTCTCACCATGCAGGACTCGGGCAGGTGGGTGCTCCAGATCCCCTCGCCAGCTGTCACTGCCCCCCCCAGCTGCTGCTAGTGCACCCCCCAAGGATGCCTGGCAGGTTATACCCCCCACTCCTGGGGCAGCTGGTGCCTGGCAACAGAGCAGAACACCCCCTTCCTTGCAGCAGGACAGTTCAGTGATACGAGTTTTGCTCCAGAGCAGCCTGGGTGGGTGGATGAGGCCGAGGCTTCTCCTTCTGTATTCTGCTTCCCTCCCTCCTTCAGTAAGCCACGTCTCCAGCTCTGCATCTGAGAAACCCGGACATAAGACAACTCCCTGCAACACCGTGGTGGGAGACGGGGTGTCTGGGGGCAGAAGAGGGAGAGGCAGCCCTGGGCTACGTAGGGGGTAGGGCAAAACCTCACACAGAATGGCAAAACACTCCTGTACTCGCGTTACCAATGGCGAGACGCTTAAATCCTACTGTCAAAGGGAAAAAATGAACAATCTTAACTTTCCAACAATAAGGAACAGGCTCAAAAAATGATGGCACAAGGCTGGGCGCGGTGGCTCACGCCTGTAATCCTAGCACTCTGGGAGGCCGAGGCGGGAGGATCGTTTGAGCCCAGGAGTTTGAGACCAGTCTGAGCAAGAGCGAGACCCTGTTTCTACTAAAAATAGAAAAAATTAGCCAGGCGTGGTGGCGCATGCCTGTAGTCCCAGCTACTCGGGAGGCTGAGGCAGGAGGATCGCTTGAGCCCAGGAGTTTGAGGTTGCTGTGAGCTATGATGACACCACTGCACTCTGCACCAAGGTGGCAGAGTGAGACTCTGTCTCAAAAAAAAAAAATTGTGGCACATGCTTACGATGCATATTATGCCGTCATTAACAGTGCCGTACAAGATATAGCAAAGTGTTGTTTGTTGAAGCTTGGCAGATGAGTACATGGGGGCATATTTTACTATTCTCTCTACCTTTGTAAATGTTTGAAAATTTCCATAATAAAATGTTTATAAAAACTTGGATGAAGAAAATGCTATAGAATATTTCATGATATTTTGAAATTACTCACACTATATAGTTAAGTGAAAAACTGGCTAATACATAGCATAGTAAGTCTCTATTTATGTGGATTTAAAAAATATTAAGAAATTGAAATGTACATTCTCACTGACGCAGCAATTCCACTTCTGGACAGAGAAACCTGCGTGGGAAAGGGGATGGGCATGGCTTAAATGTCTATTAATAGGAAAATGGCTTTTAAAACTGAACTGTATTAAGCTGGGTGCAATGGTGAGCCCGTAGTCCCAGCTACTCAGGAGGCTGTGAGGTAGGAAGATCCCTTGAGCCCAGGAGTTCGAGGCCAGCCTGGGCAACATAGTAAGAACTGGTCTCAAAAAAGAAAAAAACTGTACTATATACATTCTTTGAAATATCAAGCAGCAGATAACAAGAAAATTACTAGCTAACATTTAAGTGCAGGTATCCTTCTAAATATTAATACTTTAGACACTTTAAGCTAATTCTCACCCTATGAAGTAGGTATTATTACCAGGCCATTTTATAGATAAAAAGTAAAGAAGTTAAGAAACTTGCCCAAGGTTATGGGGCCAGTGGGAGTCCTGGGGTTCGAACCCAGGCTGCAGCCGATCTTGCTATTGAGTCTATACTCTTAACTGTTGTGCTATTTTCCCACAATGAGAGGGTCCTATAAGTATTAACAAAATTATCAGACCTAGCATTTATTTGTAGCACTTCATATGGAAGGCACTGTTTTTAATAGTTGACATATGTTAACTCATTTTGTACTCATGGCAAATCTTTAAGGAAGGGAGACACTAATTACTAAAAGCCTCCTTTTACAAAGGAGAAAACTGAAGCACAGAGAGGTTAAGCAACCTGCCCAAGGTCACAGAGCTAGGAAGTGGTAGAGACAGGATTCAAATCTATGTAATCAGGTTCCAGAGCCTGCATTCTCAATCCTCTTGCCCTAAGTCAATATATCACACAAGTTGCGCATCCGTATGAGCAATGCAGTTCAAACAAATTTAAAAACCCACAAAATAATGTATTTACTATAGATACATATATAAGCATATAGAAAAAGCACTCACGCTCTTCCTGGCACCTAGAGGGATTGCGATGTATGGCCCTGGTCTTTGGGTCAAACATCACGCACAAAAGGGTGTTGTCCCCAGCTGGAAAAATGCCAGTTCTTTTCTGCTTAATAGCTCCGAGATGCTGTGTTTAGGTCAGATGGGGGTGCACGATGTGAAGGGGTTCACTAGGCTTTTTCTGACCCCCTTAGTCAGGAAACGCGCAGTGCACTACGGTTGTGCTATTGTTGCAGCTGCCCCTCATGGAAACGCAGACACAGAAATGGCTTTTACACAGTCAGTCCAAGGTACTTCTGAGTCCACACACTACACCAGAGGGACAGAACCTGGAGGAGCCCGGACATAGAATGGCTGCTCTGAGGAACACTGTGGCAATGCCTGGTACCCCTGCAGCCTTTCTGGCACAAAAAGTACAGACAAAAGTACAACTTTTTTCTCGGACAAAAGTACAACTACACACAACAATAAAGCTGTACATTTTTAACATGTTAAGAAA
Source organism: Cheirogaleus medius (assembly GCA_008086735.1). Lineage (NCBI taxonomy): Eukaryota > Metazoa > Chordata > Mammalia > Primates > Cheirogaleidae > Cheirogaleus > Cheirogaleus medius. The sequence continues at coordinate 694,804 of VBSM01000949.1, read as the reverse complement.
TAGATTATATATACTTTTGTACATCAACATCTATTAGATATAATATGATGAAATGAATATATAAGATTTATATGAAAATATATTCAAATATATACATATATAATAAGATGGAGTGTTGTCTCCCTGTCAAAGATGTTGTCCCTAGCCAGGCAAGAAGAAATCATCTATATACATAGAAAGAGAAGGAATGTCACAGAAATTAATATATACACAATATGTACATTATTTATATTTATTCTTGTATGATAAGATACGTAATTCTGATATGTACATACTTAATTTTTAAAAATATAAATAATAATAACATGAAATAAAAATGTATATGTGTAACAAATCAAAAAGAAAAAGAAAAAGCACTCACATACGAAGTGGAAAAATGTAACCACAAAGCTGAATTTGCAATATAATTCTAACTAAAGAAAAAACAATGGTCTCTAAAGCTCCATGAGCATAGAGGATAATCTAGAATATTTATTCCCTTGAGGAAGTGAGCATCTGAGAGGTGACGAGGGCTGGAAGGAGGGACCAGGGATGGGACTGGCTGGCAAAGGAGACTTAAGACCTGTCTGTAATGTTTCATTGTTTTACAAGAAGAATATATTTGTCTGTTATGCATAATTAAAAAATGAAAATACCAAAGACTACAGGCTAAAGTGTTAGCAAGGTTAATCTCTGGGTGGTGAGAATTTCTCAGTTGTTCTTTATAATTTACAAGTTTTCTACTGCAAGCATATACGACTTTGGCAACCAAGGTTGGGGGAGGGAGGAAGGAAGAAGAAAAAAAAGAAACTAAAATACGGTGATTTTCCCAAGATATGCTGCCCCCAACTTTTCCTCTGGGTTTTATTCAGTTCATTCTCCCACCCAAGGTTTCTTCCCTCCAAGAACAGGCTGCTCCCTCCTTGGTGCTCTCTGAGGCTTGGATAAAACCCCCATGGTGGGCACAGACCACAGGCCCACGTTGGATGGATGTGTAGGCACCTGTGCCCATACTTGGCCGTGAACTTCTCCAGGGCAGACCCTCCCTGCAGGCCTCTGATCTCCTGGCCACCTTTGCCCTCTCCCACCCTGAGCCTGGCTCCTGGGCATCAGTAATGATTGGTGGAATTTACATTATTCAGAGTCCTTCACACACACCCTTCCCTCCTCTCCCCCCAGGCTCTTTGTGTGTCCCAGGGGTCCTCTGACCATCCTTCCTTCCCCTGGCACCTCCGAGGGTGCATTGCCAACTCTGGCTTCTTGTTCACCTGTTCTCTTTTGCTGAGCACCTGCTGTGTGCCAGGCACTGTTCTGGGTGCTGAGATACAGCAAAGTAAGTGAGCAGCCCCCAGTGACATGCCCAGTAAGTGGCAGCAGACACAGGACTTGACCCCAGGCCTTCAGATGTCACATCTGACACTGACCCCAGAACCTTAGACCCCAGAACCATGGAGGATTAAATTCTTGTTTTTATTAGAGCCACAGCAACAATCACGGTTCATTTCTCAACACTCTTTTGCCGGTGTGGTTATTCAGAAGCTCAGGGCAGTTACTTCACCACGGCCCTTTGCTTTTCTTATTTCTTCCTTGACAGAATAAACCCTTAAGGTAACAAGCAGGGGAAATGCAGGTCAGATCTCTGGGCTTACAAAACCAAGATGTGAGATTATTATATTGTTTTAGGTGCTAAGTGAAACAGAATAAACATTTTAATGCATAATTATAAAGCATCTTTTACAATAACTACATAATGACTTATAAATGGTTTCCTTCAAAGAATGTGCCTATTTCCAAAGAGATCTTTAATTTGCAAGTTTGCCCTGTCCAACTGATTCCTTACATATACACCCTGTCATTTAATGTCTGCAATAAGAAAGAATTTTTCCATTAAAAAAAAATCCCTGCCCTCATGGAGTGTGCAGTGATCTGTTAGGGGAGGTAGACAACAAATAAAATCCAAGAACATCAGATATTAATAAAGTGAAGGAGGCTGGATAATGACAGATGCTCAAGGAAGAAGCAAAACTGGAAGTGGGGTGGGGTAGGTTTCCAAGGGGGAGGGGGCTGAGTGAGGGCTGGAGAGAGGTGAGGGAGGGAGCTAGTCTGACCAGCATCCCAGGGTGGGGAGAGAAGGTGCAAAGGCCCTGAGGCAGGACATTTTTGGTGATCTAGAGGAACAGGATGAGGCAAATGTGACTTGTGGGAGGGACTCATGTAGGGCCTTGTGGACCAACATAAAGACTTTGGCTTCTACTCCAAGAGAAATGATAAATCTTCGAAGGGTTGGAACCGAGGAGTGACACGGTCTACCATGGATGCATCCAATTTCTGTGTTGAAAACAGACCAAAGTTCTGGCTGTACCCACCTGAAGTATCTCCAGGCCTCTTGAAACTTCGTTGTTATTGCTATTAAATACAGACAGTCCCCAACTTAAGATGGTTTGACTTACGATTTTCCAACTTCACAATAGTATGAAAGCAGTCAGTAGAAACTGTACTTCGAAAATCCATCTAACCATCCTGTTTTCGTTCTCAATTCAGTATTCAATAAATTACATGATATATTACATTACATCTTATTATATAACAGGCTTTACGTTAAATGATTTTGCCCAACTGTAGGATCATGTAAGCCTTCTGCGCATGTTCAAGGTAGGCAAGACTAAGCTATGATGTTCATTCAGTAGGTTAGGTGAAGTAAATGCATTTTCTTTTTTCTTTTTTTTTTTTTT
>VBSM01000949.1:673235-689086 GCA_008086735.1 Cheirogaleus medius | reverse complement strand
AGCGATCCTCCTGCCTCGGCCTCCCAGAGTGCTAGGATTACAGGCGGGAGCCACAGCGCTCGGCCCCCTCTTTTCTTTTAAGGCAATTTTTTATTGTAGTAAAATATGCATTCTGTAGAATTTACCATTTTAACCCCTTTTAAGTATACGATCCAGTGGGTGGCACTAAGTACATTCACAATGTTGTGCGACCATCACCACCATCCTTTTCCAGAACGTTGTCGTCATCCCAAGTAGAAACGCCACACCAGTAAGGCACAACTCCTCATTCCCCTCTCCCCTAACCCCTGGTAACCTCTGTGCTGTTTTCTGTCTCCATGAATTTGCTTCTTCTAGCTGTTTCATATAAGTGGAATCATACAATATTTGTCCTTTTGTGTCTTGCTTATTTTAGTCAACATAATATTTTCAAGTTCCACACGATCTTTTTAAAACCTGAATATTTTACATGAAAATCTGGCTTTCTGGCTTGTCCTAAAAAATAGCAAGATTTGAGTGGCCTAAGAATGGTTTCACATTTTCAAAGGGTTTTTTTTTTTTTTTTTAAAGGAGGAGGAGGAGGAAAAGGACATGCAAGCAACAGAGACTGTACGTGGCCCACAAAGCCTAAAATTATTACTATCTGGCCCTTTGCAGAAAAATTTTGCAGACCCTGGCATACATAATGATAAAATATAGTACACCAACTAGGAACTGGTGAGTTTGAATATTTATTACCTTCATTTTTCATGTAATTTATTTAATTGTAAGTTTATATAATTTTGCACAATGGCTGGGATTAAAATTTACAAAATTCCTGAAAATTTAACAATCGACTCTCATGAGCCAATACCAGCTGGCTCCAGAACCACTGTTTATCTCTCCATTTATTTAGAAATCCTTTAATATCTCTAAACAAGGTTTTATGATTTTCCCTGCGACAATTTTGAACATTATTTGTTAAATTTATTCCTCGGCACTTGGTGTTTTCTAATAATGTTGTACATGGTGTTTACTCTTTAATTACATTTTTTAATTGTTCCTCGTATATAGAAATAAAACCAACTTTTGTATATACACAGTCACTTTATTAAACTCTCCTCTTATTTCTAACAATTTAAATGTAGATTTTAGGCCAGGCGCAGTGGCTCATGTCTGTAATCCTAGCATTCTGGGAGGCCGAGGCTGGAGGATCGCTTGAGGTCAGGAGTTCCAGACCAGCCTCAACAAGAGTGAGACCCTGTCTCTACTAAAAATAGAAAGAAATTAGCCGGACAACTAAAAATAGAGAAAAAATTAGCTGGGCATGGTGGTGCAAGCCTGTAGTTCCAGCTACTCGGGAGGCTGAGGCAGGAGGGTCGCTTGAGCCCAGGAGTTTGAGGTTGCTGTGAGCTAAGCTGATGCCACGGCACTCTAGCCCAGGCAACAGAGTGAGACTCTGTCTCAAAAAAATCCAAAAAACAAAAAAAGTAGATTCTTTTGTATTTCTATGTACGAGAGGACATTACCTGCAAATAATGACATTTTAGATGCTTCTTTCTTTCTTTCCAATTGTTAGGATTCTAATCTCTTCTTTTTTTATTCCACTGAGTGGGACCTCCAACAGAACGTGGAGTACAAGAGGCGACAGTGGGCATCCTGTCTCATTCCTGGCTTTAAAGGGACTCTCTCTAGGTTTTCTGGCTTGCTTTGTTTTGCTTTTTTTCATGAGTATGCTTTCCCAGGTATAACAGTGATCAGCTCATTGTCTCTTCGCTCCAGATAGACCCTTCTTTTCCTGCTCTGCGATCATGGAGGAAGACTTTTTGTAGATATTTCTCCTTGGTCCTTTGGAGTGAGGTTGAGCGTCATGAGAAGGTGCTGGAGGGACAGTGGAAGGGGAAGGCGTTTTTTCTTCCTGGTTGCTGTGTGCCTTCTTTGATGGGCTCCTGTAGAGCACTTTTTGCCGCACACAATTTCTGTAGAGTACCATTTCTTCAGCACCCAGTCCTACACAGCGTGCTTTCTCCAGCACTAGGCTCCTGCAGAGGGTGATCTTATAGACTGAATGTGTGTGTCCCCTGCCCCCAAATTCATATGCAGAAGCTTTAACCCCTAATGTGATGGTATTTGTATTCATAATTAGGGTTATGTGAAGTCATGAGGGTGGGGCCCCCATGATGAGATTAGCACCCTTATAAGAAGAGACATCAGAGTGCTTTCTCTCTCTCTCTCTCTGCACATACACTGAGGAAAAGCAATGTAAGGATGCAGTAAGACAGTTGCTGTCTATAGCCAGGAGAAGAGCCCTCATCAGAACCCAACCATGCTGGCACCCTGATCTCAAACTTCTGGCCTCTGGCACTGTGAGGAAGTAAGTTTCTGTTCTTTAACGCATTGACTATCACACAAAAAAATCAGAAACTTTTCCTTGAGGCCACAGTGTTTTTATTATGAAGATAGAATAAAAACTTCAATTGTAATTTAAAGGTAAACATAAATATAAAAATGAAATTTATCAACTTCTATTCATTTAGTCCACATTTTTAGAATTAAATTGTCAATGTTAATTATAACAATAAGAACATCAACAAGTAAGATTTGATATATGCTTCACTTGGCCCCCAGATCAAAACTAGAGCAAGTTAAATACAACTGTCATGGCACTTAATGTGTTAAGTTGATGGCATTTTGTTCCAGCAGCCAGAGCTGACTGATACAGGTGGCTTTTCCAGCTCCCAGGTTCTGTAGTGTGGTGTCTGGTGGTGCCCAGCGGCCAGCAGCTTCCCCTGGCATCTCCTCTCAGGCAGCTCTGCAGCAAGTTTCAAGGTGTGACCCATTCTCTGGACAGCAGCTTTCTCCTGCAGCCCAGGTGGCAGGTTTCCAGCGAGTTCCTGCAGCAAGGCACTTCACAATTTCTCTATCCAACACCGAGCCAGGGCTGGGCCCTCTCCAGTGAGGTCCGAATCCCAGCCCTGGGGTGGGTGGCTCTGGCTCTTCCTCGAGTGCTCTAGCTCAGCCCTGAGATAGTGGCTGCTCCCTGTGTCTGCCATTCCTGAACTCTTCGGAGTTTTCTTCATGTTCAATATCAGTTCTCTGTTACTCCAATCTCCTGTCACTTCTTTACGGTCAACTTTATAGTAAACCTTCCCCGTTCACAGAAATACTGTGTGGTTTCTCTTGATTGGACTCTGAATGATGGATCAAGTTAAGGAAATTACCTTCTAATTCACTAAGAATCTTTATCATGAATGGTTCTCGAACTTTGTATCAAATGGGTCTTTTTTCTGTATCTATTGATATAATCTTATGGTTTCTCTCTTTAACTCTCCTAATGTGATAACTAATATTTATTTTCTTCGTCATATTAAAATTTCCTTGCATACCTAGAACAGTTGGTCGTGGTGTATTTTTCGTGCATTTTGGATTAGATTTTTTAAATATCATATGAAGCATTTTGTAACCATATTCTTATGTGAAATGGGCCTAATAAGAAGGCTTTAGTTCCTACTCAGGGTAACATTACATACTAATTGAATAGCTTCCTTCAGTTACTAATATTTTGCAGGTCTTATATGACACAATTGGCAAGTCAGATGAGCCATGAAAAGGGAGGACATTCAATAGATGGACCCGACTGCTCACCAGGAAAAAGAAGAAATTGGATCCCTGTCTCAACATCACGGACAAAAATCCACTCCAGATGGATGAGGGGCTTAAATAGCAAACATAAAACTTTACAAAACATATTTTAGATAGTTTTAGGTATTCAAATATCTTTTAGACCTTGGAGTAGCAAAGCATTCCTTAAATAAGCCACAAAAGAACAGATTATATAAGAAAATTTGATAAATTTGCCTGCTTTAAAAGATCTTTTGCCCATCAAAAGACTCAGTCTGGTTAAGGAAGAAATTCAAGTGTATATAAAGAATGTTTATAATACAATAAGAATACAAACAACCCATAGTAAAATGAGCACAAACAGAATAAAGAAATGCCTTCCAAGAAAAAAAAAAGATAAACTGTAATGCTACGGGGTATGTCAAAGGGACACAGGAGCCACCTGAACGAGCTCCTAATGGCCAAAGTTGGAACAATGTGGGCAAAAAAAGAAAGTAGTATTGGATTATAACCCAAAATATAAGATAAATGTCCACAATCCATATTAATATAACTAAATAATTGAACAAGTAAATAAAGGAGAAGAAAAAAATCTCCTATATAGAAGAATTCTAAATAATCTATTTAAATACTTGTCCTCAAGGAGTGTAAATCTCCATTTTTTTAAGTGTGGGCTATTCATGGCGAGTTCCTTCCAAAGAATACAGCATGTGAACTTCACTGCAGAGACACCTGCAGACACTCCTTCAGCCAGGTGATCAAGGTCAACATCAGCGGGGATAAGTCATGTTGATAGTGTTATGCCATTGATACCATGTGATGAGGAAGGCCCTGTGGTCTTCCTCCCGGAAACCCATAACCCCAGTGTAAGAATGAGAATAACATCAGACAAATTCCAGCAGAGGGGTCTCCTACAATGTACCTGACCTGTACTCCTCAGAACAGTCAAGGTCGTCGAAAGAGGGAAGGTCTGATGAAACTGCCACTGCCCAGAGGAGCCTATGGAGACACAAGACTAGATGTAACAGGGTATTTTGGATGGGATCCTAGAGCAGAAAAGGGGCATTAGGTAAAGACTAAGGAAATCTGAATAGAGCGTGGACTTTAGTTAATTTTTAAAAGCAAGCATAAGATATAGGCAAGCATTTCTCAGAAAAGGAAATACGTATGGTAATAAACAAATGAAGAGATGTTCCACATCACTGGTGATCAACAAAATGCAAATCAAGGTCACAATGGGATACCATTTTGTACCCATCAGGTTGGCAGCAATGAAGATTCTGATGTTTCCAGAGAGGATGTGGATCCACAGGCTCCATTACGGCCCGAGGGCCACATTGAGGGTTCTCTGACTTTTACCTGGAGTGAGACAGGGACCAATGGAGGGTTTCGAGCAGAAGATTCCTCTGGCTGCTGCGTCGAGAATAGGCTGCAGGGGGCCAGGGCAGAGTGTGGAGGCCGGGTTGGAAACTGAGGCAGTCATCTAGGAGAAGCAGATGGTGACTTGGACTTGGTAGCAGTGGGGGTGGTGGGAGGTGACGGAAGCTGGCTTGATTCTACACCACCTTCTTTCACCCTATGTTGAATTTATTTGTGTACCTGACTCCCCCACCTTCATACCAGGGACTGAAGACCCCAGGAGGGCAAGGACTGTCTTCTTCATTATTATTAATCAGCCCTTGGCACAGGCCCAGCACAGTGGAAGTAGCCAGGAATGAATGAATAAATAAATAGCTCCAATCACATTGTTCCCTTGCCCATTAATCCTCTGTGGCTCCCTATTATCTGGGAAGTGATCAAACAAGACTCTCTTTCCCATCTTCAGGCCTTTTCTTACCCTGTCCTCTCCTCCAGGAGAGGTGAGGGCCCACACAGGGGTGGGTGAGCTGTGAGGGGACGGAGGGGTTCTGCACACATGCCCTCTTTGGGCTCTTTCCCCCTGGGGGAGCTTGCCTTGGGGATTTTGCCTGGGCCTTTTCATCTGTACCAGGGACCCCACCCCATGTGACCCATAAGACTCTGAAGAGACATTTCTGACTGTTACGGACGTTGAGTCCCTGCCAGGAAAGTGAGTTTTCCCAGGCCTGAGAGTGGCAGACCCCACGGGCAGGAAACACCTACCTGCTCAAAGAGAGCCTCGCCCAAGGGTGGGTCTCACAGGCCCAGGCAAGAAGGAATGTAGCCCCGGGATGGGAGGCAATATCCAGTCACCCCATCCAGTTCTGCTCTCAGAGCCTGAGACCCTGGGGATCTGGTGAGGACAGTCTTGGTCACAGCGGGTGGTCCTACGATGCAGTGGAAGAAGCCCACTCCCTGCACCAACATCTTCCCTGTCAAAGGGATGCCTGTCCAGGTGCTTTGGTTGCAAACAATAAAATTAAGCTAAGGGTCATTTGCTAGCAGGGCAAAAGGTGGGAGCTGTGGGAACAGTCTTGGTAAGAGAGCAGGAACCAAGGAAATGCCATGGGGTTGGGACGCAGGATCTGCAGACTGTGGAGAGCGGAGACCTATGGAGAGTGTCCTTTGAGACCACGTCTCAGAGTCCCAGAGAGAACATCCAATTGGCTGAGGCTCGCTCAGTCTGGCTCTCCTGCTGTTATAGCCAGAGTCAGACCCCTCCTGGCTCTCTCCTCCTAAGATGGGAGCAGAGGGAATTCCCCAAAAGGAAGTTGGGGGGAAGGGGAGGGATACCAGACATCGAACTTAACAAATGCCCATCTAGCCTCAGTCACCCCAGAGAGTCATTTCTCTGGACAAAGCATCGCCTTCTCTGTCTGAAGACCACTTAAGCTGCTGTGAACTGAAGTAACACCTTAAGCCCTCCAGCTGACCAAGTGGACCCCTTCTTGGCCAAGGGCACCCCAGAAAAACCGTAATGCTTGAGTTGCTGGCCATGAGGAGAAGGGAGGTATGACTCACCTGGTCATGCCCCTCCCTCCTGGAGTTATGCAAGACAAAGCTCAAACCACACCTGCAGGCCATCAATTTGCTGAACAGATCACAGTATGGCTCATCTCTGATTAACAGACATCCTTATCGTAAGACATTCCAGGCCTTTAGACAAAGCTTCATTTCTTTAACCAATTACAAATCAAAGAATCTTTAAACCCACCTATAACCTGTAAGCTCTTGCTTTGAAATGTCCTGCTTTTTTGGACCAAACCAATGTACACCTTGCATGTCTTGATTTATGATTTTATGTGCAATTCCTGTCTCCCTAAAATGTATAAAACAAAACTCTAACCTAACCACAGTGGAACCACTTGCTCAAGGCTTCTTGGGCATGGGTCTCTGGGCCATGGTCACAAACATTCAGTGCAGAATAAACCTCTTTATACTATTTTACAGAGTTTGGGTTCTTTTCCATTGATACTGACAAACTCTCCAGGGTTGGGAGATGCAAGATCACTGACCTACTGGTACAGGTTCTGGCTTAGCTCTGCTCGGGTTTGGGGGTACCCTCACCCCCAGGATGGAAATGATGTATACAGCAGGCTGGGGGGCTGGTGATGGGGCCCAGATGCATCCCGCAGCTTTGCAAGGCCACCCCTGGAATCCCCAGGGGACTCACCCATCGAGTCCTTCCTATTACCCAGGCCTCACTGGCAACATCAGCTTCGCCTCAGCTTCCTCCTTTGAGGACTGGAGAATCACCGAGTCTGTCCAGGCAGAGGCAGAGGCTCAGAGGAGCCCTGAGAGGCAAAATACCAGCCCAGCCTTACAGCATGCCCCAAGTTCCCACTCCCTGCTAAATAGAGGAGTTGTGGGGCCAAACCGCCAGAGTCTGCAGGGGAGGAGAAGGAGCCAGAAGGGAATGGAAGGGGCATAGGGGGAACCAGGCCGGCCTTGCTGACTTCAGGGCTTTGCCTGGGACAGGAGGTGGCTATGAGCCTTCAGCCAGCTAGGGGCAGCCCCAGGGATCACCCTGGAAGGGCAGCTCAGCAGGCGTGGCAATGCAGGGGTGGAGCCAGGTGGGCATCCCGTGGCACATACACGTGTGTGATTTGGGTTCTCTCCCTACCTCCACTCCTCAGGGGGCTCTGAGCAGACTTGCTCAGCCACACCTGCAGTCAGGCCTGCTGAGAGCCCTCAAATGCCTGCTACCTCACCTCCTCCTCCCCCACTCAGGGCTTCCACCTTCACTCCTGACCCCTTCCCTTCCTCCCTCCAACCCTGTATGCTGAACTCATCTCTAGAGTAGTTCGATTCTTCTGGAGTACAAGGAAGAGACACACACGGCCTGTACTGATGGGACACAGCCTATTTGTGGGGTATGCTGGGTATTTTCCAGACTATTCTCCACCCTCCTCCCCCTAGCTGGGGAGTGGGAGGGAGCTGTAGGCTCAGCATCTGGTTGGGTTCAGGCAGTGGGAGCAGCGGCAGAGATGGGAGCTGAGAGGAAGTCACAGAGCAGACTCCCCAGGCTGCCTCCCTGCTGGGTTGCATGGCAACCTGAAGGTCACAGCTCCCGTAGGGACACCCGCTGCTACAGCCTCTCTCTCTGGGTTCCAGTGACAGCAAGGCCTGGGCCTGGTAATGCTCCCCACTCTTGCAGAACTGGGAGCCTTTGTGTCTTTTGTTCATTTCTCTTATCCTTCCTACTCCTTCGTAAACAATCCCTTTATTAAACTCTCCCCAGTTACTCACTGATTTCCTGCCAGGACTCTTACTGGTACAGGAAGAAACTTTACAGTGTGAGTCTCGGGACTGTGCAGGGCCCTACATCCCACTAGGGATGGCCAGGTCCTCCTCCTTCCTCCCCACCATCAGCCAGCTGGGCTCCCTCAGACTCTGGGCCTTAGGCCAGAGGTAAAGAACTCAATGGACAGTTTAGAACTCATTCACGATAGTGGTGGCCAACAGGAGAGGTGGTGGTATTTGGGGACAGCAGAAGCAGGGGTGACAGCTATGCAAACTGCCGCAGCCCAGCCAGCTTGCTCCTAGGACATGAACTGCTGCCTGGACACCCACAGCTCTTGCCCATTTCCTGAGCCTACATCTCCGTCCTTCTGGTCAACTCCATGGGTCCCGAAGCTCCTTCCAGTGAATTTGTTTCGCCTAATTTAGCTGGCAGAATCTATTTCTGTTGCTTGCATCCAAGGAACCCTGACTGAGACAGTTTGCTTTCAGAATTCAAGGGAAGGTGAGGTGTCATTGGGACCCCTCTCAGCAGATGTTCAGCCTTCCTGGGTCCCTAGAAGACTGAGATCTATAGCAGTTATCATAGAAAAGCATACGTAGCTTGGGCTAATGGCCGTCATGGCTACTGTTTAGGGTGGATTCTTTAATGTTCTCATGACATAGCTCCAGTTATGGCATAAGCTCTGGCAGCCCTTTTTATCCCCCGACCTGCACCGTTAACTTACACTTCCCAGAAGAGAAAATTTGATTCGTTCAAGTTTTCTTTCACCCAATACTGATCATCTACATTGGTCAGGCTGCCATGACAGCCCCTTCCAGAAGAGTTAATCTCCTGCTTGTACAGCCCACCCATCTGCTCTGTCTGCTATGGCCAAGATGTGACCACGTGAATGGATGAATGAGTGAAGGGTTTTCTCCTGATCTCTTGGTGAGAATAAATTACATCCTCTCCCCAAGGCTTCCATACCCCCGTCTTAGCTCATCTCACACTCAGCTCATCCTAGTGTGGAATGGGACCTGCTCTTGAAGGTAGAACTGTTCAGACTCTAACTCTCTGCCCCAGCTCAGAAGCTGCATCCTGAAGTGGTAAATAATTGCTCCATGAGCTCAACAAGGACTTGAGTAACTCCAGAAAAGGGGTTGGCTCTTATTTTTATATTATCTTCCCTCTCTGCACCCAGCACAATGATTTACATACAGTACGGGGTCCAATAAGTGCTCATTGAATTAAACAGAGAACATTTATGGATCACCTACTGATTGTCAGGCACTGCACCTAGCCTAGAGGAAAGTAGCACATATTGAGCACTTGATGTGTGCCTGGGACCATGTTAGACACATTCAACCTCACAACAACTCCATGGTTAGGCACCATTATTGTCCCCACGTCACAGATGAGAAATATGAGGCACAGAGAGGCCTCATAACTGGCCTAAGTAGTGGCGCTGTGGCTCTAGCTAAGCAGCCTGGCTCCAGAACCGACCCTCTTAATTGCTTTAGCAAGCTGTTTCATGATGGTGTACTTGGCACTGGAACTTCTGGAATTAAACAAGACATTCCAATAACAGCCACATCAATGTTTTGTAAATTACTATAAGTTAATCTCTTCAACAGACATCCACTGTGGTCACACCCCCCCCCCCAGGGAAGATGGGGCTCAGGGCAGGAGGTGAGGGATGGAACGAGGATGCCGCCTCACACACGACTTGGAAAATAAAAAGCTGCAAGTTGAATGATCGTGTTTGTCAGGCCTGGTGAAAACATCCTGTACCCGTTCCCTGAGAGGTCTGGCAGCTGCACTGTCTCCAAACAGAGTTGTGAAAGAGCAATGGCTGAGTGTGTTTGTGACTTTGGCACCAGGGCTTCTTGACCAAATCTGAGACAAATAGAGTGGTGACCACATCACACCCTGGCTCATGCCCTACAAAGTCTCTGCCGGACTCTCTGCCCCCAGGAAACAGCACCACCCACACTTGGACACCAGCCAGCCACACTGGGGTGGGATTCCCATAGCGTGAGTCTCCACGGAGGCTCGGACCTGCCCTCTGAGCCCGGTTTGGTCTACACTAGGACACTTTCAACGCCCTGGGTGGCGAGGCCTGCCTGCCTCTGCCTCCACAGCCAAACAGGAGCTGGGCACCTCCGGGTTCCCTAGGCCACCGGTACAGGCAGCCACATGTTGGGGAGTTGCTCCAAATACCAACTGGGGTAGAAAATATTTTCTGGTCTTGAGACCAGAGAGGAAATGGCAGAATCCATTTTATTTCACCAAATGATTCCATGTGACTGCTTCAGTGAGTGGCAAATTTAGGTACTTATTAAAAATGTACATTCCCTGGGCCCATCTTAGACCTAAAAAATTCAGAATGGGTGCCGGAAGAGGGAGAAGCGGGAAACTGACTTGAGCATTTTTCTCCAATGGATTCAGTAGTGCAGCCAGGACTGGAGTCCATCCGACGATCGAGGCACGAGGTCTCTGTCCTCCCCTCTCCAAAGGGAACACGGGCTTCTCCCTCGCACATGAGCACACACTGGCCTTCTTCTGTTCCCTGAGCACACAGCAAGCTCTTTTCTACTCTGGGCCCCTGCCAAGCTGCGCCCTCTGGCAGGAACACGCTCACAGATCTCAGTGGAAAGGGCTCATCATCCAGGCTCACCCGGGTACATGTCAATCACAGCTGTATTTGCTTTATATGAGACTTCAGTTCCATAATTATCTGTCTCTCCCCAGCAGCCTGTGAGCTCCATATTCCCCTCACCACCAAGAACCCCATGCCTAACTGTGTATGCAGTAGGTGCACCATAGGTGGCGGTTTTGAGTGTGACACAGATACTCAAAAAGGACAAGGACCACCAATTAACTGTCTCTAGAAGGTAGCAGAATAAACCCCCTGCCACAGCTCACAAAGGAGAGGTGAGGCCAGGCAGGACTATAGGACACCTTGCACCCAGATGCACATTTCTCTTATCCCCTCTCCCCAGCCTCCTTCAACCGGGTCCTCTATAACCCAGCTAGAACCAACTAGCATGTGCTCAACACCAAACTAGGCACCAGGAGCCAGAATAGTCTAGATGAGTTTATTGTCATTCAAATACGTCATAGAAAAAGGAATGTAACAAACAGGGCAGGGTTGTATGAAAAAAAAAATGGAGGTTTGTGCACGTCCTTCTATTTACATCTGGGAGCTGGGCTCCCCGACATCAGGCGCAGCAGCTGCACTTGTTCGACGCCCCTTTGCAGACGCAGCCCTGGGCACACTTGGCACAGCCCACGGGGCAGCAGGAGCAGCAGCCTGGGGAAGAGAGGGGACAGTGAGAGGTCAGAGCAGAGTGGACCAGACACCTCCAGCCTCAACTGCAGGCCTGGCACCAGCTCTGTCCCCAGCCCTGGAAGACCCTTAGTTTAGGATGGCATGCTCCGTCTGGAGACAATGCTGGATTGTTAGGGTGACGGTCTTCCTATGCAAAAGCTGAGCAAAGGACAGGGCAGAAGACTGGAGAGGCAGTGGTCTTTGGGGACAAAGGGAGGCCAGTGTCCCAGAACCATACGCTGAAGTAAGGAAACTCTTCAAGCAACAGACAGGGGCAAATCTCTGATGAAGCAGTTCCGGGGAGGGCCAGGGAAACGCCAGGCTGCCTGCTTCTAACATGTGGTCAGAAACCATATGTGGTCCCCAGATCATGTGCACCAACTGCTTCAGGACCCACGAGGATTAAGAAGGCTGCATCAGGAATCAGGAGACCGAGGTTTCAGTTGTGGCTTAGAACTTAAACTTAGAACGATCTGACATTAGCTGATGACCTCTCTGGGCCTCAGTTTCCAAGTTCTAGACTGAGAGGCTGGAACTCATCCATTTCTATGGCTCTTTGAGCTTTGATTCTGAGTCAGGTGCTGAGGGAAGCAGATGCGAAGAAGCTGGTCAGTGGCTTGCCCCTGCTGCTGAGCTCTGGGTTCCCTCCTCCCACTGCCCAGCCCCCAGGTCCCCCGGGGAAGGCCCCGCACTCACTCTTCTTGCAGGACGTGCATCTGCACTCTTTGCATGTGCAGGAGCCGGCGCAGGCGCAGGAGCCACCTGCAAGGAAGACAATGACAGGCACTGAGCCACCAGTGAGAGGCACAAGGCACAGCAGTCGGCAGTGACTCTCCAGTGCCCTCCTCTGTGCAGCACCCGCCCTCCGAGCTCCTCTCCCTCTCAGGGCAGAGGAAGAGAAGCCCCAGCTCGTCTCCCCTCACGCTGTGAAGACAAAGTGCCCTCCTGGTTTTGTCCCCCAAGGAAGGGCCCAGGCTGCAGACACAGCCCGGGAAGACTGAGGAGGCGACGTCCTCTGCCTTCCGTCCATCCTGCCTGCCCAGAGCCTGGACAGCGAACTGGGGCCCACATGGCAGCCCCGGGACCAACGGGGTGACGCGGAGCAGGTCAGCCTCGAGCCTCAGTCCTCTCGGCTCTTGAGAGGCACGTGGGCGGGACGGACATGCTCTCCTAGCCTGGCCAGGAGGAAAGCGCTGGATGAAGTAAAGGGGTCCGATTCAGTTCAGAACTAAAAATGGGACCTCGTCAAACCCAGAGACAGTCTGTTCTGCAGCCGGGAAATGGGCACAAGACTCAGAGCCCGACGTCCCTTACCTGGAGTGCAGGAGCAGTTGGGGTCCATTTCGAGCCGAGGTGAGGGAGGCTGCAGTTCCCAAGCGAGAGCGAAGGGTCTGTCGTGCAGGTGGAAGGCGCGGTGGAGCCCAGGAGCCGGCGGTCCCCTTTATGGTCAGGGGAGGTGCCGGGCGCAGAGGCCCCCGCCCCCTTGCACCCGCCCCGCCGAGTCCGCGCCGCCCGCGGTCCTGGGCCGGGCTGTGCGCAGCGGGCGGGCCGGGTGCAGCGTCCCTGAGGTTTTGGCACAGTGTGCACGGTGGGGACCGCCCGTTTGGCGCCCGCTCACGCGGGAGGGGCTGTGCTCCGGGAGGTACACCGCGTTCCTGCTGTCCTGCGGGCCCTTCCCAATTTCCCGAGATTGCCTGCCAGCCCGGGCCCCGAGCGTTCCAGGAACCCAGCCCCTGGTGGTCGTGGCATCCCCACTTCCAACCCCCACCGCGTCCTTTCCCTTTCCCGCACTCCGTGTGCAACCCCAGCCTGGTGCTCACGTCCCTAGATCAATGACAGCGAGGAGTGCAGCGAGGGAGTTGGGTGCAGAACACAAGCGGTGGATGTGACCTTTGCATCTCCCGCTTGCCTGTCCCTGTCCCCAACTCAGACCTTTGGCTACGTTTCTTCTGTACACAGCAACAAGGGGGACACAAGGCTGGCTCTGCCTCCCTCTCTTCCATTCTCCACGCCCGAGGGGGACGTGTGGGCACATGTGGGTCTGGGTCCTCCTTTGCATAAAACTCTACAGGGTGTCCCCATAGCCTGGCGGGCCCACCCACTACAGCACGACAATTTCGAAATAGTAGGATGCCTCAGCAAAGGCATCGTTTTAGGTGATATACAAACCCTGCATTAAACAGGAAAGCAAGAAAGCTGGTTATTTTCCCTTCAATATTCCTGTTCCTGTCTATAGCATCTAGTCTGTTAGGCCCTGTTTAACCACGTTCCATCTTTGAACCCTCACAACTACCCTAAAGGGAAATACTGCTTATGAACCCGTTTTACTAATCAGACAACTACAATACAAGGAAGTTAAGTAACTAGCCCAGGGTCAGACACTAGAGGCGCTGCTGGATCTGACTTCTGTCAGCTTCCCAAGGGAAAGAGGTCAATGATGAAGCTTCCCTGTAGCTTGGGTATATCTTCAACATCTCTCTACTGCTTCAAATCTTTAAAACAATAAAAAACATCCAGATCAATACTTTTTCTAAGGGAGGAATACACATGTACACATATTTATAATTTCATGTCTGCCTTCTATGTTTCAAAATACAATTGATTCTCTTTTCAGTAGTGGTAACAAGTTTGCTTTTCATATAAATATCTCTAAGTAAATATGAATCATTAATAAAAAAAAAAAACATTAGTTAACACACCAGTGCCGATGGTAGCAGAAATGGCAGGCATCCTTCCATAGCTGTTATGAGGACAGGGACTGTCTTGCTCATGGCTTTATATTTCTGGTGTCAGTGCCTATTTTGTGGGAAGAGGGCAGGACCCTCTCTGGGCCACAGATCTCATGTTCATGGGGCTGATGAGAAAGACATCAGACACACAGCAAGGCACACCACGCATGACTGATTTGTCTGGGGTAAACATGTTAACTGTGCTATTATCTCAGGCCATGTAGGCTGTTATAACAACATACTTTAGATGGAATACTTTATGAACGATGGAAATTTATTGCACACATCTGCAGGCATGGAAGTCCAAGGTCAAGGCACCCACATATTTGGTGCCGTGTGAGGGCAGCGTTCCTTGTAGATGTGTCCTTCTTGCTGGGTCATCACATGATGGAAGGAGTGGACAAGCTCCCTCAGGCCTCTTTTATAAGGGCACTAATCGAAATCACGGGGGCTTCACGCTCTTAATCTGCTCACCTCCCAATGCCCCACCTCTTAATAGCAACACATTGGGAATTAGATTGCAACATATGAATTTTGGAGGGACACAGCACTTAGACCATAGCAGCTATGAATAGTATTAATAATAACAAAATAGTAGCTAATATTATAGCTCTCTTGCCATCCACAAGCACTGTTCTAAGTTTTTGCATATATTAAATCATTTATTTCTATGAGTCACACCCTATTACAGTTATACATTGCTTAATGGTGAGATGCTGTAGGACAAATGCGTTGTTAGGCAATTTTGTCATTGTTCAAACATCACTGAGTGTGCTTACACAACCCCTGATGGTATAACTTACTACACGCCTATGCTATACGGTGTAGCCTATTGCTCCGAGGCTACAAACCTGTACTGCGTGTTACTGCACTGATTACTGTAGGCAATGGTAGCACAATGGTAGGTGATTGTTTATCTAAATGGAGATAAGTTACAGTAAAAATACCATGTTATAACCTTATGAGACCAATGTTGTCTGGAGGTGGGGTCCATTGTTGACCAAAATGTCATTGTACAGCTGATGACTACATTATATCTCTTTTATCGTAGAGGAGACTGAAACACAGAAAGGTTATGTCATTCAAGTATAAGTGACACAGCCGGGATATGTACACATGTAGTCTGACTGAGGCATCATCCCCTCAACCACAATCATATGTCACTCTTTCATTTTAAGGTCGGGGATGCTGAATTCTGGCACAGAGGCAGAATGGGAAGAGTACTGAGCTGGCAGTCACGTCCCTCTGCACAGCGCTGTGATCTCTCTGGGCCTTGGTTTCCCAGCTCTTAAGCCAGGGACACAACTGGGCTAACTAACCGAGCGCCCTCTCGGCTCTGACTGTGGGAGGGAGAGCTTAGCATGCAGTGACACCATCTGCTGCCATAACCAGGGCATGAGAACAGTGGTAGCACAGGTGTCTTCAGACCTTAACTTCCGAGCCGTGTGAGCTTGGGCAGGTCTTAACTCCACTGGAATTAACACACTGTCACCAGCCCCTGCACAGTCATAGATCTCTCTGGTTTGTGTGAAGAGCGAATGACTTGAAGGGGAGGAAAGGCATTTTCTCTGTCCAAATGCTGGGGCAGTGT
>VBSM01000949.1:643727-661962 GCA_008086735.1 Cheirogaleus medius | reverse complement strand
GAAAATTTGGGATGCTCCCAAAAGAGGGATCACTTTAGGTGATATGCAGACTCTCCATTAAATAAAAACCCAAAACAAGTAGGTATTTCTCTTCGATATTCCTGAATATTGCATAGCATTTGGACTGTGCTGTGTTGGTCCCTTTTTAAATCACTTTTGTTCTTTGAACTCTCACAACAATCCTACATGGAAATACTGTTTATGAACAACTACAACAAAAAGAAGTCAAGCAACTAGCTCTATGACACAGAGTTAAAACGTCGTGCACTAATTTGAATCCATTAAGCCCCTCAAGGGAAGGGAGGTATCCATGGTAAAGGCTTGCATTGGCCCAGGTATGTCTTCAACACTTTTCTGTTGCTGGAAATCTTTTAAACAACAGCAAGCCACCAGCCATCCAGAGGCAGTGACAAAAGCTATACACATATATACACACACATACATATAATTTTTTGACTATTTTCTATGTATGGAATGAGACTGATTTTCAATTTCTGTGATGATAAAGAGTTTGATTTTAATAAAAATATATTTAAGAAAATATTAATCATTTTAATGTAAAGTTTAAAATATAGTACAGGTAGTAGCAGAAATAGCTGTCATTTTTCTGTATCTGACGTGAGGCACAGAATCTTACTCATGGCTTTATAAGTCTAGTGTTGGTTGAAATCACCTGGG
Organism: Cheirogaleus medius; assembly: GCA_008086735.1. Taxonomy (NCBI): domain Eukaryota; kingdom Metazoa; phylum Chordata; class Mammalia; order Primates; family Cheirogaleidae; genus Cheirogaleus; species Cheirogaleus medius. The sequence goes on along the minus strand of VBSM01000949.1, from coordinate 661,284 downwards.
GAGAGTGAATGGCCCTCTTTGGACCACATGTCACATATTTATGTGCTGGATGAAAATGACATAGGATATACAGCTAAGCACACCAGGCCTGACTGCTTTGCCTATGCATAGATAAATCAGCCTTATATGTAATGATTTAAAAAAAAATAGTTAATATCACAGACCACTCATCACCTTCCAGGCACCATTCTAAGTTCTTTACATATATTAAATCATTTAATCCCATAAGCCAGGTGCTATTATTATGTCCCTTGTACAGTTGAGGAGACTGAAACACAGAAAGGTTGTGTCACGCAGCTAAAAGGGACAGAGGTGGGAATTGCCCTCCTGCAGGCTGACTGCAGCATCCTGCCATCACCCACCACCCTATGCCACCAGGTCACATGAAGGATGAGGACACTGAAAATCTGGCGCAGAGGCCACCGTGGGAAGAGCACTGAGCTGGCAGTCAGATCCCTCTGCACAGTTCTGTGACCTCTCTGCGTTTCAGTTCCCATCTCTTAAGCCAAGAGCAAAATTGGTCCATCTGAAAGGTCCCATATAGCTTCGAACCAAGATAGGGAGGGTTTCACAACCAGAGACATCATGATCTGTCAGTTGTGGCGAGGCGAGAGGCTGGCTGTAGCACAGGTTCATTCATTCCTTTCTGCTTGAGCTGTGTGACCTTGGGCAGGTTGCTACTCTGGAAGATGCACAATCACTCCAGCCTCTGCCTGTGTGCCGACCTGGTCATGAGGCTTGTGTCTCTCATTCACAGAATGATATATGGATGGGAAAGGCTTTTATGTCTGCTCAAATGCCCAGGCGGTGCCTTATCAAAAAGGACTTTACGGTAGGAGGTCATCCACACTCCTCCTGGCACTGGATTGGCCAGGTTGCCCATCCCCAGCTTCCAGTCCAGAAAAATGCTTCCCACCTGTGAGCCTTTCTCCAGCACCGTGTTGGGATTTAACAGGGTTCCTTCCCCAAGTGAGCCAATGTGGAGAGAATGATCACAGGCACCACTTTTCATTAATCCCTCGCCAGGAGCCAAGCCACTTTCTCATTTAATCCCTACATTAAACTATAATCTCCTTTCTGCAAATGAGGAACTAGAGAGATTCAGCCACTTGCCCAGGCCACACAGCCAGTAAGTGGTGGAGTGGACCATGAACCAGGACTGCCTGACACCAAAACCCATGGCCTTGCCACATGCTAACTTCTGAAATCTCCTTCGACTGGGAACTGATGGGTGAGCCTGGTCCTGATTTTTAGGCCAGGAACCTCATCTTCTTTGATTGAACATCAAATAGCACTCCTTCAGCAAATAGCCAGGGGGACCAACCACTGGCTTTCATGACAAGTCACCAGGGCCTCACTCCTTCCTAATGAGCACCACCACACCCTCCACACTGCAGAACCTGCCATCACCCCGCATGGACAGACATGAAGCACTTCATCTGGAACCAGTGATCGTGTATGTTTCATCTCACCAGGAAAATGCTGGGCAATTCCCTCCAAATCCGTAGTCCCTCTGCTGGTCTGAAGTCGCCAACGGCTGGACTTTGAGAGAAGACCACATTCAGCCTGACCTTGGGAGGAACTTGCAAAGATTCAGGGCCAAGTCACAAGAGGGAGCTCTCAGGGTCAGTGAGTGCCCTGTCAGTGGCACTGGGCAACTCAAGACTGATGGGGACGCCCTGGCCAGTGCTGCTCAAGGCGTACGGGCCACATGCCGTGGCCAGTCCGCTGTTTCCAGTGTGCGGTACACATCATTAATGAACGAACGTGCAGTGTTTGCAAATCTTTAATTTTCCTGTTTCTTCATATATTTGTCAGGCTTTTTCCTGTTGAATCTAAAAAATGGGTTTTATATTGTGTTTGATTTCATTATCTCCAAAGTTAATATTTTATTTAACAAGGTTTATGTCTGTGATGAATAGGAAACAAAAACTGTTCCTTCACTGAGGAGTTTGAGAAGCCCTGTGTAGGATTCAAGCAACCGGGAGTTGGATTTCACCTCCTCTAAGTCACTTTCAGGCCTCAAATCCAATAAGAACTGAAATAGGGCAGGGAAATCAGAGAATGAAAATGAGGGATGGACAAGTTTCTTTGCCATCAACCCTTGACATGAGAACAGAGGAGATCCTCTACCTGTCCCCCCACCCCATGACCTGGCACAATGCCATTCCACTGTCTAGAAGATGAAGCTCAGCAAGGTCGCCTGGCCTGCCTGAAAGCACTCAGAGTGTTAGGGGCTGACATTCCCATCCAGAGCCCAGGTCTCTGCTTTCCCAGTTCAGTCTCCCACCCCAGTCCCATATTTCCAAGGCGCACAAAGACAACCAGAGTCAGAATCAAGTCAAAAATGTTTTATTGACATTCACATGTTTCATAGAAAAAGGAATGTAGAAAACGGGTCAGGGTTGTATGAAAAAAAAAAAAATCCAGGTTTGTACAGGTGGCTCTATTTACATCTGAGAGCTGGGCTCCCCGACATCAGGCGCAGCAGCTGCACTTGTTCGACGCCCCTTTGCAGACGCAGCCCTGGGCACACTTGGCACAGCCCACGGGGCAGCAGGAGCAGCAGCCTGGGGAAGAGAGGGGACAGTGAGAGGTCAGAGCAGAGTGGACCAGACACCTCCAGCCTCAACTGCAGGCCTGGCACCAGCTCTGTCCCCAGCCCTGGAAGAGGCTTTTTAGGATGGTACAGCTCTGTTCTGGAACAACAGGGAGTGCCTTTGGGCTTTGTGCTTCAAGAGAAAAAGTTTTTCCTGCCCCATCTGAGCTCAGAGCAGAAAGACTGGAGAGGGAATGCCATACACCACAGGGAAAAGGAAGGTCAGTGCCCGGAAGCAGTGCACTCAGAATCAGCTCTGGGTTCCCTCCCAACCTCAGCCACGGCCCCAGGTCCCCGGGGAAGGCCCCGCACTCACTCTTCTTGCAGGACGTGCATCTGCACTCTTTGCATGTGCAGGAGCTGGCGCAGGCGCAGGAGCCACCTGCAAGGAAGACAATGACAGGCACTGAGCCACCAGTGAGAGGCACAAGGCACAGCAGTCGGCAGTGACTCGAGCTCCTCTCCATCTCAGGGCAGAGGAAGAGAAGCCCCAGCTCGTCTCCCCTCACGCTGTGAAGACCAAGTGCCCTCCTGGTTTTGCCCCACAAGGAAGGGCCCAGGCTGCAGACACAGCCCGGGAAGACTGAGGAGGCGACGTCCCCTGCCTTCCGTCCATCCTGCCTGCCCAGAGCCTGGACAGCGAACTGGGGCCCACATGGCAGCCCCGGGACCAACGGGGTGACGCGGAGCAGGTCAGCCTCGAGCCTCAGTCCTCTCGGCTCTTGAGAGGCACGTGGGCGGGACGGACATGCTCTCCTAGCCTGGCCAGGAGGAAAGCGCTGGATGAAGTAAAGGGGTCCGCTTCAGTTCAGAACTAAAAATGAGACCTCGTCAAACCCAGAGACAGTCTGTTCTGCAGCTGGGAAATGGGCACAAGACGCAGAGCCCGACGTCCCTTACCTGGAGTGCAGGAGCAGTTGGGGTCCATTTCGAGCCGAGGTGAGGGAGGCTGCAGTTCCCAAGCGAGAGCGAAGGGTCTGTCGTGCAGGTGGAAGGCGCGGTGGAGCCCAGGAGCCGGCGGTCCCCTTTATGGTCAGGGGAGGTGCCGGGCGCAGAGGCCCCGCCCCCTTGCACCCGCCCCGCCGAGTCCGCGCCGCCCGCGGTCCTGGGCCCGGCTGTGCGCAGCGGGCGGGCGGGCCGGGCGCAGCGTCCCTGAGCCCCGCTGGTGCGCACCGCGGGGGCGGCCCATGTGACGCCAGCTCACGCGGGAGAGGCTTTGCGCCCGGCGGTACACCGTGTCCCCGCTGTCTTGCCGGGCCTTCCCAATTTCCCCGAGGTGACCAGCCACTCTCGCCCAGAGACTTCCGGGAACCCAGCCCCTAGTGGTGGCGATATACCCACCTCCAGCCCCCACCGTGTCCTTTGCCCTTCCCTGAGTCCCGGTGCAACCCCAGCCTGGTGCTCACGTCCCTAGATGGACGGAGCGAGGGAGTGGTGCGCAGAACACAAGCGGTGGATGTGACCTTAGCACCCCGCTCCTGCTGCCCTGCATTGCCGGCCCAGATCCCCACCGTGGTCCTTCTACCGGTTCTTCCTGTACACAGCAACAGGGGGACACAGGGCTCTTCCTCTCTTCCTTCCATTCTCCATGCCTGAGGGGATGTGTGGGAACCTTTGTCTGGGTCCTCCTTGTGTAAAATTCTCCAAGGGCTCCCCTGCAGCCCACCCTGCCCACACCACTCCAGGATAGCAGCCTGAAAATGTGAGATGCCTCCAAGGGAGGGATCATTTTGGGTGATGTGAGGACCCTGCATTAAATAAGGAAGCCTGAAAAGTGGTAACTTACCTTTCAATATTCCCGTTACACGACAGCTAGTCTATATTGGTCCCTGTTTAATCATTTTCGTTCTTTGAAGCCTCCCAAGACCAATAAAAGAGAAATTGTGTTATGAACCCATTTTTCTAATAGGAAAACTAAGGCATAAGTTTAGTTAACTTGCCTAAGGTTATAGAGCTAGACAATAGTGCCGCTGTATCTGAATCCAGTCAACTTTTCAAAGGAAGGAGTAGGGAAAGGATAAAGATTTATTTTGGTCTCAATATGTCTTCCACACCACTGTACTGCTCGAAATCTTTCCAACAGGGGCAAACCTCAAGCTCAACCCCGGACAGCTTGAAAAATGATGGAGAAGGGACATATAAATAAATAAATATATATACATACACATCATATATATCCAAGTAAGCTATGTCTGGAAGTAAGATTGAGTCTTAATTTCTACATTGATAAAGAATTTGCTTTTCATTTAAATATATGTCATAGGTAATTTTTTCTTTTTCTTTTTTTTTTTGAGACTGAATCTCACTCTGTTGCCCGGGCTAGAGTGAGTGCTCTGGTGTCAGCCTAGCTCATAGCAACCTCAAACTCCTGGGCTCAGGCGATCCTCCTGCCTCAGCCCTCCGAGTAGCTAGGACTACAGGCATGTGCCACCATGCCCGGCTAATTTTTTCTATATATTTTTAGATGTCCAGCTAATTTCTTTCTATTTTTAGTAGAGACAGGGTCTCGCTCTTGCTCAGGCTGGTTTCGAACTCCTGACCTTGAGCAATCCTCCTGCCTCGGCCTCCCAGAGTGCTAGGATTACAGGCGTGAGCCACCGAACCCGGCCAAGTCATAGGTAATTTTATATGTCAGCTTGGGTAGGCAAAGTGCCCAATTCCTTTGTCCAACATCAGTCTAGATGTTGCTGTGAAGTTATTTTTTTCTGATGTGATTACCATTTAATTACACGTTGAGTAAAGCAGATTTTAGAGAGGATTAGGATGTATTATCTGCTTATCCAACCTGGGAGTGTCCAGAGGGCACACCTTTTACTTCAACTGTGAGAAATAAGTTCATGACCGAGCCCCAGCGTCCTTGGAGAGCTCTGCGGTCGCTATTCTCTGTAGTCACAAATTGCAGTGGGAACTGCTGCCACTGCATTGGAAATCCTGCATGCAATGGAGATGATGGGGTCCCAGGGTAGCAGGGGCCAAGGGAAGGCACTTAATTGTCAACTGCAAAGTGGGCGTGGTTGTTGTCATGGACCGCACAAAGCAGAAGAGCCTGACCTGTAGAGACTTGTGGTGTTGGCTAATTGATCATGGTGTTCCTAGGAGTGAAATAGATTATCAGCCTTCTAAAATCTTACTGGATCTGCATAAATATAATTTGTTTCCTCTCCCCACGACCTTATGCTCTGCTGGTCTCCAGGCCTTATTTCCAAAGGGAGGAATGCTTCCTCTGGGAGATAAAACAATGATTGCACTGGACTGGAAGTTAAGGCTGCCACCAGGCCACACTGGGCTCCTCGGACCTCTGAATCAACAGGCAAAGAAAGGAGTTGCTCTACTCGCTGGGGTGATTTTTTTTGATCACCAAGTAGAAATTGGACTGCTACTCCACAGTGGGGGTAAGGAAGGAGGTGTCTGGAATACAGGAGATCCCATAGGGCAGCGGTTACGAACCCTTTTGGCACCAGGGACTGGTTTCATGGAAGACAATTTTTCCACGGATGGGTGGGGATGGTTTTGGGATGATTCAAGCACATTACATTTATTGTACATTTTTACTTCTATTATTATTACATTGTAATATGTAATGAAATAATTATACAACTCACCATAATGCAGAATCAGTGGGAAGCCCTGAGCTTGTTTTGCTACAACTAATGCCACTGCTGATCTGACAGGTGGTGGAGCTCAGGTGGTGATGCAAGCAATGGGGAGCGGCTGTAAATACAGATGAGGCTTTGCTCACAGCTGCTCACCTTCTGCTGTGTGGCCCAGTTCCTAACAGGGCACAGACCAGAACCGGTCTGTGGCCTGGGGCTTGGGGATTGCAGCCCTAGGGTGTTTCCTAATATTACCTTGTCCTGTGATGGAAGTCAATAGAAGACTTTAACATCCAATCCAGGAAAGACAACTAATGGGCCAGACCCTTCAGGAATGATGGTTTGGTTCACTCTTCCAGGTAAAGAACCATGACCAGCTGAGGTGCTCGCTGAGGGCAAAGGGAATACCGAATAGGTAGCAGAAGAAGGAAGTTATAAATACCAGCTATGACCATGTGACCAGTTACAGGAACAGGAAAGAGGCATGTAATTGTTATATTTCTTCATTATTTTCTTATAAATCTATATGTGCATGGAAAATATCTTTGTTTTCTTCCCTTTCTTATCCCATATCATCTTACAAAGGATGTAGTAACTTTACATCACTGTGTTTAAGTATTGCTAGCTTTATATCATAGTATTAAATAAAGTTATAGGAGATCAAGGAACATCCTCCAAGGACTTTGCAGCCTCTTCTGGGGACAGGGATAATGTATGTTCAGCTGTACTTGGGATAGTTGTAACATGTTACATGGAAGTATGACCTTGTTTTTGCCTTTATTTGGACATTAAATATGCTTTAAGGAGATGTGTATATGTACTAAATTAACAAGAGGTATACTGTGATGGTTAATTTTCCATGTCAACTTAGCTAGGTTGTAGTACCCAGTCACTTGGTCAAACACCAGTATAGATGTTGACATGAAGGTATTTTGAAAATGTGATTACCATTTAAATCAGTGGATTTTGAGTAAAGCAGATTACTCTTCATGGTGTGGGTGGGCCTCATCCAATCAGCTGAAGGCCTTAAGAGAAAAGATTGCCTTCCTAAAAGACAAAGGAATTCTACCACCAGACTGCCTTCAGATTAAAGACCACAACATTAATTCTGGACAGAAATCCAGGCTGTGGGCCAGCCTTACAAATTTCAGATCAGCCAGCTCCCACAATTACATGAGCCAATTTCTTAAAATAAATTTCTCTTTCTTTCTATCTATCTATATACATTTTATGGGTTCTTTTTCTCTGGGGAACCATGAGTGATGCATATATATTTGGGAAAATATTAATATGAATCATTTAAAGGAAATATGTTAAGTAAAATACTGGTATATGCAGTAGCAGAAATGGAAGGCATCTGTCTATATGTGCCCTGAGGGCATGGACTGTCTTGCTTATGGTTTTATATATCCAGTGGTGATCACAATTTTGTGGGAAGAGTGAACGACTCTCTCTGGATCACAGTTAACATGCTCGGGTAGTTGATAAGGACGCTAGAAGACACACAGGCACAACAGGACTGGCTTATTGGTCTGGGGGCAGAAAAATGTCCCTATGCTATGAATAAAGATAATAAAATCGTAGCTAATATTATAGACTACTCATCACTTGCCAGGCCCCATTTTAAGTTCTTTATATGCAGTAACTCATTTCCTCCTATAAGCCAGACCTATTATTAGGCCTCTTTTACGGTGGGGGAGAGTGAGCCACAGAGAGGTGGTGTCACACAAGTATAAGTGACACAGCTGGGATGTGCCCTCATGCACTCCTGCAGGCTGCAGCATCATGCCCTCAACCACTACTCGATGTCACCATGTCATGTAAAGGACAGGGACACTGAAAATCTGGCACAGAGGCAGAATGGGAAGAGTACTGAGCTGGCTGTCAGACCCCTCTGCACAGCGCTGTGACCTCTCTGGACTTCAGTTTCCCAGCTGTCAAGCCAGGGGCACAATTGGGCTAACTAACGGAGGGCCCTCCCAGCTCTGAACTCTAAGAGGCAGGGTCTGGCATCCCGTGACATCATGATCTGGCAGATGTGGCCAGGGTGAGAGGCTTCTGTAACCCAGATTCACACCTCTGACTTCTGAGCTATGTGACCTTGAGCAGGTTGCTTAACCACCCTGGAAGAGGACACCATCACATTAGTCCCTGTACATTCACTCTCTCACTGGGTAATATGAAGTTCAAATGTATGAATAATTGGAAAGGCTTTTGTTTGTTCGAATGCTATGGCAGCATTTTGATTCCCGAGGGCTTTGTGCAGGAAGCCATCCACACTCCCCCTGCTACACGATCAGCAAGGCTTCACTCCCCTCCCAGCCTCCAGCCCACAGCAATTCGTTCCAGGTTTTCTCCCAAGAGCTTATTGAGACAGAGTCTCTCTCTAAGAAAGTCCACGTAGATAGAGTGATCATAATGGTCATTGTTTGTTAAGCCCCAGCCAGGAGTCAGGCCACTCTCATTTAATCCCTGCATAGAAGTACAATCTTCTCTCTACAAATGAAGAAAGGGAGGCTCAGAGAGTTTCAGTGACTTGCCCAGGCCATGCAGCAAGAAGTGAAGTGAGCAGTGAACCAAGACTGCCTGATACCAGAACCCATGCCCTTCACACAGGCCGATTTCTTTCCAAAGGGCACCTTCGGGCAAGTGTGTTCCTGATTCCTGGGCGAAGATACTCATCTTTCTCTTTGATTGAACATCAAATAGCACTCCCTCAACAAGTAGCCAAGGGGACCAACCGTTGGCTTTAATTACAAGTCACCAGGGCCTCACTCATTCCTAACGAGCACCGCCACACCCTCCACACTACAGAACCTGCCACCACCCAGCATGGGCAGACATGAAGCACTTCATCTGGAACCAGTGATCACGCATGCTTCATCTTGCCAGGAAAATGCTGGGCAATTCCCTCCAAATCTGTAGTCCCTTTGCTGGTCTGAAGTCGCCAAGGGCTGGACGTTGAAAGAGGACCAAATTCAGCCTGACCTTGGGAGGAAATTGCAAAGATTCAGAGCCAAGTCACAAGAGGGAGCTCTGAGGGTCAGTGAGTGCCCTGTCAGTGGCACTGGGCAACTCAAGACTGATGGTTCCTTGTGGGGACGCGCTGGCCAGTGCTGCTCAAGGCGTCTGGGCCACACGCCATGGCCAGTCTGCTGTGTCCAGTCTGCAGTGCACAACCTTGAACAAATATGCAGTGTTTGCAATTCTTTTATTTTTTTATGTTATTTTGTTCTCTATATATTTATTGAAATTTTTCTGTTGAATTTTAAAAAATGGGTTTTGTATTTTGTGTCTTCTTAAATTTCATTTTCTCTTTAACTCATTTTATTTTTCCAGAGTTTAGGTCTGTGACTGATAGAAAAAAAATTGGTCATTCACCACATTCATGGGAGTTTGAGAAACCCCAAATGAGAACCTAGCAACTGGGTAGTTGGTTTCTACCCCCTATAGTCACTTTCAAGTCTCAAATCTGAGGAACTACAGTTGGGCAGGGAAATCAGAGAATGCAAATGAGGCATGGGGAAGTTTCTGTGTCATCAACCCTTGACATGGGAACAGAGTGAATCCTGTATCCCCCTCACCCCCATGACCTGGCACAATACCATTCCATTATCTAGAAGATGAAGCTCATCGAGGTCACCTGGCCTGCCTGAAGGCACTCAGAGTGTTAGGGGCTGACATTCCCATCCAGAGCCCAGGTCTCTGCCCTCCCAGTTCAGTGCCCCACCCCAGATCCTTATTTCCAAGGCGCACAAAGACAACCAGAGTCAGAATCAAGTCAAAAGTATTTTATTATCAGTCACATGTTTCATAGAAAAAGAAATGTAGAAAACGGGTCAGGGCGGTATGAAAAAAAAAAAAATCCAGGTTTGTACAGGTGGCTCTATTTACATCTGGGAGCTGGGCTCTCCCGACATCAGGCGCAGCAGCTGCACTTGTCTGACGCCCCTTTGCAGACGCAGCCCTGGGCACACTTGGCACAGCCCACGGGGCAGCAGGAGCAGCAGCCTGGGGGGGAGGGAGAAGAGGGGGCAAAGATGAGCACAAGGGACACAGGGAATAAGGATTCCTGCCCCCCCTAATAGGGATCGCGCAACAGACGCAGACTTCCACGAGGATGGGGCATCCCCCGCCTGCATAAATTCCCCTGAGGGTGGTGTAGAGGCCTGGGGACAGGCTGGAGGGCAGTGAGGGGGTAGAGGGAAGAAAGGATCCCACTCACTCTTCTTGCAGGACTTGCATTTGCACTCTTTGCATTTGCAGGAGCCGGCGCAGGTGCAGGATTCGCCTGTAAGGAGAAAGACAGAGGTGACAAGGGTCCCTGCACGTCTGAACGTGGGACTGTCTGCTAGGAGCCCGGGTCCAAGTGCCTCTGTTCCACAACCAACTCCTGGAAACTTGGGCAAGCCATTAACTCAGATCTCCTTATCGGTAAAGCGGGGGCTCCGAATGACTTAGAATGCAGAGAAAGACACACTAACATGCTTTGGGAAGGGGCCATCAGACCCTGAAATTGAGTGATAAGAGAAAGAAAGAGGGGTCAGGAATTGCATCTCTAGCTCTGCAATCTACACCAGGCCTCCCCAGCCCCGGACCAGGTCCCTTACCGGTGGTGCAGGAGCAGTTGGGATCCATGGCGAGCTGGAGTTGCTAGAGTCCGGACACAGCAGCACGCAGGACAGTTAGGAGTTCGGGGAGGCGTGGTGGAGCCGAGCGCGCGGCCAGCTGCCTTTATAGCCGGAAAGGGCCGGGGCGAGTGCAAAAGTCCCGCCCCTGCCGGGCGCAGCCTGCACACGCCCCCGCTGAGTCACTCGCCGCTCCACGCGGCACTCAGGGCTGTGCGCACGGGCCGTCGGGTGTCAGTTCCCGGAAGCCGCGCTACGTGCACCCCGGGCCGCCTTGGCGCGGAAGGGGCTGGGTGCAGCGGCGGGTCACCGAGTGCCGCGTGCCCGTCCGGGCCGTGCGCCGAGCACCGCGCACCCTGTCCCTGCCCCTCGCCGTGCGCACAGCTCCCCTCCCGCCCGCTCTGTCCTCGGGTAGAGAGCGGCTGAAAGCGGGTCTTGGGGAATCCTGCTCGCACGAAAAATCGGTGGGAAGTGCGGACAGGTTAGAAAACACTCTGTAGCAGGCAAGGCTTCATATAATTGTGCGGCATCATATGCAACCCATGGGGTGGTGACAGATCACATATCCGTCGTATACTGAATGCATTAGTGTGCAACGGGGACTCTTATGTGCCAGATGTCATTTAACCTGTAACAACCCATAAGGTAAGGACTGTCCATTATTCTCATTTTAGAGGATGTGGAGGCCCAGAGAAGTTAAGTAACTTGCCCAAAGTCACAGAGCTAGTGAGTGGGAGAGAGCGTGGCGACTCTCAGGCAACAGCACATGCCGAAGGCGGATGTCAGCAGCGCGGAGGATAAAGATCAAGAAGCCCCAGGCCCGGCGTTCAGCCTGGGAGGAGGTGGGCTGTTGCCTTGGGCGGGAGGGTGAGGTTTGCCAGGCAGGGTGCGGGAAGGACTTGGGTTCCAGCCTGGGGAGGAAGCAACAGGCTGGAAAGTTGGCATCACCCTGGGACATTTGGAAGGCTAAACCCCATAAGAACTTTCTTCCCCACGTGGATGCTGAGGGAATTGCTGAGGTGGTGTCCAAATTCTTCTCTGGGGAGGCGCATCCTGCTCTCCACGTGCCTGTGTCTCGCCTGGGTAACGGTGTTAGATCATCGTCCTCGGAATGCCCAGAGTATGTCATCCGGGGAGTCAGGAGACGGTTACTGGAAGCTTCCTGGAAGGTGTAGGGAATGTGGAGGCTGCAGCTGGCGTTCAGTGAGGCAGTGGGTGGTTGGGGGACAGGCTGTCCTCGCAGCACTTACTGTAAGCGCCTGTGAAAACGTCTCACGAGCTTGGCTCAAATGTCACTTCCTCTGGGAAGCCCGTCCACCCCCCCATGTCCGTGGATGCCTGTGGAATGTGCTGGTAAACATCCTGTCTTCCTGGCACTTGCCATGCCTGTAATGTGTATGAACTTGTGTGATTCTTGGGTTGGTGTCTCTGCCCCTCCTCACCCCCACTCAACACTGAAAACTCCAAGAGCAGTCATTGCCCCCCGTCCCCCAAATTGTGTTGCCAGCCCCCGGCACAGAGCCAAGTTTGCAGTAGGCACTTAGTAGATACTTGTCAAATAAATTAATGGGGGTGATCCCCTGGACTGTTCCTTCCTTTCCAGCCCCAACCTTGTATTAGGGCCGATTACAAAATGAAAAGTAAAAAATTTTCCCCCACCCTGGAACTTGTGTGCTCACTCAAGCAAAAATCGGCAAGCAGGGCGGGAGAGACAAGCCATCAGATGGACTAAATTCTGAAGGTCACCCTGCCACTCACTTGCTGAGTGACCTTGGGGTGGTTATATGCCAGGGCCCCTCTGAGTCTCAGTTTACTCATCTGTCACATGATCCAATTATACTAGAATTCAAGGGTCATATCCAAACATCCTCTGCTTTTAGAGCCCAAATCTTAGAAATCTCACTGTGTCTGGCAGCCCTGTGGACTGAGAGTTCTTTGGTCAGTGGGCAGATTTTGTTGTTGTTATTATTCACATATGCACACACATTATATACCAAATCCCTGGTTTGTAACAAATCAGATGGCTTCTAATAAACCCACTCAGGGGAGACAATCCAATTCTGTGAAGAGACAATAGGGCTTGTTTTGCCCTCAAAAGTACTGGTTCTAGCCCTGGGTTTGTGCCATCCATGTTGGTGGTAAAATTTGCTTTTAAGCCTAAGCTGCCTCCCTTGAATCACTTTGACTCTGAGCAGAGGGAGGGATGATGACTCAGGAAAGGTAGGCCTGGTCTTGCTCATCTCTGTGCCCCCAGAAGCCTCACTGTGCTTGGGACAGAGGTGAAAAGGGAAGACCCATCTGTTTGTATCCCTGACATAGTAGGGGATGAGGAAGATGAAGCCAAGCAGCATTGGACAAGGAAAAACATCCTCCTGCATATGTGGTATAAGTCATCAGTGTGAGGCGAGGATGCTGACCTGGCCTGCATTAATAGAGGTATGCGATCCAGAATGAGGGAGGTGATTTTTCAGTCTTTTAACTGCTGGGGTGAATATATAAAGTTCTAGTGCCCAGCCATTCATTCATTCTTCCCCTGTGATGGTATCCTTGGTTTTCCTTTGAAGAATCACCACTCTCTACTCTTAGACCATATGGTTTCAATGGCGTGAGCTCTGTCTGTGGGCTCCCAGGCCACTCCACCTCCCTGGCCACAGTCATTGGCTCTGATTGGGTCACACAGCCATGAACCAAAGAGAAGCAGTGAAACTTTTGCTGAGAATGCTGGGAGAATGGCAGATACTCTTTCTATCTGGACTTGAACCTCCGAGGATGTGAAGTTGAGTTTCTAAAGCTTTTTGTCTCTGTGAGAAGAGCCTGAATATGAAATCATCACAGAAGGAATGGAGCCTGACAATAGCATTGGAGCACCTGGATCCAACCATGCCTGAAGCCATGACGAGCCGATGATTTCCTTTTTTGCTTAAATTATTCTGGATAGAGTCCTAACTGGCACAGTTGGGCATACCCCCTTGAGGGCCATGTTCATTGGTGTGTTTCAACTGTCCAGAAGACAGTTGGTCACAATGGTCCCAGGACTCAAAACCCTATCATGGGGGCAACAGCTGAGAGGAGTGGGTAGGTTCAGTCTGGAAGAGAACAGTTACTTTCAAATATTTGACAATGGTCACTCCAATTATCTATAGCTATGCAGCAAGTTACCCCAAATTTAGCAGCTTAAAACCACCACTATGTTATTGTCTCTCCTGGGCTCGTGGGTCAGGAATTTGGGCAGGGCTCAGTGGGTGATTCTTTTGTTTCAGGTATCACTGACTGAGGTCACATGGTGGTATTCAGCTGGTGGCTAGGCTGGTCTAGAGAATATTAGATAGGCAGTTAGGCGCCTTATATGGCAGCTCGGGGCTCCAAAGGTGAGACTCCCAAGACAGGAGTGGGAGATGCAAGTCTCTTACGCCCTGGGCAGTGGGACTACCACGGGTTACTTTTCCCACATTCTGTTGGTCAAGCAGCCACAGAGCCTGCCCAGACTCAAGGGAAGGGGACCAAGACCTCACCTCAAGTCAACGAATTTTCAGGCATCTCTAATCTGCCGCAGTCGTCATGGGAATGACACTGAACACCTACTATGCACCAGGATTTGTGCTAAGAGCATTGTGAGTTTATCTCATTTAAACCACAACAGCCCTACAAGGCAGATGTTGTTACTATATTATCTCCACTTTACAGATGAGGCACTGAAGAGTTATGTGATCAGCTCAGGGACCACAGCTTGTGAGTGGCAGAGCTGGGATTTGAACCTGCACCTATATGTTTATGTCATGCAGGAAAGAGGAAATGAGCCTTGTTTTTCATGGTCCTAAGTGCAGAACCAGGACAGTGGAGGTAGGGGAGGGCTTTACATGGATAAAGATTCTGCTCTAGGTAAGAAAGGCCTTTCTTGCCATTACAGCTGGTTATGAGTGGAAGGGACCCCCTTGGGAGATAGTTCCCTGTCACCATAGCTGTAGGAGCAGAGGCTGGCAGATTCCAGCATTAGGTAGGGGAAGAGGAAGAGGATAGGCCCCTTCCTCCCCGGAAGAGTCTGTGGTTCCCATCACAGGTACCATCTATCTGATCTTAGCTCTTGCTCCTCCTTCTACTGACTCTGCCTTCATTTTGGAGGCGTACAACGGCTGTCCGGAAAGTATCCAGCCATGCAATATGTTCTCTTTATATTAACAATGGCTGGATACTTTCCGGACAGCCCTTGTATTAGTTATCTATTGCATAGCAGCTTAAGATAACACATTATTCTTTCATAGTTTCGTGGATCAGGAATCAGAAAAGGCTTAGCTGGGTCCCCTGGCTCAGGGTGTCTCATAGACAGCGATCAAGGTGTCAGCTAGGGCTGCCTTCATCCCAAGTGTCCACTGGGACAGGATCTGCTTCCACGCTCCCTCATGTGGTTGTTGGCAGGATTTGGTTCACTGTAGGCTACTGTGCTGGGGCCTTTCCATAGAGCATGTCACACCATGACAGTGAGCAGGTGACAGGGCCAGGGACGGTGCTAACAAAAGGATGTGAGCAAGACAGAGGTCACAGTCTTCGACTCATTCATTGTCAGTGAAAGATAATGACACTAAATTTATTCAAGAGGTGCCCAAGATATGGGATCTCAATTGCATGGCCTCAAGTATAATAATAATATGATAGCAACTCAGGGCAGGATACATTCCCCCCTCTCCTCCCCTCTCCCCGCATGGGGATTGGAATGGAGAGGAAACTTTTCATTTTTGAACATCAGAAAAATCATACCAGTGACAACCCCTAGTCAACCTAGATGAAAGTGTTGATTCTAGAAGGTTGTTTCTATATAGAAGAAATCCTCTTTCTAAATCTTTACTTCTCCCAGTATTGTTACATTGTTCCATAAAATAGAAATTTCTCCCTTTTCCAAATTATTTGGAAGACAGCTTCCTTCCTTTGTCTTCTTTTTTTCTTCTAGTTTTTAAACTGAGACATCCTAATAGTTCTTCGTAACCTAGTCAACAGAAGTGACACCCCATCCCTTTTGCAGTATTCTATTTGTTAGAAACAAGTCACTAGGTCCAGCCACCCTCAAGGGGAGGGGATTGCACAGGACATGAATACCGGAGGCTGGGCCATCTGCAAGCTCGGCCTTCCTCGGGCAAAGGCAATGGTATGCATCTGACTTTAGGCTCTTTGCACATGCTGCTCCCTTTGTCTGGAATGCTCTCTCTGTCCCCCTCTTTCCTCTACCGGTTAGGTCTCAGTTTAAAGGCCATTTCTTCAAAAAAAGCCTTCCAGGACCCCAAAATAGGCCAAGTCCCTCTGTTAGCAGCAAACATGTCCTTTCTCTATAGCACATATTGCAAGTACAGTTACTAGTAATAAAGCAGCTAACACTTTTACATAGCCCACATTCTATGCCAGGTGCTTTCAAGTGTGAACTCAACCCTTCCACCAGCCCTATAAGATAGGGACTGTTATTATCCACATTAGATACAGGAAGAAACTGAGGCTCAGAGAGGTTAAGCGACATTGCCAGAGTCACTCACTAGTGAAGCGCCAAACCAGGCAGTGGCGCTCCAGAGCCTGCGGGCTTAGCCACTCGGCCCCATAGCCTGTCCCGGCAGCTGGTGCTGTGTGTGGCTTTTGGTTTAATCTTTGTCTCCCCACGAGGCTGCGGGCTGTGTATGTTGTGCTCACCATCCTAGCTCCGGCCCCTGGCACAGTGCCCAGCCCGTGGTGGGTGCTTAATAATGCAGAGGAATAGAGAGAATCCAATCCTGCCTGGAGCTGGGAGGACGCTCCCTGAAGGGCGAGGCCGGCCTCGTGGAGAGCCAGCTTGCAAAGCCCGCATTCAGGGAGAAGCTCAACTGCTGCATCACCTTCTCCTCACCTGTCTGGCCTCAACTTCCCTTCTCTGTCTTGCCTGTCCCCAAGCCTGGCACTTCTGCCCTAGGGTCAGGCCCCACCATCCCACACCCTTCTCCAAACACACACTCCAGGTTTTTGCTCTCTCCCACCATCCCCCAAAGCCCATTTCAAATGCCTCCTCTTCCAAGGAGTCTTCCCTTAGCTCCTAACCTGATGGGGTCTCTCCCTTCTTCAAGCCACCAGAGTTTTGGTTTGTAGCTTCTCTCCCTCCCTGAGCCTCAGTCTCCCCATCTGTCAAATGCGGAGAGCCTACATACCAAGGTCTTTACGTTTCTTCCAGCTCTAAAGCATCCGGGATTCCACTTAGGATATTGTCACAACAGTCTTACCCTCCCCACCAGCGCGTGAGCTCCTTGAAAGGGACAGACCATTTCTTTCCACATATGCTTAGCGACCAGCGCAGAGCATGGTGACTTTTAGGCATCCATAAATATTTTTGTGATGAAGCAGTTTGGAGAGCTGGGCTGAGTTGGCAGATGCAGTGGATATGTATCTCTCTCGTACCTGCTCATGAAAGGTGATTCATTAAAAGCCTGAATGATGAAAAAAAAATTAAGAATACCACCACCAATAGAAAAAGATCAGAGCTGGAGAACTTACACTACCCAATTTCAAAAGTTTCAAAAGTCTATATTCATACAGACAGACAGCAGTAGTCAAAGCTGTGCGGCATCTGTGTAAGGACAGGCATGTAGACCAATGGAACAGAACTGAAAGTCTAAATGGAAATCATCACATGGATGGTCAATAGATTTTTGACAAAGTTGCCCAGGCAATTCAATAGAGAAAGAATAGATTTTTTAACAAATGGTATTGAGACAACTGGATATCCACATGCA
>VBSM01000949.1:617777-643627 GCA_008086735.1 Cheirogaleus medius | reverse complement strand
AAAAAAACCAAAAAAAAAACTGATAAATTGGACTTCCCTAAAATTAAAAATTTTGTGCTCCAAAAGACACCATTAAGAAAATAAGAAGACAAGTAAGCCATAGACTGGGAGAAAATATTTCCAAAGCATATATCTGATAAAGGACTGGGATCCAGAATATATAAAGAACTCTTGCAATTTAATTAAATAAACAACCAAATTGAGAAAAGGGCAAAAATACATATCCAAAAGAATTGAAAGCAGGGACTCAAACAGACATTTCTATAATAATATTCATAGCAGCATTATTCCTAATAGCCAAAACATGGAAACAACCATCCAATTGATGGATGAATGAATAAACAAAATATGGTATATACATACCATGGAAAATGTATTCAGCCTTAAAGAGGAATAAAATTCTAACATATTCTACAGCATGGATGAACCTTAAAGACATTATATGAAATGAAATGGGCCAGACACAAAAGGACAAATCTTGTATGATTCCAATATGAGGTCCCTGGAGCAGTCAAATTCATAGAGACAGACAGCAGAATGGTGGCACCAGGGCTGGGGAGAGGATAATGGGAAGTTATTGTTATATGGGGATAGAGTTTCAGTTTGGCAAGATGGAAAAGTTCTGGAGATGGATGATGGCGATGGTTCAAAACAATGTGAATATACTTAATGCCACTCCACTATACACTTAAAAATGGTCACTTTTATGTTATGTACATTTACACCAATAAAAAAGAGAAAAAAATGGTCAAAATGTTCTAATAGACATATCACCAAAGAAAACACAAGAATGGCTGATAAGCACATGAAAAGATGCTTACCATCATTAGTCTTATAGAAATGCAAATCAAAATCACAATGAGATACCACTTCACATTTACTAGAATGGCTGTAATAAAAAAGACAGACAACAAAAAGTGTTGGTGAGGATGAGGAGAAATCGGAACCCTTATGCATTGCTGGTGGAAATGTATTATAAAATGGTATAGTCACTTTGCAAAGCAATTTGGCAATTCCTTTAAAAATGCAGTATAACCAAACATTACGCAGCCATTTTAAAAAAACAAATTACTAATACATACGACAACATGGAGCGAATCTCAAAATATTATGCTAAGTGAAAGAAGCCAGGTGCAAAAGACTACATGTTGTATGATTCCATTTTTATGAAATGTCTAGAAAAGGCAAACATATAGAAACAGAAAGCAGGTCAGTAGTTGCCTAGGAAAGGAGGTAGGAGCAGGGATTAACTGAAAACAGGCATGAGGGAACTTTTGGATGATAGAAATATTCTAAAACTGGATTGTGGAGATGGTTGCACAACTCTAAAAATTTGCTAGTATCATTGAATTGTATATTTGCAATGGGTGAATTTCATGACATATGAACTATATCTTGATAAAGGTGTTAATGAATATTGTTGGGCCAGAAACTCTTGAGAACTTTCTGAAAAACAAAAAGCAGATGGAACACAAAGGATCAGCAGCCAAAATATATAAATAGCTTCTACAAATCAATAAGAAAATGACAACCAACTGATTAGAAACAAGGACAAAGGACATAAACAGTAGTTCTCAGAAAATGACAACCAAATGGCCATTAAACCTTTTTTGTCCAAGAGAGGAGAGAGTGAATAAGTGATCTCTCTGCTTACTTTTCTTAAAAGGGTACTAATCCTATAGTATCAGTGCCTTACTCTTATGACCTCATTTAACCTTAACTAATTCGTTATAGGCCCTGTCTCCAAATATGGTCACCCTGGGGGTTGGGGCTTCAACATGAATTTTGGTCGTGGGGGGGCACACAATTCAGTCCATAGCACACAACACAGCAACTGTTTTCTATTGTCATTTACCTGTGTTTATTTTATTTTTAAAATTGTGGTAAAATATACAACATAAAATTTACCATCTTAACCATTTTTAAGTGTACAGTTCATTGGTGTTAAGTACATTCAGATTGTGTGCACCCAATCCCCAGAACTCTTTTCATCTTGCAAAATTAAAACTCTATACTCATTAAACAACTCCCCATTCTCCTCTCCCTGCAGTCCCTGACAACCTGCATCCTATTAATACTTCCTGTCTCTATGGAGATAGAATACAACTACCTTAGGTACTTCATATAAGTGGAATCATACAATATTTGTGGTTTTTTTGTGACTGGCTCGTTTCACTTAGCTTAATGTTTTCAAGGTTCATTGCTGTAGCATATGTCAGAGAATTCACCTGTGTTGTAGTATATGGAGTATTATTCAACCTTAAAAAGGGTGAGGAGAGCCTACGTACCATGATCTGTAAATTTCTTCCTCAAAAAGGTTGAATAATATTCCGTTGTGTGTATATACTACATTTTGTTTATCCATTCATCTGTCAGTGGACACTTGAGTTGCTTCCATCTTTTGGATGAATATTGCGTCTGTGAACACGTGTATACAAATATCTCTTCAAGATCCTGCTTTCAGTTCTTTTGGGTAAACCCAGAAGTAGAATTGCTGGATCATATGTTATTCTATTTTTAACTTTTAAGGGACTGTCATACTACTTCCCACGGTGCTACACCATTTTACACTCCCACCAGCAGTGCAGAAAAGTTCCAATTTCTCCACATTCTGGCTGATACTTTTTATTTTCTGTTTTCTGATACTAGCCACCCTAATGGGTGTGAGGTGATGTAGCTTCGATTTTGATGCTTTTTGTAACACAAGGCAAGTCAGAAGCAAGGAAACAATGCATGCTTGCGTTTAAGGACTATAGACTTTAGTTAGGCAGCCTGCGTTCAAATCCTGACTATACCACATACTGGCTGTGTGACCACATACAAACTACCCCATGCCCTGTTGCACCATCTGTAAAATGTGAATAATAATCTTACTGAGAGTTGTAAGGCTCAAGTAAGATAAATTACTTAAAAGGACTTAGCCCAGGCAATCTCAAATTGATCAATCTTTTATATTTCTTATTTGTTTATTACTTTTTTTTTTTTTTTTTTTTAAGAGTCAGAGTCTCACTCTGTCACTCAGGCTGGAGTGCAGTGGTGTCATCATAGCTCACTGTAAACTCGAACTCCTTAGCTCAAGCGATCCTCCTGCCTAGGCCTCCCAAAGTGTGTGGATTATAGGTGGGAGCCACTGTGCCTGGCCTGTTTCTTATTTAAAGGGTCATTTCCACTCTGGAGTAATAAACATTCACCTATTTTCCCTCTTCCAAATTCTTTTACAGCTTTGAATTTTGCTCCTAGGTGTTTAAGTCAACTGAAATTTATTTTTTATAAGGTACGCAAAGGGGTAGCTAATTGTTCCAACACCCTTCATTGACAAGCATATACTTCTTCCCTGATTTGGCCTCTTACTTCCAGCTACACAGAGGCCTGTTTGGACTCTCCTCTCTGTCCAGCTGATCTATTCCTGAGCCTCAACCACTTCTGGAGCTTTAGAACAAGCAGCGCTAGCTGATTAGACCAAGCTTCTTTTCTTACTCCTTTTCAAAACTGGCTTGGCTTTTCTTGCACACTGCTTTTCTAAACTCAGCCTGTTAGGCTTAAAAAAAAAAAAAATCCTGCTGAGCTTTTGAATGGACTGCCCTGAAAAACTAACTTGGAGGAAAAGTGACATGTTCACAGCATTGTATTCTCTTACTGGGAAACTTTTTCTCCCTTCTCAGCTGACCCAGGTGGGTCTGAGTGTTCTCTTTCATCAAGGATTGGATCACAACCACCATGAATACAAGCTCTTATTACCCTACTTCCCCGGGAAAGAAAGAAGGAGCTGGAGACAAACTGCCACATGAGAAGGTCTGAAAAGGAGCCAAAGAATCTGCTGTGGGGAGACAGGCTATTCAGGGTGGTGACCTTGGGAACGCAGCCGGCAGTTTGCCAAGCCAAGCCCCTGGGCCTCCTTGACTCTCCTCCAGGGACTCTGAAAACAGGCAGCTTTGCAGGAGCAACTTGGGGCTGGCTTTAACTCCCCCTAACCCATTGTACAGATGAGGAAAGTGAGGTCGGGAGGTTGGAGAGACAAACCTAGATGGGTCTGGTCTCCCCTCTCTCTCCCGAGTTGAGTGTGACTTAGCAGGAGGATTGAGTGCCATCTGAAGGGGGGAAGAGGAGAGATTGTACTCGGTCCCCCGGGCTCCATTCCAGCCCCCAGCAGCCCAGTGGCCAAGTCTCAGAATTTCACTTTTAACTGGGTGGTTCCCTTGGAGAAGGCTCCCCACTGCTCCACATCCTTCCCCCCTTTAAGAACAGACCAGTCCTTGGCTTGTGCTATTCATGAGATTTATTGTCACTTGCCAGCAGCCAGCGGGGGAAGGGGATGACAGCCATGCCTCACCACGGACAGAGGTGGCACTGGGCCACCAGCACTACCTCCACAGGCTCCACATGGAGGGGCACGTCCTCACTGGCAGCAGCTGCACTTCTCCGCCTCAGCCTCAGCCCCCTCGCCGCCTTTGCACACACAGTCCTTGGCACACTTCTTGCACTCCGCGGGGCAGCAGGAGCAGCAGCCTGCAGATAAAACGGGAGATGCCCGGTCTGATGCGCCCCGACATCTGTCCCCATGCGAGGGGAGGGGAGAGAGGGAGGAGTGCTGAGTGGCTGGGGAGTGAGTCCTCAGGGTTCAGCTAAGGCTGGGTGCTGTCCCCTTCCTAGTCTCACACCTGGCTTGACTCAGCATCTACAGTGCAGTGGCTGCATGCTGTGCTACCGCTGGAGAGGGGTGCCCAGTAACCAGCCCAGGGCCCCTGGGTGGATGCCAGGGAGTCCCGGTGGGGTGGAGGGCTTAGGTTAAGGGAGTGGTAGGCCTTAAGCAGAAAGCACTACAGGGCACATGGCCTTGATAGGGGCCTTGAAGGATAAACCTGGAGGAGCAGAAACGGTGCAGGTGTAGGTCGTGGAAATCCGCATGGGGATCTGTGCCTAGTCTTATTCCCAGGGAAGAAGGGAGCCATCCTCTCCCCCGTCCCCCCGCATGCATAGTACACTGCTGTGAGCTGGGGACATTTTGAGGAAGTCAAATTAAAGGCATCCACAAGGCCTGAGAGAGGCCAAAGGATTGGAACCCCAGAGCTGACCCCAGCCTCACTAATGGCTTCCCCAGGTTTTGAGCATTTTGAACGGTGGGGTGGGAAAGGCTGGATCAGTGTAGCAGTTCTCGATCCCAGCTGCACACTGGAATCTTCTGGGATTTACCAAAACATCTTGCCCCGTGCATGCTGGGGGTGGGGCACAGGCATCTATATTTTAAGGTCTGTCCAGGTGGTTCGCAGTACAGGGCTTAGAGGTCTATCTACACCCTGCGCGGTAGGGCCCCGGCTGGGGAAGGCGGGGGGCGGCGGCAGGCACGGGGTACACTCACTCTTCTTGCAGGAGGTGCACTTGCACCCCTCGCACTTGCAAGAGTCAGTACAGGTGCAGGATCCACCTAGAGAGGGAGACGCCATCGGAAGGGTTAAATGTGGTTAAACTCAGGGGTCCCCACGCCCAAAAGGAGGAGACGGGCTGCCAAGTCTCCGTGCTCTTCGCGACAAAGGCATGCCCACCCTTCATGAGGTTAAAAATGGGAAATCAGGAGCCCTTCCCCCAAATGTCCTTGAGCGAAGGCGTAGGGCGTGGGATTCTTTGCAAGTAAAGGGGCGCGTCGCGCTGCAGGATGGGGGCGGGGGCTCACCGGAAGGACAGGGGCAGGTCTCAGGGTCCATGTCGCGGCGAGCAGACGCTAGAGGCGGTGAGCTGGCTTCTTCAAGCAACCGGACGCGCTGCTTGGCTAGTGGCAGCAGGTGGCGAGGCTTTTATAGCCCCAGGCGGGGGCGCGCATGCCAAGCCCGCCGGGCGCCCGCCCCTGCTCGCGGGGCCCGCTCTTTCAATCTGTGCTCGGTGGCCTTGGCGCACTGCGGCAGCTGTCCCCCGCCCCCGCCATGTGCACTGCGGGGCCCTCCCGCCCACGCCCCACCCCGCAGCCGCGTGCGCAGCCCACTCCCGGCGTGGGGACGCGTTCGCCGCCGCACCCGCCACCGTGTGGAAGCGCGCACGTACCGTCTCCGAAAGTGGAGGGAGAGAAAGGCGCTTTGCGTAGTTCCCAGCGGTCCCTGCCTCTCATCCCCTTCATTCTAGACTTGGGGGGGTGGGGGCAGATTCGTCCAAATGGGTTGCCGAGCCGGGGGTGGGGTGGAAAGAACCCCCTCGTTGGTGCCCGGCGCTGACTGTCGCTCCCGCCACGTGCCACTAACAAGGGGCATCTTCCTTTCCGCCCCTGTCCTGCCCAGCACCTCCAGATCCTTGGCTTGGTACCTGGAGGGAGCGTGTCCACCCTGGCCCCCTCACTGCCCCGTCCCGTCCATGATACGTCCAGGAAGGGGACATATCACATTCAGGGCAGCATGTTGAGATTTTTCTATGCATAAAAGGGAACCTAGATAAAATAAGAAGGATAAATGCTTCTATGAGGGATTTGGATACAAAAGGAAAGGAAAAGAAATCTAAGTTGTTTTGAGAGTGACAGGGGAACTATTATGTTCTACCCCAAGTCCAGACTGAGGCCCAGCTCTGGGGCAGTGGCTCTCGCATCGGCCCAAATTGTTGCTGAAGTTCTGACATCACATCCCAAGGGTGCCCCTGGGACAGGGACACGCACTCTGTGTTAAGTACCACCTCTCCCGCCTCCCCCATGCCGCTGCCAAGGAGGATCCTTGGTGGCTGAGCAGGGTAGTGGGAGTGAGGATGAAACTGGGGAAGTGGACAGTGACAGCGGCCTGTGCCCTTCAGCAGGCAGGGCCAGCCCCGAGTCCTTAGGACGCCGAAGCGTGGACAGAGCAACTCTGTAAAGGGCGACATCTGTAAAATGTTATTGTGCGGTGTGTGGTGTGACTGTCTCCTCTGTCCCTCCGAGACCTGCAAGTCTGCCTTGCTTGCCAGCGCTGTCACGGCAGGGGCTGTGTTTTGGGGTAGGTGGAACCGAGCGTTAAGGTGGCCCCCAGGTAAAGGCAGGGCCAGAGCCGGTGTCAAAGAACCAGTCACGCTGCAGTAACACGATAAAGAAATTCACCCCAGATCAGAATTTTTAAAGCAAGGGCCTGGGCAGGGAGAGAGCTGGCAGCCGCCCACCAAGGCCAAAGATGGAGCCGAACACGACTGAGAGTGAGAGGCTGTATCCAAGGTTAGATTCGGACGCTGACCAGCTACTGGACGGTCCGTGTCCTTGCTAGAAGTCACAGCGGTGGGAACAAGATCTCAGAACTCACCAAGTCTAGCATCAGGTTTTTTTGTTTGTTACTTTGTTTTCATTTTGCCTAAAGGCATTTGCCTAGACCTTGAACCCTGGGCCCTAGCCCTCAGGGCTTCTTATCTAGGACCGTCATTGCCCGGGGTACACTCAGTCAAAGCTGCCTCCCTCCACTCCCCCTGAGGCCTTTCAGATTTCCTTCCGATTGAGTCTTTGGAACTGGGATAGCCACTTCCCCCTTGCCCTAAGGGTGGCTGGGATACCGAGGGGTCTAAAAACCACAGCATCCTTCTGAAACACCCTACCCCTCATCCTTCAGTTCTCAGCCTCCATACCCTCCGAGGAGTATTTCATGTTGGTGTATCGCTCCAGGCGGTCCCCTCACCCCCACTTTTATTCCTCTCTGACCCCTTGTTAATTCTTTCAACCTGAAATTATGTTATCTATGTTCCCTTTGCCTGTGATTCTCCTTTCTTTGCTTCTCAGTCTTTGCTCAAATCTTACTTTCTCCATGAAGCCCACCACGCTCACTCTATTTAAACTTGCAACACATCTCCCTTACCCTGCTCTGTCTTTCCTTTTTTCATAGCATTTAATACCTTCTAGCAAACCAAATAGTTGACTTATTATGGAATGCTTATGTGTTGTCTGTCTCCTTCTGCTAGAATTTAAGCACAAGAGGGCAGGAATCGTTCTTTTTGTCCTTTGATGAATCCAAAGTGCCTATGACGGTGCCTGGTGTACAGGAGATGTTCAGGACACATTTATTGAATGAGCGAGTGAGTGAATGAATGACTCTGAAGTCATGCTGGAGGGGTGCACCGTGTGACTCTGCCACTTAATAGAAATGTGGCAAATTACTAGCAAGTTGCTTAACATTTCTGTGCCTTGAGTTGCTTCAGGGTAAAATGAGAATAAAAGTAGCTCCTACTTCGTAGATTAGTCAGGGGTTTCAGTGCCATGGCACTTGGAAAGCACTGAGAGCAGGGTCTCAACCACCCATGTTGGCTCTCACCATTTACAAGTGAGGACGTCAGGTGAGGGCTCTGCAGGGAGCCTGGCTTCCCTAAAGCTCCTAGCTGACACCACCTGGCTTCATTGGCCTTGGCTCTGTGTTTCCTGAAACATAGTGGCCTCCAAGTGCTGATACAGGACTGCAGATGTCAGATCTCAGTCCGTACTTGGGGCTCTGCACCCAATCCTAGAGCTTCCTGGGAGAAGGGAGTTCATGTTAGATTGGGGTCAACAGGCAACACCAGGTAGGCTGAAAGGTGGAGCACACTCAGGGTCACACCAACTAGGGGATGGAAAATCCCCAGATGATCTCAGAAAAAAAGCAAGGAGCCCAGCAAGTCCCACACCCTGATTGAAATTGATCCAGTGCAGAATTAAGACTGTTACATTGCTCTCAAAGAGTTTCCTAATTTACTACCCTGGCACTGAACAATTGGCCAGGATTTTAGGAGCCTGGGTAAACAATAGTATATGAAAAGAGTTTGCAAATCTGCTTTTCTGCAAATAAAGTCATTTCTTGGCGAGATCTGGATTTATTAGTGAAATTAATGTTGAATGAGCAGTTTTGTCCATAGAGCAGCTGAAGCTACAGAAGGGGCCCTGGTCTAGGGGCTCTGCAGCTTCTAGTTCCAGCTTGTCGAGTGAGCAGCTTTGTGAACTCAAGGAAGCCTCTTCCCAGTGTGTGCCCAGTTTTCACATGGGTTGACCAGATGACTGCTAGTGGCTGCTATGGTTAGTGACTCCCACGTGCTGAGAGCTTACCACGCACCAGGTACCATATGGAGCACCTCGTGGAACTCCATATATCATGTCATTGGCTCCTTCCATTGTTACCCCTGTTTTGTAGGTGAAGAAACCAAGGCTTGGAGAGATTGAGGTGAGTTGTCCTGGAGTCAGACCCCAGACTTAAATCTAAGTACAGCGCTATTCAGCCCGCTCTGGTATCTTTAATTCAAGCCACTGTGAATTCCAGCTACTGGGCATGCTGTGCGCCAGGCTTCTGGATCGTTGACAATGGTTTGATACCCCAAGCAAACTTTATGGAATTGCAGAATCTTCAGGTCTGCAGCAAAGAAAGTCATCCTGCCTCCTTTTCTCTCTACCCACAAGGCAGGTCTGTGGCCACTGGAAATGCCCCATTCAGGCCCTGTGTGACCTGCACCAGCTGTGAGTCACCCCACAGCCTGGCCCAGGATACTCACAGCAGAGGACATCAGAGCCCTGACTTCGGCCCTCTCCGTGAAGAGACTCCCCACTCCACACGAGAGCCTGGTCTGGACCAGATTCCAGCCCATGACGTCAGGGGGCCCCACTCTTACATGCAGGGAACCGAGTCTCTGACCTGGGGTAATCATTGTGAGCCTCAATAATTAGGTTCTGGGGCCTAAATTCTCCTCTTTTGTGACATTAGCTTTCCAGTTGTCACCAGATTATTGATGTACCTGGGATCTTACCCTTGCATTGGCAAAGAGCCCCTCCCCTGCCTGTCCTATCCTTGGCCCATGTGCCCCAGGGTTTGAGCAGTGATTCTGAGACGCCTGAAAACTCATGCCACAGGTATCATCTGCCTGATCTGGAGCCCCAGAGACTGCATGGGTCTTGTCCAAAGTCACACAGCAAGGCTGCCATGAAGCTGGAACTTGAAGCATGTGTCTTCACTCCAAATCTGAACCCACTGGTCCAGCTTCCCCGACTGAGATGATTTTATAAAATAACCTCAAATCACATAAAAAATTACCCTCCTTTCAGTTCTCTGTCAATCTTCCTGATCACCTCCTTTGGTGCCTCTTCTATGCTGGCTCCGCTCCACTTTTTATTAATAACAGACAGAGGGCGGAGGAGTCAACAAAGAACAGGGCATAGCATGCCGCCACACCTATCTACAGATTTAACAACTTTGCTTTTTTATTTTCTCTGTATTTGTCTCCATGGTTACCTGCCGTTTATAGAAAATGATTCAATGTCTCCTCTGCAGTATTGATACAAGATTTTATTTTAAAATATGTTTTGGTATAAGAATAGACCAGCTGATATGCGATTATAGCTAAAATTGAC
Organism: Cheirogaleus medius; assembly: GCA_008086735.1. NCBI lineage: Eukaryota > Metazoa > Chordata > Mammalia > Primates > Cheirogaleidae > Cheirogaleus > Cheirogaleus medius. The sequence goes on along the minus strand of VBSM01000949.1, from coordinate 633,339 downwards.
GATGATCAGGGAAACGTTGCCTTCCACCAGGCTGACTCAGCCGCCGGTTCTGTTTCCTTTCTCTTCCTGTGTCCTCCTGGCCAGGCACCTTTGTGTGGTTTCTTATGGTCATTGGTGGGACGGGTAGGAGCAGGGAGGAAAGGCGAGAAGGGCTGCTTCCTTCTTTCAGGTTTCATAAGGTGGCCAGGTTGACGCTAGCAACCGTGCCAATATCCTGGTTCCTGGTGTTTGCTCCTGGCTCTAAGGACTGTAATACAGTGCATTCCCCCAGGGGCTGAACTTGCTAATATAATAGGGACAGAGGTGGCCTGCCATCTCCTATCAGTGAGGGGCTTAGGGAGTAGTCATTAAACCCTGGGCAAGTCAGGGGCTCAAGCTGAGCTGATTGGAGCATTGGTGGCTGGGGTCCAAGAACCATCCTTCACGGAAGTTTGGGTCTTGTGTATGGCTGGGGCCAGACCTCTATGGCTTGGAAGGAGGGAGTTATGGTGGAATGAGGGCCCACTTTATCAGGGGCACTGGAGAAAGCTTCCCTCACTCCTGCAGAGCACCCTGTCACACTGCTACTAGAATGTTCTTGCAAACTTCAGTGAACAAAGACTGGCATTCTTAAGAGCAACTGGATTTGGTGTCAGCCTGAATTTGAATCACTCCAGTTTTTCTCAACGGAGATAGAGCTGACATGGGAATGCTGCTCCTCCTTACTCTTGGGTATGCTGAGCATTAAATAAGATTCTTGATGCAGATTGTTTAACACATAATAGGTGCCCAATAAATAGCAATTCTAGCATCATTCCCCTGTTTAGGAATCTTGGAGGATCTGGGATTAGCAAATAACAGACTCCAGTTCCCCCTGGCCGGCCTTTACACACTCTTCATGGTCTGGCCACCACCTGCATGTGTGAACCAAATGTGATTCATGCTAATCCAGATATATACCCCAGCTTTCCTGCCTCTATGCTTCTGCTCGCTGTTACCTTTTCTTGGATTGTCCTACTTCAATTTCCACCTTGGCTGGGCATAGTGGCTCATGCCTGTAATCCTAGTGCTTTGGGAGGCCAAGGCAGGAGGATTACCTGAGGCCAGGGGTTCAAGACCAGCCAGAGCAACATAGCCAGACACTGTTTCTACAAAATAATTTTAAAAATTAGCCAGGTGTGGTGACGTGCACCTGTAGTCCTAGCTACACAGAGGCCGAGACTACAGGATCACTTAAGTTCAGGAGTTTGAGGTTACAGTGAGCTTGTGCCACTGCACTCCAGCCTGGGTGACAGAGGGGCACCCTGTCTCTTAAAAAATTTCCACTTGTTTTAAATCCTACTTATCCTTCTAGGCCCTGCTCAAATGCCACAGGAAATCTTCACTCCTGCCTGCAGCCAGATGTAACCTCCCCTCCTTGGAACTTCTGTAGGGTTCGTCTGGATATTTTCTTCCCTGTAGGAGAGGGGCAAGGTATTTTCACATCTCTGCAACAGACTCAGCTGAAAGGGCTCACTCCTTCCTCTTCCCTCTTCTGTGCTTAGCAAAGTTTCCTGCATACCTGAAGTGTCCTTTGAATGTTGAATGAATGGATCAATGTGAGAATTGAGTGAATCTGACGTTGGGCTAATCCCTTTTGTGGGATCCTTTGAAGGCTGGAAATCGTCAGGTTGAATTAAGTATGTATTTGTGAAGTTACCCTGTAGCCCCCACCATCCTGCTTTGCCTAAATGAGTAATGTGTGATGAATTTCATTTCATACCACAAATATTTACTGAGCACTGCCTTAATCCGGGCATCATGTTAGGAACAGCAGATACAAGGATGAGTAAGACAACGTCTATCTTTTGTAAGAGCCCACAGTCTGGGGAAGCAGCAAGCTGTTTAATAAAAAATCAACATGTAGTAAGATAAATGCTGCTAGAAGTCTGCATGGAGTGGTAGCACCCTGCCTTTTTACATAAACCAATCTTTCCTCTCTCCCTTCCTAATTATTCGCTTTTCCCAGAAATGACCGAGCATCAGAGTTCCCTCTCACAAAGCGCCATATTTCAGTGGTTCTCAACTGCGGGTGATTTTGCCCCCAGGGGACATTTGGCAATGTCTGGAAACATTTTTGTGTGTTGCAACTTGATAGGAGTAGTGGTGTGATGCTGCTGGCATCTTATGGATAGAATCCAGGAATACTGCTAAACATCCTAAAATGCACAGGACAACACCCCCTCCAAAAAACCCCAAAGGACTATCTGGCCTAAATTGTCAATAGTGCCAAAGCTGAGAAATCCTGTTTTGTTTTGTTCGGTAACATCCTCTTGATGATTTTGAGCAGATCAAACATATAGGGAAGGGAGCCAGGGGAATCGGAAGACCTGCAATCCCTGCCCTATCACCAACTTTCGTGTCTGGACTCTATCCAATGGCTACTCCTGCCTGCCTGGCAAAGGTGTCTGGGGACACAAATACGAAAAAGCAAGTGAGAACACTTAGGGAAGTAATTTGCAAGGGAAGGTGGATGGTGAGGTTGAGGGAGTCTATTGCAATCAAATGGCCCAAATTTTCCAAGTCAGTTTCAATTTGAAGTATTCTATCCCTTTCTTGTCTTTAAAAATAAATTTGACAATTCAGGCCATCTGTGCCTCAGATTTAAAAAACACCTGGGTCTAGCTCCTCTCCCCATCTCTTCTCCTTTGTGTATTTTAGAAAATTCTGAAAAATTAAAAAAAACCCACATATAATCCTTTCAAATGTAAAAACAGAAGCCTATAGTACATATTGATTTGTAAATGACTTTTTCACGTGCTCATCAGTAGATTATGAAATCTGTTCATGACATTAATTTCACTTCTACAATTGTAATAGATTCATTCTGCAATTTACTTAACTAGTTCTCTACTTTGAGACATCTTTGTTGTTTTCAAATCGTCACTATTATAATTCATCCCATGATAAACATCTTGGTAGCATTTGTATGTGTATATTCATGATTTTTTTTCCCCTTAGAATACAACATTTCTTAAAGTAAAATTTCTGGCTCAAAAAAGTAAAATACTTTTTTTTTCCTTTTTAAAATGTATTTATTTATTTTAAAATATGCTACTTCAGTAAATTTGGGGAAATTCTGAAAAACAGAAGGAAGGAAAAGAAAAAATTATCTTTTATCTATGATCTGAACACAACCACTGTTGACATTTTAGTATATTTCATTTGTGTATTTTGTATTCTACGTGGCTTCTTTAAAAAAAAATTACTACAAAACTAATTTGTAGCCTATCATCTGTTTTGCATTTTACCATAATCATTTCCTGTGTTTTCAGATTCTTAATGGCCGTGTCATATCCTATTGCATGTGTGGGCCCTAGCTTACTTGAACATTTTCTTAGACTTGGACTTTAGGCTGTTTCTAGCTTTTCATAATTGTAAGTAGGACTGAAACAAATCTGTCTGTCAGTGAGGCTGTCTTTCTTTTTCTTTTCCCCTGAATTCATGGTAAATTCCTTAGAATAGATTTCCAGAAGTGAAACTACAGGGTCAGGTAGGAAGAACATGTTTATGGCTCTTTGATGTGCTCGTATATTGCCAAATTATTTTAAAAGCCTATGCCCTGTGAATCTGGGTGGTTGCACATGGTTAAGGTCCTTTTACACCTATGGCCTACCCAGCCCTCAGGGAGCTTGTCCTGATTTATCCTTCGACAGCCGTGTGTGAAGGTCCTGGGCCCTTTCCAGGCTCTCTTGGACCTCCAACACAGCCAGATTGAGGTGGGAACAGCGCCCTCAACCTTGTGCAATTCTCCGGGGCTCGGATGACTAATTCTGCACCTGCCTCTGGGCCTGGAGTGCTCCCTGCTGCCCATGTGAGCATCTTGCCTCCCTGTCCTGTGACCTGGGCTCCACCTCCTCCCCACTATACCCTCCTCTGGTGTCCCCAGTTCAGGTATGGCCTGAGCAGGTGCAGAGACAGTCACAGCCTCTTGGAGGTCTCCACTGTCCCTTAGGGAGGACAGGATCACAGTCCGTGATGTGTCAACCTCTTGCCATAGCGCTTTCCTGCTCTAGGCAGCTCTGCCTGGAGAAAGCGCTTCTTTTTCTTGACGTAAAATCTGTTTCCTTGGTGTTTCTTCTCCCGCTCACGTGTTACCTCTCAGGGCCACATGTCACCACTCTGCTTACTTTTCCCTGCGGCCCTTCCTCTCCTCCAGCTCACCCTCCCTCAGGGTCTTCAGGCTTCTCTGTCGGCTGGTCCTGCAGGAGCTTGGGAAGAGTTCCCTCACTTCTCGAGTCTCCTTCCACTGTGGGACAGAGATAACGCTCTCTCTCCTGCAGCCTGGTTGCAAAGACTCAGCATAACACCAACAAAAATCCTGGCTCAGACTCTTGGCTCAAGATGGTAGCCCAGCACACGGATGTGCTTCTCCTTCCTCCTGAACATCTGTTCACGGAAACTAAAGAAGGGCCGAGAGGGAAAAGCTATCTGGGGGAAGATGGCTTGGACAGTACCTCAAGGAATCAGAGATTTTTTTTTTTGAGACAGAGTCTCACTCTGTCACCCGGGCTAGAGTGCCGTGGCGTCAGCCTAGCTCACAGCAACCTCAAACTCCTGGGCTCAAGTGATCCTCCTGCCTCAGCCTCCCGAGTAGCTGGGACTACAGGCATGCGCCACCATGCCCGGCTAATTTTTTCTATATATTTTTAGTTGGCCAATTAATTTCTTTCCATTTTTAGTAGAGATGGGGTCTCGCTCTTGCTCAGGCTGGTCTTGAACTCCTGAGCTCAAACGATCCTCCCACCTGGGCTTCCCAGCGTGCTAGGGTTACAGGTGTGAGCCACCGTGCCCGGCCGGAATGAGAGATTTTAACATATTTCTGGAATACCAGAATGGGTCAAATCACATTTATTGGTATATGGGAGCAAAGAAAGCCATGGCTGAGATTGAGAAGTAGAGAGGTCTAGGGAGGGTTTTGTTTAGGAGGGGTGAGGTCAGGCTAGGAGAGCAGAAGAGGAAGAAGGGACAAAAACCAGGGTGGCAGCTGCCATGTCAGGTTGACCTCCTGCACCTGTACTTGGGCAGCCATCATTTTCCCCAGGCTGAGACTGCAAGATTTCTCCGAAGAAATTGTGTAGCTGGTCTAGGAGGGGCCAGGGCTTACAGAGAAGCACACAGAGGACGGCCCTTCTTGTTTTGACCCCCGGGGTGGCAAAGCCCGCCTGCCATCTCCCCACCTGGGCATGCTAAATCCAAGCCTGCCAGTCAACAAGCTCCACTCATGCCCACAGAGACTGCTTTCAGCTCAAAGAAACAGAACTGATTTGAGAAAGGGAAATTAAACCCTTTAAATATTAAACCCAACAAAAATTAAACCCTTTAACTCATCAGAGAGATTCAGGAAGCAACTCCATTCATAATATAAAAACAGGATATTATGATAAAGAGACATACAAAGAAAAGTTCTTATATATTTAAATATGTTTGATAATTTTTTTGAAAAAAATCAATAAAAAGATTGCAAAAAGCTTGAGAAATTTCTCAGAATGAAGAGAGAGAGAGAGAGAGAGATGCATAATATAAGAAAATATTATGAGACAGAGAGGATTGATCCGGGAAAACCAGTAACCATTAATAGCAGTTTTGTAGGAGAAAACATACTGGAGGGGTAAAAATGATTAAAGAAATAATAGACACTTTTCCAAGACTCAAGGAAAAAAAAAAAAGACAAAGTCTCGAGAATGAAAAGGCCCACAAAACATAGAGCAGGGTGAATGGAAAAAAAAATCCAGATTTGAACCCATACTAGATATTTTAGAGTGCTAAGGATAAGTTAAACACCCCCAAACTTCCAGTGAGAAATAAAAGGCAGGTCATATTAATGTTTATAATAGCAACACTGAATCTTAGCAATGGAGCAATGCCTTAAAAAGTGCTGAGAGAAAATGATATCGAGCTTAAACTTTGGTATCCAATCAAACTTTTAATATGAATAAGCATGAGAAAAAAGTAAAGATATTTTACGACATTCAGAGACTCCAACGTTTCTCCTAATTCAACCTTTTGGTAAAAAACTGATGAGGATATACTCCAGCAAAATGAAAAGGAGTCCAAGACAAGGATGATGGGGATCCAAGAAGCAATGAATCTAACATAGGAGAGCAATGAAAAGAGATTCCAGAATAACAATTGTATGGTAGATTAGGCCTGCCCCTCACATTTATTTGCAGGGGCTGGGGCAAAAGCAAAAATGGAGGACTACCCTGCAGTTCACCCCCTTCTCTTCCCATCCTGACTTATTTCACTCTATATAGACATAAAAACTTGTATGTCCAGTCCCTGTTCACACATCCTCCCATCCCTGAATACAGCTGCCACTGGCCATCCTCAGGCCTAGATGTGTACAGACTGATGGCATGGTCCACCGTCAGGAAGGGCAAACCTGGAGAGGAAGCCTATGCAGACCTTGGGATTAAGCTTTGGGGTCCCAGGTACTCAAAGCATTGGAATGGGGCCTTGGGGGAAGGGATGGACATGAGTTCCAGTTGGACACATCCTCTTGGGCCCTCAGACTTCTCATCTGTGGGGAGGAAGACCAGGGACAGACCCTCTAAGGCAGGGGTCCCAGAGTAGGACCCTGATGTCTGGCTCTGAAGTGGTCCTGATTGTGCAGGGTCCATGAGATGATGCTTACAAACTGCTTAGGACAATGCTTGGCACATATTAAGTGCTCAATAAATATTAGTTATTGGTATTATTGTTATTCAAATGAGCATCTGAGGGCTGGCTCACCCTTTCAAGGATGTGATAGGAATAAATGAGATTTTTTAGATGCAGCTATGCTAAAAGCACTTGGATGAGATGAGAGGGCACCCCTCTGCTCTGGGCACCGAGACTGAGGTTGCAGGGAGGGCGGCCAGCCTGCTTGGTAGAAGCAGGAGAGACTGCCCTGCCCCCTGGAAGTTGTTATTACCAGCATTGTGTCCTTCCCAAGGTTCCCAAGAGCTCTGCAATTATAGAGTGACTTGGCTAGGGGCTTCTCAGAGATTAGTAAACGGAAGCCTAAGATGGGCTGTAGCTCTATTATAATAAAATCTCTGTTTATGGGGCACCTACTGTGTGCATAGATGCTATGTTACAGTTTTTTCCCTACAACCCTGGAGGGAGGTACATTTCACAGATGTAGAAACTGAGCCTCAGGAGATTAAATGTCTTGGTCAAGGTCATGGAGCCAAGGAGGGGTAGAGTGTTGACTCCCAAGACCAAGCCCTTTCCTTTGCACTGTGTTGTACAACTCATAGATGGAGGGTGGAGACCTTCCCAGGGAGACCCCGGCTGATTTCCAAACAGGGATAACGAAAGTGCTCAGTACCAGGAAGCACTCAGGAACTCCTGCTCCTTGCCTTGCCAACTGAGCCCAGCTCGGCAGCACGCCCTGGAGCTGCTCTGTGCCCCTGGCGAAGGCTCCGTTCTCACCCAGCCCTTTATCTGGTGGTTGCTTGACAGAGGCTGGGGGGGAGGAGGAGGCTGCTGCAGTCTCTGGTGGGCCCTCGTTCAGGCCCTCGCGGCGTGAAGGACACATCTCAGAGCTTGCGTGTGCCTTGGCTCTGTCGCGGGTGGTGCTGTGGGTGAGAGGCAGTGATCTCCCCTGCCCAGGGCCAGTCTCCGGGCACTTCGGCCTTCTCAGCTGCGCATCTAGGAAGGCGTTTGTTAGGAAGCTGGCTCAGAATGTTGTTTCTGCACCCCCACCAGCTTCTCCTTCCTGATCCATGTCTGCCTGGTCACCCAGTCCTGAAGTTTGGGCCAAATAACCAAACTAGGTCAGGGTCAGCTAATGCCCTCAATGTCTTGGCCTTGGAGATAAACACAGACTCTGTTCCTGACTTATTTAGTGCTCAAGTCCATTGCATGGCTACATGTACACAACGAGGCATTCTGGATCAAGTATGCCAGGGGAGCCTGGCCAAGATCGGGTTTCCCACGAAGCAGAGCCTAGGAATCACTGGTGGGGGCAGGGGGGAGTGAGACAAGGAAGGAAAGAGGCCACTGTGGGTTACGTTAATGAGCAGGTTGCTGCCGTTTGCTGTTGGAGCCCAGTGCTGCTGGAGACTTCTGGGAGACAACGTGGAATGGATCCCAGAGTTGTCCCACTTGAGGGGTGAAGATACTGGGGCATTTATCCACCACTCCCATTTGTCCTTGCTTAAGGGCTGTGCCCAGGGGCATTAATTCCCCTGTACTCCTGGCCTGCCTGTGCATGGGTCAAGCAAGCTCATGCAGCAGGAGAAAGTCCCCAGGCAGAGCTGCAGGACCCTGCAGTAAGCAGCCATCTGCAACAGAGCCAGCCCTTCTGGGTCCCGCTGGTTAGGGGAAAATAATACTCTGAGCCACCAAACAACCACGAGGGAAAACTTTATTGCTCCAAGCACTTTACATGAATGTCACCAACACCACATTTGGACAAATATATAAAAAGCACAATCTATTGTACAATCATTCCACCTCCTCCATTCGTGCACTGTACAGATGCTTCCCAGGCCTCTCTCCCAGTGCGATGGATGGGTTTCAGGGGCAGCAGCTGCACTTGTCTGCACCCCCTTTGCAGATGCAGCCCCGGGCACACTTGGCGCAGCCCGGGGGGCAGCAGGAGCAGCAGCCTGGAAAGGTCAGGAGATGCACAGATCAGCTCTGGGTCAACACTCCCATCTTCCCACCGCCCCTCCCACCACTTAGAGGAAGTAGGGAAAGAAGAGTGTGTGCACGAGGCTTCAATCCATATTAGCAAAACGCCTGGGACAGGAGGTCGTGGGATGTTAGAGCAGGAAGGGATCTCAGGGGTCATCTAGAGTCCACCAGAGGCCTAGAGAGGGGAAGAGGGTTGCCAAGGTCATTGGACAGTGGCAGAGGCAAGACTAGCACCCAGGGCTCATGACACCAGGCCAGTGCTCTGTCCCTGTCACCACTGGGCAGAACAGAACCTCCCCTCTGTCCCCTTCCTGCCCTAAACACTGAGGGTGCCCTGGTCACCGGGTCGGCTGCAGCCTTGGGGAGATCTCTGCTTGGTTCTCATTTCAGATCTCTCTCCAAATGGGCAAAAGGCATCAAAGCCCCCTCAATCCCGCTGTGGCTGGAGGACTGAGGATGGGGAATCAGGCCTCTCCGGCTCCCGGCCAGGGGTGCCCCCGCCACCACACTCACTTTTCCGACACGTTTTACAGCTGCAGGTTGTGCATTTGCAGTTGTCTCCGCAGATGCAGATTCCTCCTAGAAGACAAGACAGGGCCACCACAACGGTGAGGATGGAGGTGGCTGGGGAACACAAGGCACGTGCCGACTGTCACAGAGGCAGGGTTTCTGGGCCCCTTGGGGAGTGGCTGGACGAGAAGGAAATGATGCTGCCGAGCATCGCCCCAGCGTCGGGACCGTCCAGTGGTTCCCAGTCACGGGCCACGGATGGGAACTGGGATAGCTGCCTCAGCTCCCTGCGGATACTTGTTAAAATGCAGATTCCTGGGCCCAACCCTTGAGATATTCTGATTCATAAGTCTGGGCGAGGAGAGGGAGTCAGTTTTTTTTTTTAAAAAGCAACCCAGATGATTCTGATGTACTATGAGGTTTGAGAAGCAGTAGACTAGGCCACCTTAATGGAGCCCAAGGTTCCTCTGGAAACTATCAGAGCCTTTCAGGCCCTCCTCACGTGCACAAGGCAAGATGGAAACCACGAGGGAGCAGAAGAAAGGCCAAGGGACCTACGCAAGCCCAAAGTGAGAGTGACACTTTGTTCTCGTATCATAAAAACCATCCAGACGTCAAGAAAAAAATTTTATCTATCATTTTGAATTTGAAAATGCTGGAAGCTTCTGTCTCTTCTGCAAATATTTGGTACAAACATGTCCTGCTAAGCACAAGAGAGTCTTGTGAGACTTCTTGATACCATTTTCCAAGGCTGAAAAGCCCAGAATGGCTTTGAACTCCGACTTCTCTCTTCTGGCCACTGTGCTTCCATGGAATTAAGTGGTATCAGAAACTCAAGAGTCCACATAAGTCAGAAACAACTTCCCTGCTGTCTGCAAGTGCTTAATGATTTTAGCATTTTCACAGTAACCCTGGAGCATGAGCAGTTGGGAATGAGTAACCCTAGTTTACAGATAGGGAAACTGAGGACCAGAAATAAGTGTCAGTGAGTAAATGGCAGCAATGGACTCAAGCCAGGCTGCTGGGTTCTGGGCCAGAGTTCTTCTCCCCACCCTGGTGGCTGCCCCTAGGGGCCAGCAGCTAGCAGGGCCAAGGTTTTCAGGTTCCCATCTCAGCCACTGCCTGAGCCAGGATGTCAGTTCTAGAAGATCAGACTGGGAGCTGGCAGAGAGTAAGGGCTTCCCCACAGGCTGCCAGTCTGGGACAAACCCCACTGGTGGCTCCTAATTGGAGGGAAGAGAAGTGTTAATCAGAGTCCTGCAGGCTGCCTGTAGGAAGCTGGAACGAGGTTCCAGGACCCCAGGCTGGGCCTCCTTCCTTACCAGACATGCAGGTGCATTCTCCAGGGTCCATGGTCCAGTGTCTGAGAGGCTCGGGTGCTATCACAGCTGGGGAAGGAAGGCTGAGTGAGCAGCCACCGGAGGCTCCCTATTTATAGCCGTGTAGGTGTAGACTGCAGCTCACCCCACCTCTCCCTGGGGCCAGACGCCCTGCACACGGCTCAGCCAGACACCCCGGGGCTGGGGGCTGGGGAGAGCAGGCAGAGGGAGGGCAGAGCAGAGGCTGAGCAGTACAGGCATTCAGGTCGTTTTTCAAAAGGGGCACAGGTGGTGGTACCAGCCCCACCTGCCCACAGGCCAAGGTGTCAGGGAACCAGGCTCAGGCTCGAATGCACGCACAGTGCTCAGACTGGTGGCCTCGTCCATCTGTCTCCAAGTCCTACCCATTCTATTATCTGCCATTTCTGTTCCCTCCTTCACAGGGGCTGTACCTGTTCTGGCTCAGGGCCTCCTTCTCCCTCCCATGGATGACTGTAAAGGCCATTGCCATGGTGGGAGGCTCCAGGCTTTAGAAGGCGCCCACCAAGGACCCCACTGGCCATACCCTTTCCCATGGGTCACAAGGTAGAAAACCAGAGGACTGTGCCCAGCCGGAGCTTGCAACCTTTCCTTCTAGAGCACACACGAGTGGTAGAAGCAAATGAGGACTTGGGGGAGGTTTAACTACTGCCCCCATCTCCATGATAACTCCATTCTTTGGTATGGGCTTATGCAAAATAAGTCAGCGGATGATACAGCTTCAAGTCTCCCGGACAAGCTGCCGTCCTCGCCCTCTCCCCATATGGAAATTTTGGAACTGCCGTTGCTCACGCTTCCTCCAGGAAGCTGCCTCTGATCTCTCCCTCTCTCAGCTGGAAGAAATCTCTCCCTCTGTGTCCCCACTGACGCTGTGTTTGTACATTTCTCATGACATTTACTCTTTTCTACTCTGCCGTGTAATGATTTGTGTTCATGGCGCTTACCTCCCTCGCCCCAGTCTGCAGGCTCTCGGGAAAGACCCATCTCTCTGCCTCCTCAGTGTTTTGCACAATGTTCAGTGGGCGTTGAATGAATGAACAAATGAATGAATCAGATGAGTACAGTAGTCGAATGCGTGAAGACACGAGTGAGAGAGGAGGTGTGTGAGTGAAGATGTGAATGAGCGAGTAAAAGGTGAGAGGACAAACGCATGCATCTCCTGCATGCAGTGCCACTGAGGATCTCTGCTGAAAACGCTGTCACTATTCAGAAAGGCAAAACATGGGCCTAGCCTTAACCAGTGGGGCTACTTCCTCCAGTTCCTAGTTTGGTTTAGTGGGGTCTCTGTCATTCATCCATAAGGACTACCTTGGCCCTCAGGCTGATCCCTGGAACCATGGGTTTTGAGCTGAGAACTTCTAATGAGTAGCAGGAACAAACAAGAACACACACACAACCCTGGGAACATGCAGTGGCTGGCAAGCTCAGCTTAAATCCACACTTAGCAAATAAATACTTCTTCTGAGAAGCGATCCTTAACCTTCTTGGGGAATTCAAGGAGCCCTTTGAAAATCCAATGCAAGTTCTGGACCCCCTCCCCGGGGATGGGGGAGCACAAATGCACATTTCCTCCACAAGTTCAGGAATTTTGTGGATCTCCTAAATCCCATAGGTGACCCTCTGAGGGGTCCTGACTTAACAATCCCCTGTATAGAAGCAGTTCTGCCTGGAGCATCTCCTCTTCTCACACAGCAACTTTAGCTCCTTTGAGCCACTGAGTCCTAAATATCTCCTTCTCCAGGTACGGCCTGTACTTTATGCATAAGTAAAGTCAAGTGGTTTTCTCAAAATAGTGAAACAGATGGTTCCAAAGGAGCATCTAATACTCCACCTCTTAGGAAACATAAAACGACACGGTTTTTGTCTTCTCCTCTTCCCAGAAAGGTAAAAGCTAAACACATGCTGCTCCTGTATCCAGCAGTTTCTGCCAGAAAGAAGTTTCTGGAAACTCCTGGCCTAGGGATGGGGTGGGAGAGGTTTAAGCCTGCAGTGATGGCAGAGAAAGATCTGCCCTGACCCCACACCCTGGTCTATGTCTTGCTGTTGGGATTGCCACCCACCCACTTAATGTGTGCGTCTCTTCAGAAGCAGCCTAGAGCCGCTGGTTTTCTTACGCTGCTTTATAAACTGGCTTCTCTAGACCACAAGCTGCTCAAGAACAGGGCCATGGCTTATTCATCTCCACACTCCCTGGCCAGGCACACTGAGTGCTGCTCCACAGTAGGTGCTCAATAAATATTTATAGGCTAATGATGACTAATTGGCTCCATTAACAAAGTCACGTCCAGGCTGTCTGCTCTGGCTCTTGTCAAAGAGATTCAGAGCACCTTGTTGCTCACCAAGAACAGGCAAAAGTTTGAGACCTGGAGTCACCCTGCCTGGGTCCTAATCCCAGCTCTGCTCCTTCTTTGCTGCAATGATTTGGGGCAAGTTGCTTGACCTCTCTGAGCCTCGGTTTCCTCATCTGCAAAGTCTAGCCCATGTGAATGACAACCCTGCAGCACTGTTATTGTGAAGGTTAAATGACAGAATGTATAGGAAGCAGTTAGTTCTAAATCTGGCACATAGGCCGGGTGTGGTGGCTCACACCTGTAATCCTAGCACTCTGGGAGGCCGAGGCGGGAGGATCCCTTGAACTCAGGAGTTCGAGACCAGCCTGAGCAAGAGCAAGACCCCGTCCCTACTAAAATTAGAAAAATTAGCCGGGTGTCATGGTGCACACCTATAGTCCCAGCTACTCGGGAGGCTGAGGCAGAAGGATCGCTTGAGCCCAGGAGTTTGAGGTTGCTGTGAGCTAGGCTGACGCCACGGCACTCTAGCCCTGGCAACAGAGCAAGACTCTGTCTTAAAAAAAAAAAAAGAGTAAAAATCTGGCACAATATTATTATCATGATTACTATTACTATTATTATCATTATCTGTGCTTAATACAACTTGGCACCTTGGTTCCAGCACCCATCCATTTGTATGTTTCATGTTCACAGACCCCTCAGCTGGTCCTGCAGCCCTGAGCAGGATGCGTTCATTAGCAGTGAGTATTGTGGAGTTTTAGTCTCTGTGCTCTCAGCTTTTAAGCTCAGCCTACTTCACTTGGGTCCCAGGGCCTGGAGACCATAGGACACTGTCCTTTCTGACTCTCCTTGCCGCAGTTTCAACCTGTTTGAAGGCAAAGTTGACCTTTCACCTACAGACCCTCTTATGGGAGTATTTCTGGCCTTTTGCGTATGACTAGGCATGAGACGTGGTGGGAAAAATCAGAGCAGACAGGGCCCTGTGGGGCACCAGCTGGAATCCAAGACGATCAGCACTGAAAGAACCCTGAGAAGTCGGGGCCAGCCCTCCGGTCACTGAGCTTAGGTTAGTGGCGGGGCGGATTTGAACTTGACTTCTCAACTTACTGCTGGCACTCACGCTTTAGATCTGAAGCACTTGTGACAGAATTGTTTAGCAGCTGAAAGCCTTTGCAGCTTTTTAAACTGTTTATTAATTAATTTTTTATTAGAAAAAAATTCAAACATACTAAAAAGTACAAAGAATAGTATTCCAAACACTGCAGTATCTACTGCCCAGAATGAAGAGATGTCAACATCGTCCTATTTGCTTCAGCTCTTTTAATTATAAGAAATAAAAATTTAACAAGTTCATGGCTTTAAACACCATCTACGTGTTGGTGGCCCCAAACTTAGATTTCTAGCCCCCGCCTCTCCTCTGAACTCCAGTCTCGTATCCTGGCTGCTACTCAGCACCTCCACGTGGATGTCAAACGACATCTCAAACCCATCCTGTCTGCACCTGAGCTCTGCTCCCCGCCTCACCTCCTGCCAGATCCTCCCACGGTCTCGCCTGCCTCGGTGATGCCACTTGGTTTGAGCTGTCATCATCCCTCTCCAAGATTCAGCACCTGTGTCCCACCTGGTGACCCTGCATCTGACTCCGTGGCTGTCCTCTTTGCCTGCCCCTCCCCCACATTTGCCACCCAACACTCAGAGTGATCCCATTAAAATAAAAGTGACATCATGTCACTGTTCTGCTCAGAAAGCTTCAGAAGATTTCCATCTCACTGAGTAAACAACAAAGCTCTTGGTCACCTCTGGTCAGCCCCTGTTCCCACTCTGCCTTTGTCTCCACTCCCCAGCCTCCCTGCCAGTCGCTCTTTGAACTTGCCAGGCATGCTTCAGCCCCAGGGCTGTGGCAGGTATCTGAAAGATCTTCCCCTAGATATCTGCTCTGCTTACTCTCTACCTCCTTGGGCAAGGTCTTCTCTGGCCGCCTTCCCTAAAATTTCCACCGCCTCCCTTAACACTTTTGTGTGCCTTTTTGCTTTCATTTTCTTCCTTGGTACTTATTACCACGAAACATCCTGTATATTTTGCTTATTTATCTTGTTTATTGTCCGACATGAGCAAGGATTTGGGTCTGTTTTGTTCACTGCTATACACTCAGTGTCTAGAAAAGTACCTGGCACCTAGCAGGGGCTTTATTTGTCAAACTAATATGTGAAAAAGTCCCCTTATATTTTCCTTCTTACATCCTTCCCCTCTTTCCCTAAAGGAAAGTTCATGTGCATCTTGCCCGTGCTTATTGTTATATTTTTCTACATGTGTGGGCATGTACAATCTGTATATGGTATTGCTTTATGTGTTTTTAAAAAGTCCGTAAGTGGTACCACAATGCTAGTACCGTTCTGCGACTGTTTTCCCTTCCGCTGTTATGTTTTTGAGGTCTATCCATGTTGACGCATGGCTAGTTATAACATCGCATTGTATGAATATGCCACATTTTACTTAGCCATCCCCCTACCAACCTTCAGGTTGCTTCCACATTCTCCCTGTTATAAAAATGCTATAAGGATTTTTGGCATCTCCCCATTCATTCACATCTTGTACAAGAGTGTGCAAGTTTCATTCATCCCTGGAAGGAGGATGGGTAGGTTGTAGGGGCAATTGGTCTCCAAAATGCTATACCAATTTATGATCTTTCTAGTAATTTCTGAGAGTCCCCATTTCCCCACTACCTCCTCCAATGTTGCAGCTTCTTTTTTTTTTTTT